>QEPC01007352.1:793771-806315 GCA_003113815.1 Sphenodon punctatus
ATACCCCACCCCTCCTGAACACAGCTCGGGGCGGCTGCCAACAATAAAATCAATATAAAACAGTTTAAAACATATAAAAATACATCTCAAATATTTAAAATATTAAGAATATTAAGAACAGGGCCTGGGATACAAAAAATCAATAGGGCAGGGGAGATAAAAATCCACTAAACCCTCCCCCCCCCTCCCCAAAGGCCTGGGCGAACAGCTGGGTTTTGCATTGTCATCGAAATATCAAAAGGCTTGGGGCCAGATGAGCTTCCTCCAGTAGGAAGTTCCAGAGACACGGCCCAGCCACCGAGAATGCCCTCTCCATTATGGCCCCCCGCTTAAAACGGGGGACCTCCAAGAAGGCACGCCCAGCAGACCGAAGGGTCCGCTCCGGGGCGCAGAGGGCGAGGATTGTGCTCATCTGTGTGCCTCTGCCTCTCTTCCCCCAGATAACTTCATAAAAGAGGGGGCAGTCCTGAGGGCGGCGGCTGAATGGCGAGCTGTTAGCGGGCAGAGGCGGTGGAGGTGGCCAGCCCCAATATTTTATGGTTTTCTGGAGAAGAGAGAGTGTCTAGCTCTGATTCCTTTTGAAGAAGAGGCTCGAATTGTGCAAAGGCTACCCTTGACGTGCTGAGCCTGTAGACGTGCTGAGCTCCCAGAGCTGAGTTCCTGCACAGAAAGTAAAGTAGAAAACCTGTTGGATGTGAGAGCAGCTTGAGGGTCTGACTGGAGAAGATGCCTGAAGCTGCAGTTCGATCCCCAGGACTTTTGGTAAATAACTGCTCGCTTGATTTTGTATTTGTATTTCTGAAGAAGAGCTCTTTACCCTTATTTGAATTTGTTATATGAAATCTTATTTGCTGGGACTCCTCTATTAATTTTAGTAGGGGGCCCTTAAGCATAGCCGTTTATACTATAAAAGATGGAAATTCTGGAATCTCAGCATCGTTTGGGGACTTGAGGCCCTCCGTTGTTGTTGTAGGTTAAAAAACGTTCATTAATGGAGGTCTTTTTATACAGCTACACCCTCGCAAAATTTACTTAGTTTTCCTGATTGTTGTAAACTAACAAACACAAAATTCAAACTAACCAATAGGCCTTTTTGTGACGTCACTCTCTCCTGATTGGTTCATGCCTAAAGGTGGGGTTTCTTACTCATTCCCAAAGAATGGGGGTGGGGGGGAAGGATTCATTACCAATAGAACCAGCGATGCAGTAACATCTTACAGCCATAGTCTCCGTGTAACATGATTGGGAATCTTCACCTATGGGTAAAAAACTTTAAATTGTATTTTAAATGAATCTTTTGTTTTATAGTCATTATTTTCTCATTCCTTTTGATTTTGTGTTCTTTTCTTAATTAAGTTTCTAGTTAATTTTTAAATTTTATATGTATAGTATAAAGTAACCCCTTTTATTTTATAGTCATTAGTTCCTCATTCCTTGTTGTTTTCTTTTCTTAATTCAGTTTCTAGTTTTAAAATTTTTTATTGTATATTTTATATGTATTAAGTAACTCTTTCCTACTCTTATGCTTTGATTCTCTCTCTTATAAGCCACTATTCATTCTGTTTATACACATTCCTACTGCTTTATACACTTTGTATTCTGTTCTTTTTTTTTTTACACAACCGCTAAATGATGAATAATGTTTATATTAAAGTTACATAGCACAATCACAAAACACATCTCAATAAAAGTTTATCTTCCCATCAAAAACAACCTATCCACATGTATCAAGCATGCCATTCAAAATCCTATTATTTTATACCCCTTAATATCAAGTTATAGCATTCAGTCAATTTTAATCATAATTCATATTTTAATCATAATTTTAATTGTATTTTATAAAAAATATGATAAAAATATTAACATGCCTATTCGATCATGTGATAAGGGTTATTAATAAGCCTTATCTTTTGATAAGAATCAATCATTCTGGATTAAGATTTGTCATAAGGTATACAGTTATAACTACTGCTTTCCATCTTCCTGGGGTATCGCAATAATAGTCCCAGTGTTCAAGAAAGGGAACAAAGAGGATCCAGCCTGCTATAGGCTGATAACCCTTTTACCAGTGATAAGTAAGATCTATGCTCGCTACTTACTAGGGGTGGGACTCCAGTCGAATTATCGGTTACCGGTTTTATCAGTATCGGATTAATCTATTGGATTTATCGGTATCGGTATATCGGTTTTTTAACATTGCCGATTTCTCAGATCTTTAACATTGCAGCCATTGTAATAAATGGCATCGTGCTAAAAATCTGAGAGAAACCGGCAATGTTAAAAAAAGATATACTGATACCGACAATTATCAGTATTATTGGATTATTCTGATACCGATAGTCCCACCCCTACTACTTACTGGAATAACTTGAGGAATGGGTGTGGGCGGAAGTCAGCTTCTAGCAGAGGAACAGGCAGGCTTCCTTCCACCAAGGGTGGTCAGTTACTGATAATTGTTTCATTCTCTCACATCTAATAGACAAATATGTTTCAATAAGGGAGGGGAGGGGGCAGCCTATTTGTGGCCTTCATTGACTTCTCATGTGTTTTTGACTTGGTTAACAGATTTAAACTATGGTCAAAGCTAGTGCAGATGGACATCAACCAACATCTATTGGAACTGCTGATTGAGCTCCATCGAAATTGGTAAGGCTGGGCAATACAGGTAGAGTATCCAAACCTTTTAACATCGATGTAGGAGTCTGTCAAGGGTGCCTGTTGGCACCAATACTCTTTAGCCTTTTCATTAAATGATCTGGTTAAGTCTGTCAAAGAGGTCAATTCTACACCCCCCCAAAATTATGGAACAGCCATTAAGTATTCTGCTATATGCGGACAACATATTTTTGTCGCAAACTAAATTAGATCTCTAGCAATGTGTGAATCGACTAGATGTCTATTGTATAGAAAATTATTTAGAAGTAAATCTGCAAAAATCACAGGTTATTCGCTTTGGTAAGAAGAGAGCTCAGTATAAATGGTCTTTAGGAGAGCATCGGTTAGCCCAAGTTTCCAAGTATGTTTATTTGGGAGTAACTTTCTCTGCATCAATTTCCCGGGTGGCTCACAGGGATTCTCTGCTAAATAAGGCATCGAGCTCAATTGCAGGGATTCTCAGAATATATAGGACCTCTCAACCTGTGAATGTAGTTCAAACTATCAAAGTATTCAAAGCTAAGGGCTTGGCAGAGAAGTTTGTTATCCATGTTATTACCGGGAAATAAAGGCTGTTCAAAATAAGTTTATATGGGGAGTATTGGGTGTCCCAGTGTCTATGCCACTTACTATGCTCCGGACTGAAACAGGTCTTTTCCCTATATCTACGTTGGTGATAAGAGTTGTCTCGTACTGGGATAAGATCTCTAGGTTAGCGTCTACACGTCTTCCATATAAGTGTTGGCTACAGCAGCAGTCTCACATAGGGAACAGAAAATTCTGGTGGTGTTCTGGGGTTGCTGAAGTATTGACCCAAGCAGGTTTTCCTGTAGAAGCATGTGAGATGCTTAGATCTTTTACCTTTTCTGAAATAAAGCAGAGGCTTTTTGATATCTCTGCGCAAGACGAGTTATCCACCCTCAAGTTAATTAGCATAGCACCGTGGTACTCCATGGCCAAGGCAACCTTTTCTTTGGAACCCTATTTGGTTCACCTTCAAGAATTCAAACTGCAAAAGAGGCTGACAGCCCATTTCCAATTATTTGATTCTGAGGTTGTTAGAGGAAGATATCAAGGACACAACTACTGTGATAGATTGTGTTCGTGTTTCCAAGAGGAAGTTGAATCTCTTTCTTATGTGCTACTATACTGCCCGTATTATGAAAATTTGAGGCTAGCTTGGATCACCACACTGTTAGAAGAGGAACCCTATTCTACAGACCATCAGAAAATATCCCATTTGCTAATTACGAATGACCTAGCAATTATGAAAGCAGTGGCATTATTTTTCCTTTTGACAAACAGTAAGATAAAGTCACTTCTTAGTGATAGATTGTGATTGATTAAATTGATCTGAATTTCCCCTTCTTGGATATTGTACCTGTCTAAGCATTAATTCAAGGTATTTTGATTCCTGTTTTGTTTTGTGGAAATCTCCTAAAAGATTAGTAAGATGTAGCCTTGCTACTTTAGCTAGTAAGGCTATTCTGGCAAGAAAAACGTGCCCTGTTATGAACTTGAGATTTTGTGAGAGATCTTTGGAAGATTATATGTTTATGTAACTGAATCTAACCTTTTGTACTATATTTGTTTGGTGTTTTGCATTCTGTGCCTATTTTATGGTTGGTGAAGGCTAATGCCATAAATAAATAACCTGAACTGAATATACCAGCTGATCTGCTTGCTCACGTCCAGGAGACATGATCGATGTCCAGGATCACATAAGATAATCCCTTCTCCATCTTGAACAGACCAGAGACGGCAGCAAGAACTCTGAAACGTTGACAGTAAATAGCAGAACGGCAAACAATGCTGCCGCTTAAGCCCTCGCTGCATAAATCTTTGGTATGACCCCACCTTAAATATTGTGTGCAGTTCTGGTCACCCTATCCCAGGAAAGATATAATAGAATTGGAGAAAGTTCAGAGAAAGGCAACAAGGATGATAGAAGGGATAGATTGACTTCCATATGAGGAGGAAGGGTTAATCCTAACCTCAATAAGTTCGGGCTGTTTAGCTTGGAGAAGAGGCAATTAAGGTGGGATATGATAGAAGTTTATAAAATCATGAGCGGTGTGGAAAAAGTAAACAAGGAACAGTTTGCCCTTCCTCACACTAGCATGTTATGATTTGAAGCCATGCGTCCAAACAGTGCATCCCCTGTGACAAACATGAAGGAAGCTGCTAAAAGGACCTGAGTATTTCGGCAACCACCCAGTGGATGGAAGTACATTTTCTATAGTTGAGTACTTGCATTTGCAAGATCTTAGTTGATGGTCAAAACTGTGTGTTTTCCTCGTGCTCAATTTGTAAACAAAAGAAGTGCTGGTGCTCAAACCAGCCCTGGAAGTCCCTCACTCCTCAACTCAAGAAGCATGGAGGGTAGTGAGAGAGACAAGCGGAGGTGCCCTGTCAGGTTCCATGACTCTATCAACCCTTGCATAGGGACTCTAATGGGCACAGCTGTGAGGATTTGGGTGGACAGCAGAATTGAGGGCACAAAGACGCAGTAAAAAGGAGAACAAAGCTGGTGGGGCAACAGGAAGACCAAACAAAACCAGCATCAAAGATGGGGCTATAGTTAGGGGGCAAGGCTGAAGGGAGCAAGAGCAGAGCATAGACAAGGGTGGGGCCAGGGACAAGGAACCAGGGCTGAGAGCAAGGAGTGTGGTGTTCCACCCAGCTACCAGCAGGCCTTATTTCCTGGCTAACAGCCCACCAGGAAGCTGGGAAACAGGGCAAGGGCTGGGACAAACAGGAGGCAGGGCATGGTCAGGGTAAATTTGGGAGGCCTCTTAGGGAAGAGTGACTGGACCTCCAACAAGCAGAGGTGCAGGCAAGTTAGCCATTGCTCCAAAAACCTTAAAGGCAGGAGTTCACGGTGAGGACCTGACAGGGCCAGTTTAAGCTTGATGAGGGGCCAGGGATGTGAAACGGTGCTGATTTCCCCCCCCATACTCTCTGGTATCCTATATGACTTCATTTGAGGCCCAGTCCCTGGTTCCAGTATTGTATGTAAATGTTTGAAATACTAATGAGATTGAGACAAATTACTGTGGTTCAGATGATACCCTTTATTAGAACAACCTTTGTTGAAGAGAGTAAGCAAGCTTTTGGGCTACACAGGGCCCTTCCTCAGGCAAAGTCAGGAGTACAGACTGAGCAAAATGCAGTACAGGTATATGGATATGAAAGCTATCATCTGGGAGGGAGCTGTTGGGGTGGACGGGGAAGCCTTAGCTCTTCACTGCCAAAATATACCAATGTCAGGACAACTCCTGACCACAGGGGGACGTTATTCCCTCCCATCTGGAATGCGCATATGAGATGGCCTATTCTGTTGTCGAGATAGATACGTGAAGCACTTCCTGCCCAGCAGGTGCCATAACTATGCCATAGTGCAGATGAGACAATGAATGATTATAATTTATTGTTTGACCTTTGGTCTGCAACAATTTATCATATATACAATGACACAAAAATATACAAAAATATACACCACTTCCTTAAACCATTATACCATATGTATTCCTAGACAGTTTACCTTATTTAAAAACAAAAATCTCATTATTATATCTCAACAAGTCAAAACAAAATGTCTTGAACCTCTGTAACCACATCCTGTACAACAGCATCCAGGAAGTCTACATTTGACCTCCGCACATCTCTTCAAGCTGCTTGTTACGAAGTACCAGGGCTCCCCTACAAAATTTTGCCACTTGCTTAGCAGCTAGTGAGTTTCGGGGGCCCAACCATTTAATTAATAATTCAGGCCACGTAAACCCCTTTATCTGCGTAAACAAAGGTTTTAAAAATATGTTTCGCAAGTGTATGTAAGCTGAACAGCTAAACAATACATGAGATAAATTTTCCACTACCCTTTGGTCACAAAGAGTACAAAGCCTTAATTCTTTGTCGATACCTCTGTACCACCCCTCAGTCCAAGCTGAGGGAAATAAATTCAGCCAATAAAGTGTATACGCACGTCTTAAGAGGGGAATTGCTCCATTCATGCAGATAGCTGTCCCTCCCTTCCACCATCTGAATAAGATGGTAGTCCGGGGCTACCCTTTGCAGTCTTAAGTCCACTTGCAGCCTTTGGGAGTCTTGGTCAAGTATGCGTTTCTTTAACATGATCCGAGCCTTTGAAAAATCATATAAAAGAAAGAAGTCTCTAGAAAAGCCTAACTTATTAACTTCCTTCTCTAGCCCTACTTGCCATATATGATTTTCATCCTGAGCCAATCTTAGTAGACCCATTTCTGGTCCCCCCAAAATACCCCTAAGCCAGAAAGTTAACATAAATATTAAGGCTCTTGCTTTTACTGAGGGCATATTGGCCTCAGCCCGTAATAGAGCAGTCGGGGTGCCCCCTGGAAGCCCCAAGATGGTCCTAAGGAACTTGTTCTGGTATTTTTCCAAACTATTCAGATTACCTAGCCCCCATGTTGGAATGGCATATAAGAGTTGGGAGAGAGTTTTGGCCTTAAACAATCTCAATGCAGGGGGCACCAACTGCCCCCCCCGCCTATAAAAGAAAGAAACGATGGCTGAAGTAGATCTATTTGCCTGGCTTTCTACATATTTCAGGTGACGGGCCCATGAGCCATTTGCTGCCAGAAAAATCCCCAAGTATTTGAACTGGTTTACCTGTTCGATGTGTACTTTCCCCATCCTCCAGGTATACCTAGTTTTGTGGCTCGTCCTTCCAGTGACTAGTACTTTGGTTTTATCATCATAGTTTACATTCAAGTCCTGTTGCCTGCAGTATGTCTCAAACCTTTGAAGAGCTCTGCTCAGACCTATCCTTGTCTGCGACATAAGAACCGTGTTGTCCGTGTATAACAGAATATGAATGTGTCTAGGCCCCAATCTTGGGGGGTGAAATGAATCGCCCCTCATAAAGTCCACTACATCGTTGACAAAGATGTTAAATAGGGAGGGGCCAATACACACCCCTGCCTAACCCCTTTCCCAACTGGGATTTCTGATGACAGTGGTAGTGATGTAGACACTCTGACCTGCAGCAAATTATTCATATGCAGCTTAATCATCAAGTATAAAAGGTGCGCGTCGATCGTAGTTACCCTTAACTTTTGCCACAGCCTTTCCCTGTTTATGGAATCAAATGCAGCTCGCAGGTCAATAAAACATAGGTATAACTTTGACCTTGTACTCTGTCCAGGACACTTCCTACCCGTGTATTTCGTTATTATAGCCATCAAAACTTGAATCTGGGACATGGTTGACTTGTTCCTCCTGAAACCCGCCTGTTCAGGTTCCAGGCAGGAAACCTGACCCATCCAATCCTGCAGCAAACCCAAGAGATACCTGGCGTACACTTTCCCAATTACCAACAGTAAACTAGTTGGTCTGTAGTTCCCCGGCAACTTAGGGTCCCCTTTCTTGTAGATTGGAATTACGATGCTTGCCAACCAATTATTAGGTATACTCCCTGTGTTATTTATGATGGTAAAAACTCCTGCCAATGTCTTGGCCCACCAATCTATCTGGGCCTTCAGTAGTTCTACTGGGACAAAATCCACGCCCGGAGACTTCCCTGATTTTGTTGACAGAATCAGGTCTTTCACAGACTCTGGGGATACTGGGGGCCACCCCGGAAGAAGATTGATTGCATGCATGTCCAGATCATGAATAGCTGCTGTATGCTGGAAAACTGACATAAAATACGATTTCCAGTCCTCGACCCTTACCGATACTGCATTCCCCCTGTCGTCCCCTACTCCAATGCTACGGGCCAGACTCCAAAACCTTTTCCAGTCCCCCTTTTTTACCATCTCCTCCAAGACTTTCCACTGGGAATTCCAGTATTCTCTCTTCTTTTGGCCCAACAACTTCCTATATTGGGCCCTAGCCTCCCAAAAGGCCATTTTATATGCCTCCAAGGGGGAGGCAAAAAAACTCCTAGAGGCTCTCCTCGCTGCCCGGCGTGCCCAGCTACACTCCTTGTCAAACCAACCTTGCTTACGGAACTCCTGGGGCTTATCAGATCTCGTTGCAGACAAAGCTGGCTGAAATAATCTTATAATCTCCCCGAAAGCCCTTATCACATCCCCTTTGTTTTCATTTATCATTTTAGCCAGGGTTTGGACAGAATCCTGTATCCAGATCAGATCGCATCGGTGTGCTACTCGGTCTGACCATTTTGTTTTTATTAAACGGGGGTTGCACAATAGGAGTGCCTTCACTTGGAAAGGCCCGGGTTTCTTCCACTGACCCCACTACCATAGTTAATACCATCAGAAAATGGTTTGTAAGGATCGCTGGTTCAATCCGGAAATCCACAACACACTTCATTATTTCACTGGAAATTAACATGTAATCGATAACGCTGTTCCCCCCCACGGCACTATACGTGTACTGACCCTGCAAGTCCCCGCCTACCTGACCATTTAATACAACCAGGTCCAATGTATTCAACAATTCCAATAACTCCTTAGCTCTAGGGCAGAATTTAGAGTCTCTAGAACAATGTGCATCGTTAAAAGGCACAGACAATGGCAGATCCAAGTCACATCTCTTAAGGGGCCCAGATTTATTTCCCAGTCTAACATTTAAGTCCACCCAATAGGATACACGCTCTGGTATGTATAGCCCTCACTTTCTGTATGGTTTCAGTGATCTTATCCCATATCTTATCTATGTAATATCGCGATACAGCTGGGGGGACATATGCATTCGCCAATAGCAACTCAAAATTCTTGTTTAACCTGCAATACCATAGACCAAAAAAAGGCCTCAAAGTGTCAACCAACTTCAGGGGAACTCCATAAGACTCGAGGATAAGAACTTCAACCCCTCCATGCGGCCTACCTCCCACCTTTGAGGGTTCGGCAAATATATTATAGCTCCTAAAGCCTGGTATGCGAAGATCTTTGAGTTCCCAGGTCTCTTGTAGCATCACGAAATGGTTCTTCTCTATGCCCTCCATGAAATCAATATCCCTCAATTTTGTTTTTAAACCCACAATATTCCAGGACCTAAAACTTATTTCAGGAGGCTCACCGTACTTTAGTCATTGAGAGCCCTTAATAAGGGGGGTTTGCGCTAAGTTCCTTCTTTCTCTTTCCCGCTCCCTCTTCCTGTCTTTAAAAGAAAATATACCTGGAAGCAGGTATCCCTCCTTATCCTGTTGTTGGGGACTAATCTCATCTTTCTCAACCACTACCGGGGCAGACAAATTGCTTCCTATCTGTCACCCAAATAAGGCACCATTTGAGACCGGTATCCTGTTTTCCTCACTACTTTTCCCCTCAAGACCAACTGACCTACCATGGCCAGGGGATTCTTCTGCAATTTCCCCCCCAAAATTCTGCGACCCCAAATTGAAAATTCTGCGACCCCAAATTGAAAATTCTGCNAGGGCCCCTAAAGCGTCTTACTTGTGGTTCCAGGTCCCAGCAAAGAGTGGGGGTGATGGCCGCCGCTGACTGCAGTGCCAGCTCCGCTGCTGGTGGGAGCCGGTTCTGCTGCCAGGCCTGACTGCCCGGCTGCAGAGCCAGCTCCCGCTGGCAGTATATGAGATCCAGCCGCTGGCACCAGAGCCGGCTCCTCTGCCAGGCATCCAGGTCTTCTTTCTTTCTTCTTGTCTTCTAATCTTCTTTCTTTGTCTTTTCTTCTAAGTCTCACGCTGGTCCCAGAACTCTGAAGGCTTCTGGCATCTTCGGTGCCCATGCACAAAATGGGCACCAAGACCATTCTGCACATGTGCATCCCTCTTTCAAAATGGCGCTGGCAGCATCGGTGCCATTTTGGAACAGGGTAGTCATTCTGTGTATGCATCCAGATACATGGAAAGAAGAAGAAAGAAGATTAGAAGAAAAGAAGAAAGAAAGAGAAGACCCAGCTGCCCGGCAAAGGAGCCAGCTCTGATGCCGGTGGCTGGGTCTTTTCCACTGCCGGCGGGAGCCGGCTCCGCCGCCGGGTAACCAGGCCCGGCAGCAGAGGAGACCCAGCCACCAGCAGCGGCCATCACCCCTGGGTCTTGCAGGAACCTGGGTCACTGGGTCACTGCCGGGCCCTGGGACTGCAGGAACGACTCAGTCTTAGAGGCCCCAGCAGGCGGGGGTGTTAGGGGTAATTGATCCCCACCCTCCGAGGCCAGGAGCGGGGTGGATGCCACTGCCTGTGGATTCCCCACAGGCCGTGGTTTCCCATTGAAGTCAATGGGGGGATTTCCCATGGACTTCAATGGGAAGATCTGAGATCTGATAATCAGGCGCTGAGAGGGCCCAATTCTCAGATCTCTCGGTTTTAAACTGAGAGTGACATTATCGACCACTCATTTTAAACTGAAACCGATAGTCTCATCCCTAAAATACAGTCATAGTATATAGGGGCGAGCCCTGGCTCAAGTGGTAGAGTACATGTATAAAGTTCCAAGTTCAATCTCTGTTCTGAAAGCAACCCCCCCACCCCCCACAGCTTTGCTGGCAGACACGTACAGGGATGCAGAGCTGGATGCCTGCTGGCAAAGCTGCGTGGGGGGGCTTTCAGACCGGTCAATCCTCGTGCAGCCTGAATATGTGCACGCAGGGGGAGGTCTGAAAGCGGCCTCAGTCTCAGCTTAGCCTCCTACTTAGGGAATTCATAGTGAGCCTGCCCCACCTGCAGTGGCTGCCACTGTTTCAGAACTGCAATCGCCCACACTGCAGTCAGGCCCAACCCAGCAGAGACCAGCCCGGCCAGGGAGAAATGGGGAGTCCATGACAACCTCATTCTCCCTTCTCCAAGCCACAGACCCCCTCCCATAAGCCTGTCCCATGCTCCTTTTTTCTGCCTTATCTCAGGAAAGATATAATAGAAATTGAAAAAGTCCAGAGAAGGGCAACAAGGATGATAGAAGGGAAGGGATGGATCGACTTACATATGAGGAGAGGCTCAACAGGTTAGGGCTGTTTAGCTCGGAGAAGAGGTGGATAAGGGGGAATATGATAGAAGTTTATGAAATCATGAGCAGTGTGGAAAAAGTAAATAGGGAACTGTTGTTTGCCCTTTCTCACAATAAAAAAAACAAGGGGACACTCTCTGAAGTTAAATAGCAGCAGTTTTAAAACAAAGATAGGGAAGTACTTTTTCACTCAGCAGACAATACAGTTGTGGAACTCATTACCAGAGGAAACCGTGTAAGCCAGCACCATAACTAGCTTTAAATGGAAACTAGATAAAGACTTAAAGGATAGAGCCATTAAATACTTACCAGTTGGGGCTTAAACCCCTGGCTACCGGTAGTTGGAAGTGGTTAAGAAGGAGATGGGTCACATCTCCATGACCTGTACTTGTACTTCTCTCAAGCTGCTGTAGCTGCCTGGTCACTGTTGGAGACAGGATGATGGGATTGATGGACCATGGGTCTGACCCAGGATGGCACTTCTTATGTTATGTTCTCATTCCCACCTAGGGATCCCACTTTCCACAAGTCAATGACTCCCCACCAAGCCAGAAATCACTGCTACCTACAAACCAGCCTCATGTCCTATTCCCCCTCCCCAAGCTAGCAACCTCCCCTGAGCCTAATGCCATGCTCCATTCAACCCAAGCGGGTGACACCCCCCCAAACCCTATTCCCACCCCATCCCCAAGCCAGCAACCTCCCACACAAGCCAGGTCCATGCAGGGGCGGCTGGTGGCTTTTTAGTTTGGAGGGGCAGTAAGGCCGTCTGGCCGGCCGGCCGGCGAGCCGGCCGGCGGAGCCAGGGCAATGGTGGGCGGAGCCAGGGCAACGGTGGGCAGAGCCAGGGCAACGGTGGGCGGAGCCAGGGCACAACCCAGCAGCAAGGAGTTCCCAGGGTGAACATCAGAAGATGGAAGAAAACACAGTAGTCTAAAATGCACTTCAAGCTTAAAATGAATAACGTATAAACCCCAA
>QEPC01007352.1:825514-843329 GCA_003113815.1 Sphenodon punctatus
TGTTCGGCCATTTCGTAGTTCGGTGTTCGGTTCCGTTCGGTGTGTTCGCCATTTTGGTGTTCGGTCCGTTCGGTGCGTTCGTGTTCGTTTGTCCGAACAGGCCGAGTTCGGGCCGAACACCGAACTACCGAACCGCGTTCGCCCATCCCTAAAAAATACATGGTGCAGGGCTGCACTGGAACCAATGCAGTCCTGCACCATGTAATTTTCATGTGTTCTCTTTTAAAGGGGAGGTATGGTAGCGCTACAAATGCTTCACAGCGCTTCAGTTTCCATCCACCGGTGCTAGGAAATGTCCTGTAGTTGCAGGCTCCTAGCCTCTGCCTCTGAAGAGTCTCAACTCAGCCTTTTATAATTAGCAGGTGCCCCCAGTAGGGGAGCAGCTGTCTGCTCTGCCCAGCTGGGAACAATCAGGCAACTCATGAGGCTTGTCAGCCTTTCCCTATTAATCATTTCTCTGGCTTACAAGGACTGATATCCTTGCCTGCCCCATGGGTGGTATCCCTTGAAGCCTCGCCTTTCCCTGCTCTGGGCCTAACCCCTGCAATGATTTACCAACCCCTGATTTAAAGGACCTCTCAAGAATTTTGTAATTCAATGTGTCAATCATGGGAATATTTCTTTTACATTAGATGCTACAGATCAAGCTTATCTTTGGACATGTGTATGTCCATAATCTGTTTCAAAGGAAAAAGAAGAAAAACAATCAAGGTAAAAATATGGAGCAGAAAGATGTCTCCACTTTACACAGCATCTATAGCTTTGGAAAGCAAAATAAAAGTGCTGGGAAAAATATAAAAGCAGGAAAAAACAAATTCAAAACCTAAAGCAACAATTTGGTGTGTGCGAGTAGAGCTAGCATCTCCTTATGCTGCCATTCAAAGGATGCTGCAAACAGACTAGAGGAATATCAGTGTTTACAGGAAACAGAAGATTTTAAATTTACTTACAGGATGGCACAGAATTAGTAAAAAGCAGAGAAAGGAGGCGTGTTTGCAAACACAAAAGAATTGAACAATGGGTGTCTTTACACACACATTTCTCCTGGATGTTTGCTGTTATATCCTGAACTTTGTGTGTCTAAATCACTCAGCCAGATCTTAAACATCCGGCTTTTTGAACTCCTGCGTAGAACTTCTCCCAAAACTTTTGTGTGTAAAAAGTTCTCCTGGTAAACTGCTTTGCTCCAGGCGGTCACTTGGCTTCCATGGCAGCCTTTCACATCTGCAGCTACTTTAGACTACCTCAGGGCACTGTTTGTGTGAAGAATACATCCAGGAACTGCCTCAGGTGTGTGTGTGTGTGTGTGTGTGTGTGTGTATGAGAGAGAGAGAGAGAGAGAAGAAGAAAAAAAACACCCCAATGCATCCGGAACNTGTGTGTGTGTGTGTGTGTGTGTATGAGAGAGAGAGAGAGAGAGAAGAAGAAAAAAAACACCCCAATGCATCCGGAACTTACTTGTGGACTTGTAAACCCAGAAGACTGAAAAATCCAGAACTTTAAGGTGTGTGTAAAAATGCCCAATGTTTCCAGTTTCACAGGAACCAGTGCCAAATCTCTAGCCAACAGTACATCCCTCCTGGTATATTTGCTTTCTGCTAACAGTCAGGATTACAGAGATTAAATATAAATAAAATAAATAAGGGTGTGATTGCAATAGGGTCTGGGACCCTTTGGGTTAAGTCTCTTCAGGATCCAGCCCCAAATACTGACGTCCACACAGGAATTAGCTCCACCAATTGTCTTTATTTACATTAGCAGCCCTTAACACATATACTAGTCAGGCACCAACCCTCTGGCTATCTCTACTCAAAGTACTCCATAACTCTCCTAGTAACTTCTTACTCAGGGTCTAGAGTGGCCAGATATGCAAGTTTTAAGAGAACACTTTTATAACAAAATTCAGTTGCAGGGTTGCATTGGAGCCAATGCAGTCCTGCAACATGTATTTCTCATAAGTGTACTCTAAAATGCCAGGAAATCCGGAATGCTCTGTGCAGGGCCAGCCAAATGTATGATGTCCGCTTCCTTGGCTGGAGAAACCATACTGGGAGTCATCTGTATGAATCACTCCCCACCTGCGTAGGTGCTACATGGCAGAGCCAAGCAGTGGCCATAGACACCCCCACCCCATCGCCTTGCTTGTTTGAAAATGCCCATACTTATGAGCTTCTAGTGAGTCTTGGGAATCCTGAGAGAGTTGGCAACCTGTGTACATTGCTTTGACAGCAAACAGACAGGAAAAAGGAGAAAGCTGCCATTTGCTGACAATTTTAAATCCCCAAGATAGCAATGAGAATTCAGGGGCTTTCCCACAACTAACTTTTTACAAACAAATTTAGCTGTGAGACTTTTTAAATGTGGCCTCCAAGAAAGTTTTAATTTGAAAGTTAGGATTGTGTCATTTGTTTGTTTGTGATGTGATGTATCAAAAGGGTACCAACAGCTTTGTTTCTTTTCCACTGTGGAACTATCAGGAATGTCCCGCCTGTATTTTTTCTGGTTTTACTGGTGGACTTTTGGAAGGTTGTAGAGGTGCCTACTGTGAACTATAACGACAATGGACTCAAGGCAGGTTGTGATAATAGATCATATCTGTGATTCATCCAGTCTAGTGTCCTGGCTCCAACATTGCCCAATACCAGATAACTCAGGGGAAGAACATTAAGTAACTTTCCCTGAGACGAAATCTCCATCAGTTCGTGTTAAAACCTGAAGCATGAGGAATTATATCCTATACATTTTACATATTGTATATGGTGTTGCCCTAGATGTACACTGTGATACCCGCCATCCCTGTACCCCAAAATCACTTGGAACAGGTCTTTGCCCTTACTCTAGGCAGGTGCACAGGAGAAGAGGGTAGTCTCCATTCTCCCTCTGTGTGCGGCCCCTTGCCTTCCCACACACCCAAAGTCCAGTCCCCTCTGGGGCTTTATCTCTACTGGGATAAGTCCTTGTAGCTGCCCGCCTTACCTCAGGTCTGGGCGTACCTGCAGGATGGAGGTGGGAACTGGAAAGCGGCTACGTAAAGACTTGCCACAGGCCACATTTGGCCCCTGGGCCTAAGGTTCCCACCCCTGTTCTAAATTAACAGAAACCTCTCAGGAAAAGCTGAAGCATCATTATGAAGAGTTCATGAAAACATCTGCTCCTTGTGTGGTGGTGGTTAAAACAAAGATGTCATGTGAGTAATCTGCTTGGATCAAATGAAAAGTGCTCTGTTTTCTAAAGAAAAAAAGAAGTTAACCATTTACTTGATCATTTGTCAATCCTAACATTTATGTAAGTTCCTTTTAAATGTTCAGAGTTCTCTTAGTACGTTCTACTGCTAAGAACATCTTGGTGCTGTGCCAGTACATTGCCAGATGGCTAACAGCAAATGAAATGAGTTACATTTACCTTGTATTCAGTACTTATGGTCATTATGATTGTTCTTTGTTAATATATTGCTCATCTAGAAATGAGGAAATTACTATTGGAAAGCTCTTCTTAACTAGAGATTACAATCTTTAGATGTGCCTTCTTGTACAAGTAATTAGTAACCCTTCTGATATAAAGAGTGTAAAAACTAGGGCCACTGTTAGGCTGTGTGCAAACAGACATAATGTTAACTGCACTTTAACACTGCTTTAACATTTCTTATGCATCTTGCAGGGCTGCATAGGGCACCAGTACAACTCTGCAATATGCATAAGAAATGTTAAAGCAATGTTAAAGTGGAGTTAGCATTATGTCTGTTTTCACCCAGGTCACTAGAAGGGAATAAGCAGGACCAAGGATGGCCCATACTGAGCACGGGCCATATGCAGCTTGCACATGCATGCCATGGGCCTTCCCCCAAAGCTAGTGTCTTCAAAGAAGAGAGGAAAAGAGGGAAGCAGTCCCAATTCCAGATCATAGCCCACACTTCATGAAGTTTAGCATCAGAGCATAACCTCAATCTTAGACATGGAGGTGCCATTCCTAGGCAAAACATATACATCTCTCCAACCAACAGCAATGTTGGACAGAGTTCATCCAATCGCAGCCCCCATACCATTTAAGAACGTAAATGTGAGTGTTTTGTAGCTGCCTAAGCTTATGTGGGTCACTCAGGCTGGTGTCTGGATCACATACAGTGTGCAGCTGTGAGCAGAATGGTGTCCTTTTGGATTGGTATTCTTGTCATTGCCAAGGAAGTGTGTGGGTGCTGGAGCTTGCATGCACCACTGCATAGATTTAAGGGCCACATTGTGAGGGGGCGGGGAGCTGGTCAGGGTCTCCACCTCTATATGGTGTCCCTTGGAGTTGTGCGGGAATGGGGGCAAGGATATCCAATTTGTGTCTGGTAGCTCTCTGGGTTATGGTCTGTGTAGGTTCATGCACTACTAGTTCTAAAGGTTTCAGGAGCTATGCCATGCAGCATAGAGAATGAGGGGAAGTGGGCATTACTAGGCCAAGGGTAGACCTGGTGTTCTTACTGCAATGTTATGGTTAAAGAAGCCCTGGGATACTCATGTTGGGTCTGCTAGGAGCTGCCAAACCAAAATCTTGAGAAAAATCCTCTTTGCACACATCCCCTTGTGGCATAGGATTGAGCAGAATAGTTCCTCTCTTTCTATCACCCCACCCCATGCATTATCGAGCATTGCAGAATGGCAGAGGGGTAGGATTATAACTTTCTTCCACCCATGGAGGCCTCTACATTGGCACCGCACAACATGCACATACATGCTGATGGGACCTGTGGGATGGAAAATATTCTGGAAAATTTTTCCAGTTCTAAAACTTAATTGTTTCATAACATTATTAGTAACATAATGAATGGATACCAATACCTAATTCCAATAAAAATAATTTCCAAGTAAAGCTTTGAATTTGTTTCAACATTTAAACCACATTTATTGGATTTTCCCCCCTAATTTATTCCAATTCAACTACTTTTGGCTATTGGAAAAACTTTTCCAGCACATCAAATTAACTAAGGCCCTTTTCATACGGGCTGCGGTGCAGGGTGTGTGTGTGGTGTGTGTGTGTCGGTGTGTGCCGCAGTCCATGTGCGCTAGGTGGGCAGGAAGTTCTGACGGGCACACACCAACCTCCCCCCACCGCTACCCATCACCCACGCATGGAGGCATCTCCGTTTTGTCCAGTGCCTCTGTGCATGGGTGATGGGTGTAGATGGGTGTGCATGTGTGTGGGTGGGAGCGCGCATGCATGCACACTCACCTCCCCAGACACCCAGCCGCAGTGCGGTTCAAACGAGACACACCCACACATGAACATCCAGATTTCTGGGTGTTCATGCATGGGTGCCACCCATGTGAAAAGGGCCATCGTGTACTAATTGATTTAGGGCATTGGAAAAAGTTTCAGAAAATTTGTATCTGAAAATCTTCTGGGAAACGCACATCACTGGATGGGACAGCTATTTTTTATATGTAATCCTGTTGCACAGTGAATAAACCCACATCAGGTTCAGAATCAGAGCCATAGTGACTAATTTTTCTCAGTTATGGTCCGGGATAGATCACTCATCTGTTGTTTGCTAAGATTAATGGAAAACTGAATTAACACGAGGAAAGTATAGGTATTAAGAATTGAGAGTCCACTTCTAATCAGCACATGGAAATGGCAATGAAGAAGCACAAAACACCTGTACAGTGTGTGGAACAGAGGGCTGGCACAGGATGAAGAAGTTTTAAAAAGCAACAGCAGCAGGTTAAGCAGACTTTCATTACTTTAGGAAAAGTTATGGATTAATAGTTGCGATAAACACATAGTCTAAAGTTATGTGATGATATATGTTCTTTGAAGTTTGGTGAAGAAGATAAGTATGTGAGATTTCCATTTACATATTTGAATTTGTCTCACAAATTTAGCTTCTTCACCAGACTTCAGAAGAAATATATGTATATATTTGTGTGCATTTGTATAAAGAGAGGGGAAACCCAATGGAATAGAATAAAATATTCAGTTAAACTTCAAAGGGATTCTGAAAGCCATCCCTAAAAGGACAGAATTATAAATTCTATGAGAATTTACAACTCTAGGCACTGCATATGGAGTGGGATCCAATGTTTCAAACTCAGATTAGTAAAAAATCTGGCTAAGTAGAGGATATCTGTGGATCTCAGTCTCCCCTGCCCTTCCATCCCAAAGATGTGTGTGTATGTATTGTATAAATCAGATTTCAATAACCAGATAACATGAAGTTTCTGGTTATTGAATTCAATAGGTTTTCACATTTGGGTCCAGCAGTTTCCAAGGAAAATGGAGGCTCTACTGTATCCTCCCACCAGTCCACTGAAAAACTGAGCTTGGGTAAAGGATGAAAGATCAGGGCATACACACAAGGATAGCTCCAAATGTCCTGTCCTCTAGGGGAGCTGCTTGGTGTAGAGTATGTGCAAAAACCTGCTTCACTTCGGATCTCACAAGTCATAGGAAAGACTGTTCTGGGTCAGCCTAATGGATTCTCAGGTTGGTTATCATTGCTTTTATATTCAATGGGCTACCAAAGCCCTTGACTAGAGACCATCTCATAATCTCATCTAATGCAAATACAACCCCCTCTTTCCCCCCCATTGCCCTGCATCTCTTGCAGTAGAGGAGGCTGTCAAGCATAGTGGGGAGAGGCAGAAGGCACATGGCTGAGCTGGCCACACCCCTTGCAAATGCTTTAGAGTAACTGCAAAGCAGGGCATTTTTTCAGGAAATTTGAAATCTGCCTCTTTTAAAATTTTGTCATGGGCCATGCAGTGGTCATTTTCTTGCTCATGCTGGAGGAAGGGTATCCAGTGGTCATCCAACCATTCTCTCTCTCCAGGGACTACACAGTGAATACCTGGTGTTCAACCATTATTACTTATGGCAAATGCTGTGGGCATCTTGCTAGCTTATCTGTGGGTTGAGAAGGAGTATTTTCCCCATCCTGCCAAATTGGCCAGGAGGGAGGGTTTTTTGCCTTCTCTGCAGCAATCTAGCCTAGCTAGTTTATTATGAATGCATTCATTGCTTACACTATGTTGTTTGTTTTGTCAGAACTGGGGCCACCTTTTAATTGGAGGTGCTCTGATTTCTGAAGGATCAGACCATGTATGAGTTTAATACGCATCCTCACCAGGCATCTCATGGGGAGATGTAGTGGGGCAAAGCAGACTGCATTTTCCTCCCCACCTTCTTATTATTTATTATAAGCATTTATATAGTGCCAGCGATGTACCTGGCGCTTTACAAAGAATAAGATAGACACGGTCCCTGCCCGAGAGCTTACAATCTAAAGACAATGGGAGGGGAAACAGGGACGGGGGAACAGAGGGAGAGACAAGGGATGCGACATTCGTGAGGATGTGAGAATTCAGGTGTACTTTCTTGGCTGGTTACACTAAATTGGGAGTTTACAGATAACAGGTGGGGGATAATCCTGGGTGGGGATGGTTAGCAGGAGTTAGGAAGGGCAGAGCGGAAGAGGTGGGTTTTGAGGAGGGACTTGAAGGTACGAAGGGAGGGGGCAAGGTGGATGTGGGCAGGGAGGGAGTTCCAGGCGTGCGGGGCAGCAAGGGAGAAGGGACGAAGGCGGTTGGGGGAGCAGGGGAGGCGTGGGAGGGTGAGGGATGGGATGGAAGAGGAACGGAGTGTATGGCCAGGGGGCATCTCCTTATGGAATGGACAGTAATCTAAGATTACCAACGATCTCCTGGTGGCTAAATCTAAACGTCTCTATTCCATTCTTGTCCTCCTTGATCTCTCTGCTGCCTTCGATACTGTTGACCACTCACTCTTGCTGGATTCCCTTCACTCCCTTGGCTTTTGTGGCTCTGTCCATAACTGGTTCTCCTCCTACGTCTCTGACTGCTCCTTTAATGTGTCTCTCTCCAACTCCACCTCCTCCTCCTTCCCCCTCTCAGTTGGTGTTCCTCAAGACTCTGTTCTTGGCCCTCTCCTCTTCTTGATCTATACCTCATCCTTAGGCAAACTCATTGCCTCCCATGGCTTCCAATACCACCTCTATGCTGATGACACTCAGCTCTCTCTCTCTACTCCCTCTCTCTCTCCCTCTGTTCAAGCTCGTCTCATCAACTGTCTCTCTGACATCTCTACCTGGATGTCTCAACGTCAACTCAAACTCAACATGGCTAAAACTGAACTCCTTATCTTCCCCCCTCATCCTTCCTCTCCTTCCTCACTGTCAATAACTATTGATGGAGTCACCATCCTGCCTGTCCCCCAAGCCTGTAGCCTAGGCTTCATCTTTGACTCACCCCTTTCTTTTAAACCCTACATTGACTCTGTTGCTAAATCCTGTCGCTTCTCCCTCCATAACATTGCTAAGATTCGCCCTTTTCTCTCTGTCTCGTCTGTCAAAACTCTTGTTCATGCTCTGGTCATCTCTCGCCTCGATTACTGTAACCTCCTTCTCACTGGCCTTCCCTGGTCTCACCTTTCTCCCCTCATCTCTGTCCAAAACTCTGCTGCCAGGGTCATCTACCTCGCCAGTCGCTTCGACCATGTGCAGCCCCTCCTCTCTTCGCTTCACTGGCTTCCCCTTCCTGAACGAATCCTGCACAAGCTCCTAGTCTTCACCTATAAAGCTCTTCACAACCTTGCTCCCCCCTACCTCTCTGCACTTATCGCCCTCCATACTCCAGCCCGTGCACTTCGTTCCTCCTCTGTCCCTTCTCTCACCCTTCCACGCCTTCCCTGCTCCCCTAAGCGCCTTCGTCCCTTCTCACTTGCTGCCCCCCATGCCTGGAACTCCCTCCCTGTCCACATCCGCCTTGCCCCCTCCCTTCATACCTTCAAATCTCTCCTTAAAACTCACCTCTTTCGCTCAGCTCTGTCTGACTCTTTATCCTGCTGAGCCACTATTCCTATACCTACGATCGGTTTACCCTTATCCTTGCAACATGGACCTGCCTGCTGTCATTCTCATCGTAACCAAGCCAAGTACGTGCACTTGAGACCTCGCATCTTCATGAATGTTAGACCCCTTGTCTCTCCCTCTGTTCCCCTTCCTAAGTCTCTCCCCCAGCTCCTGTCTCTCAGATTGTAAGCCCTAGGGGCAGGGACCGTGTCTATTTTATTACTTTGTAAAGTGCCAGGTACACTGCTGGCGCTATATAAATGTTTGTTAATAATAATAATAATAATGATGAGTAGTGCTGCAGTCCCAAGCATTGCCATAGCCATCTGTGTGCCCACACACTCACATCTGGCTTTTGAGGGGAGGGTGGCACGCTCCCAAATGTTTGAGTGGCTAGAGGGATAAACCCTGCCCCCTTGGCCAATAGATTCCACCCCTAAGCAAATAAGCTCTGCCCTTTCACACACTTACACCTGCACGTACACACACACAAAATTTGAAGTGCATAAAGAAGGACAGACGCTCCCCTGCTTGTATTTTCACTTAGGCCACTTGCACACGTTACCACAGCGCCAAATCTCCTCGTGGGGAAATCTCCCCGCTGGGAATCTTATGGCGCGCTTGCATGTGGGTGCTTGGTTAAAAGCATCATCAGCTGTGTCATACGGCTTTTTTTCTTACGATTGTCAGGGCTGGATTTCAAGTAATGGTAATGTAGGCAAGCAGCCTTTCTTGTCATTCCATCTTCCCCTCATTATCTCTCAAGTGCTTTTTCTGGGACACAGCCAGGAACAAGGAGTCTGAGACTTGAATAATTTCTCTCTCTCTCCTGAAAGAGGGACTTTCATCGCTAAAACAGGGGCAGTGGGACTCAGCATCCACAGGGACAAAACAGAGACTGTTGAGAGGTATGCACAGGTTTACCAGTGATTCTTTGATCCTGTGAAAGGAAGTACTGAGGTTCAGTAGTCACACCGTGTGCTGGTTGGGAGATACTGGGCATTTTTACATGCTCCAGTGGTGCCAGGCAACTCCCACATGTTACCAAACTTGTAACTCCCCAACGAGAGAGGATTTACGAGTCCAGGTCTCAAAACATGTGGGAGTTGCTTGGTGCCACTGTTTAAAATGACACCTGAGCAATTTAGGGATGGGGCTGGGGGGAGGGGTGAACCTCTAACGCCTCCCCCTCCCAAGTTTACAGGACTGGAGAAAGCTAGAGCGTGTAAAAATGCCCACTGATGGCAGTCCTTCTGGATGTGGTGTTTAAGGGTGTTTAAGGGGAGTGCTGGGAACGGTGATTTGTGGAAATGGTTTAGTGCAGAGAAGAGTAGCCATCACCGGGTGGATATGGCTTGTGGAGACATATTTCACACTTGAGTGCGCTATAGCAGTTGTAGATGGAGGCAGTTAAAAGCTGGACTTTTTATTCAATCTCTCTGTACCTGCTTCAATTTGATTGAAAGGTCCCAACCCTAATCTCTAGACACTGTGAAATATTTGACTATTGGACTATATGAAGATCCTGGCTGTGATCTTGCACACACTTGCACTTCTCCGGTGACATGACAGGCAAAGGGGAAGAGAAAGGAAAGGCAGGTGGAGGCAGTCGCAAAGGCTGCCTTTCGCCAGTTATATCTGGTGCGGAGGCTGCATCCGTTCGTCTCCGGCCTGGACCTGGTCTCCCTCATCTCGAGGCTGGACTATTGCAACGCGCTCTACGTGGGGCTTCCCTTGTGATTGGTTCGGAGGCTGCAGCTAGTGCAGAATGCGGTGGCCCATCTCCTTTCGGAGACGGGTCGCCGGGAGCACATAACACCAGTGCTCCAGGCTCTGCACTGACTGCCGATAGCATACCGAGCTAGATTCAAGGTATTGGTATTGATTTACAAAGCCCTGCACAGTCTGGGCCCCTCGTACCTCAAGGACCGCCTCACCCTCCGCGCTCCGGGGCCACACCTGCGGTCTGCCGGGGGTGCCTTCCTGGAGGTCCCCCGCATTAAGCGGGGGGCCACAATAGAGAGGGCATTCTCAGTGGCTGGGCCGCGTCTCTGGAACTCCCTGCCGGAGGAGGCCCGCCTTAGTATTTCGACGAAGATGCAAGACCTGGTTGTTCGCCCGGGCCTTTGGGGAGGGGGGTGGGTAGTTGATTCTTATTCCCCTACCCCCAGTAATTTATGTCCCAGGCCCTGTTTTATATGCTGTTTTATATATTATTTTAAATGTTTATATATGGTATTTTAAGTATTGGATTGTTTTATACTGTATTTTATGATTGTAAGCCGTCCCGAGCTGTGTTCAGGATGGGGCAGGGTATAAATTTAATAAATAAAAAAAATTATCGTGGCTTTTATAGACTAGGCACTGAAATGAGGCAGAGAGCAAGGTTGCCTAGTCCTCAAAGGGCTTTATCAGCACAGGCCCCTTTGATGGCAACGTAGCTTACATCTGTGGAGCATTCTGAGGACTGAAGCGTTAGTGATTTGCCCAGTCTATAGCTGAGGCAGGAATTGAATTTAGATTGCAGAGTTTTGAAGTGCTAAGTCCAGTGTTCTAACCATTAAACAAATTATCTTTCTTGCCTACGAGTTATCAACAACATTATTAAGAGGGAGAATCTAGGTACTTTGTAACCACTCAGTGATGAGGATTCCAGCAAGAGATGTCTGTCTGTACCGTACACATAGACTATGTTTATTTGTGTATTTCTGAGATCATCCTTTTCTTATTGAAGAGTGTGAAGGGAAAAAAAAAATACTTAATTGATTCTGTAATGGGTTAGCTTTCACCACAGGCAGGACAATCTTCCATCATGAAAGTCAGTGGGAGCATTGCCATTATGACTGCTCTGGGACTGGGTCACCCCAACTTCTGGGCACCAGAATTTCTCTCCTTATAGGAATTTGGCCTGGATTTCCCTCAGCACCCACCACCTTGGCTCCACCCTCATCTCTCAGCACATAACTCCAGAAGACTGCTTCTGGGCCAGCTACTCTTATAGCCATAGAATGGGCCAAGATTGATGGGCAACTAGTCACGTGTGGATACTCATGGTGATGGTCCAGGGACTGGAGCTAGTGTAGAATGCAGTGGCCCATCTCCTTATGGGGACTGGTCACCGCGAGCACATTACACCAGTGCTCCAGGCTCTACACTGGCTGCCTATAGTCTTCTGGGCCTGATTCATGGTGTTGTTTTTTATCTATAAAGCCCTATAGGGGCCTTGGTCCGACTTACCTGCGGGATTGCCTTGCTCCTCTTGCTCTGGAGTGCCCTCTCGAGGTCCCCTGGAACACTCTGGAGAGGGCGTTCTCAGTGGCCGCACCTAGGCTGTGGAACTCCCTCCCGGTGGAGGCTCGGTTGGCCCGGGACCTCCCTTCCTTCTACTGTATGTGTAAGACCTGGCTGTTCCTCCTGGCTTTTGGCGAGGGAGGTGAGGTGAGGTGGGGTGGGGGGTTGGGAGGGGGGATTCTGGTTTTGTTTGCCTTCTCTTTTAATGTATTGTCCTTGATTTTATGTGTGTTTATGTGTTTTTATGCTATAAGCTGCCCCAGGCTGCCTGGAGCAATAGGGGCAGGGTAGAAAACGGTTTTATAAATAAATATAAATGAAATAAAGGAGCTGCAGATCTCAGTCTCTCTCCATGTTCTAACGTGCAGAGAAGCTATGGAACATTATCACTGCCAGGGATGGGTAATATGTTTTACATTAAAGCCCTGGAATTCTTAGCAAAGTCTGATATTTTAGCCACTCTTGGGCTACCCAAAGGTCGAGGCCTGCAACCCAACCTGAGCCTGAGGGGACTAGTCTATTCCAACTACCCCAGCTGGGCCTGGTCTGGGTCAGACACACTCTTCTCAAGCCCCTCAGGCTTGGGCTGAGCTGCCTAGCAGTGGAAGACCTCCTCCTCCTCTACAAATTGCCATGATATCACATTGTTTCATTTCATAGTGGGTGTGGCCCTGCCCATTTTCTGACATAGCCTCACCCCTTACAGAGTGCCATAACATCATGGTGCTCTCTAGGAGGCATTGCCAAATTGGAAAGGGGCAAGTGAATGCTTTAGCCCTGCCCTTCTCTGTCATAGCTCTGCCACTTACAGAGCAACATGGCATCACAGTGGCCCATGGAGGGGGCCAGGCCGGGCCACACAAACACAGCGAGCTCAGGCTCTACCCAGAGTGTTTCTCATTTTCTTGTTAGTCATGGATGGAATGTGGATTTTTTACCATAACTACAAGCTGCCACTTGATGGAGCTTGTGCCCCATGAAAATGAAATAAAAAATATATTGAGCAACCTCATTGTGTCCTCTGATGTCTTAAGCAAACCTGAATTCTTCACTAACTGGCTGATGAGGTGGCCAAGGACAACATTTACAGGCACTGAGAACCCAGGGAGCAGAGTCTTGATTAACAGTTTTGTTGCAGAATGAATTTACCTCTCAATGTTTGGTGATGTCTGAACACCCAGGACTCAGTTCTGCACAAAAGAGGGTGGGAAAGACCTTCAGTACTGAGGCTGCTTTCTGATATTACATGGGAAGGGACGGGACTTGCACAGTTGTGACTGTGGCTCTATAACTGCGGGGATTAGTGCCTGTGAGAATGCACTAATTCGCCTTTTTCACACAAGAACAAGAGTCCTTGTAAAGACTACATCCACTTGCACGTGAGAAGGGAACTGCTGCGAGCCAAAATCATGGCATGGGTATCATGTGGAATCCCGCTCCTGAGCGCAGGGGTTTTGACGGTTTTAGCCCATATCTGCCGTGATTTCAGTGACAGGAGACAGGGCTGAAAATCCAGCCTGGTCTCCCATTATTGAAATCATGGCAGAAATGGACTAAAGACATCAAAACCCCCGCACACACAAGCAAGACTTCACATATCCTCTTGCCGTGACTTTGGTTTACAGCAGTTCTCCCCCTCCCGTCTTGTGTGCAAGCAGTCTACATTTGAGGATCTAGTAACGTGCAACTGTTCTCGCATGATAAAAGGGGACTAGTGCTAATTCTCACAGGTGCTAATCCCCACAATTAAAGAGCTGCTGTCACGATTGTGCAAGTTCCCCACCCCTCCATGTAATGTCAGAAAGCAGCCTGAACGTCTAACTATTTGTAGTCCTTTAAAACCCTATGGTTTTGAGTTCTCTTTCCACAGAGACCCAACTAGATTCTTAGAGCAGGGATTACTTTGCTTTTAGGTCTGTAATTACTCCTTCTGCATAAGCCCCCCTAAGAAACGGAGAAGAAGAAATCGACACTAAATGCTTGGATGGCAAATAGAAGGGAACTAATGTATACGTTACCAGCAAAACTAATGTAAACCTGACACAATTTGTACTGAGGTTACAATCTCTGTTTGATTACATTATTAATTTTTCATTTCCCCCAGATATACAGCTTCTCTTGGGAACAGTGTGATCACTACTGAACTACAGTTTATCTGAATGAGAGCAGCTTCAAATCACCATTATTCTAAAAGTATCTAACTCTCTTGTAATAATAATAATAATAATAAATTTTATTGCCGGGCACTAGCTTCCATCATGGCCACCCCAAAAGAATAGATCCATACATATACATAACAGTTTTCAACATAACCATATACATGACCTTTCCCTTAACAGAAAGGCCTTCCTTGGGGATAGCAGCCCGATAAACAATGTAAGGCACTTTCCTACCAGGTTCCATAGACAAAGCCGGACTACTTTGGGTATTAGCAAATAACCCCAAAGGGTCAGTTACACGGAAGGGGAGGGATGTTAATTAAGCCCCATCCTTATCCCCCTACAATTATTTTTCTCTGATCTTTGAGGCAAGCTGCACAAACATAGCAACAGCACTAAGGTTGTTCGCTCTGGACAAATTCAATATATATTTTATTTTAAGGGTCAAGTCCCAGTGCTCCTTCCCACCGAGGAGTGGCTGAATCCAAACCCCTCTCATATTCTCATACAATGGGCACTTAAGGAGGATATGCTCTATTGATTCAACAACACCTGTACTACATATACACCTTCTACAGTCATTCTGCAAGTTGTTATATCGAGCATGGGTCACAGCAGCCTCAATGAGCTGGAACCGGAGTCTGNGAGGCCGAAGCTTCCTTTAACCCTACCATACCACGGTGCCGCCTTTCATCCTGCCAGGGCCGCCATATCCTCCTGCCTGTCCACTTCCTGCAGTCGCTCTGTTAACAGTCTTTTCTGCTGTGACAGAGGAAGTTGCCAGATTGCCTGCACAGAAAATCCAGCCCCCACTAAAAAAGTAAAGAGGGAGCTGAGCCATGCATATACTACCCCACTGGAATTTTCGAGCATCTCCATGAGGCAAAGATGGGGAAGCGCCCTGGCATCCTGATGGAGTATATGGAGCCAGAATTTCAAGAATGCCAGTTTTTTCAGGCAGTCAATTGAAGAAAAACCAGTTTCCGCTGTCACCACGGACCCCGGTACTGCTTGCAGGACCACCAATAGCTGCTTAAGAAACTTGTTTTGGGCCACCTCTAACCCTGTAACTTTCCCCTCTGGTACCAATTCCTGTCCATATAACAAGACGGGCCAGACCTTGATTTTATAAATCTGCAGGACCTTAGTAGTAGTGACCGCCTTGGAGCGCCTCGCCATAGCTAAAATTGCCCTAGTGGGGGCCTTTACTTTACCTGTTGTATACCTGGCATGCTCTTTCCACGTACCATTGCTGCTAAATATTTTTCCAAGATAGCAAAAGGAACTTACTTGTTCCAGATCCTTTCCTTGTACAGTCCATTTATACTTTTTGGTTCTCCTTCCCACCATCATAATCTTTGTTTTTGCAAAGTTTATCTCTAGTCATTTGCTAGAGCAATATTTCACACAGGTGTCTAACAATGTTTTTAGCCCTCCTCTAGTTTGGGACAAGAGCACAGTATCGTCAGCGTACTGAAGAACGGGCACTGCGCAAAATTTGATTTTCGGAGCGCAGTGCTCCTGGTTCTCCAGTACCCTGCTCAGGTCACTCATATATAGATTGAACAACAATGGAGCGAGCACGCAACCTTGTCGCACTCCCTTATTCACTCTTACTGGAGCTGTAAGACTATTATGCAACAGTACCCACATCCTTGCCACATTACCGGTATGTAGTTGGACAATTTGGGCCAACAGCTTCCTATCGATAACCATTAGAACTAACTGGTCCTATAGGTTCTAACGAGGGACAGAGTCAAAGGCTTTTAAAAAATCCACAAACACACAAAAAAGATGAGTCCGGCGAATAACCACATATTTGTGGATTAAATGAGCCAGCGTAAAACAGCCTGTGACTGAGCAGCCGGCTCGGAAACCGAATTGCGTTCTTGGTATTAAATCAAGGTCCCTGGCCCAAGAGTCAAGCTGACTCAAAAGAATTTTCCCATACAGCTTTCCCAAAATTGGGAGGAAGGTAATTGGCCTATAACAGGTGGAATCATTAGGGTCCCCTATTTTGAACAAAGGGATGATTATACTGATGCCCCATTCTCTAGGAATAGAGTTGGTCAGTGATTCTTTGATCCTGTAAAAGGAAGTACTGAGGTTCAGTAGTCACACTGTGTGTTGGTTGGGAGATACCAGGACCCACCGTCATGGGTCTGGGGACATCATTCCTCGCACAGAGAGACTTTTTCCGAACACCCGAACCAAACGGCCGAACCTGGCGACTTAACTGAATGGCTGAACCGAACAGGCGAACCGGACTGGACCCAACAGCCAAATCCAAGCCGCGATCTGTTTGCCCATCCCTAGCAATGGGAAAGATTCATCTTCTCCCTGGGGCTTCATGTGTGAAGTTTTGCAGGGTTCCCTCTCCTGTTCACTGTGTATATGCAGCCTTTGGGGGAGTGGTGGCTGGATAAGGGGAGTGGACTATTTCTGACATCCTCAGTGCTTATACTTACTCCATTTCAATTTTTAATTGCACATAATGAAGCAAGTAGGGTCAAATGTCCTATAAGAAACCCTGTAGATCATTACAAATCCTAGGTTATGTTTGTACTATGCCCATGGACCCATGTTCACTGAGTTTTCCCCATTGGTGGCAATGGGGAAAATGCAGTAAACACAAGCAGTTCATACATGCGGTGTAGGCAGGCGACTAGAGTGATGCTGGCGTCGGACTCGCTCTGAATCTGATCGACTTCTCCATAGGACCCATTTGTGGTCCTATGTTGAGGCAGTGAGGACAGCAAAGAAGGAATTCTTTGCTGTCCTCATAGCGTCTGCAAAGTCGCGTCCAGCGGACCTGTTCCGGGTGGTGCGGAGGCTGGTCAGTCCAGCCTCCCTCTGCCTGGATGGGGACTTGTCCCAGGCCCGCTGTGAGGAGTTTGCCACCTACTTTGCAGACAAGATCGCTCAGATCCAGAGTAACTTCGACACCAGGCTGGATGCAGTAGGAGAGGAGCGTGAGGTTATAGAGGCACCGTCTGGTCGATCTTTCTGGGAGAAGTTTCAGGAAGCGATGCCGGCCGATATGGTGGATGTCTTGGGGTCTGTTCAAGCCACAAGTTGTGAATTAGATCCGTGCCCGTCCTGTTTGGTAAAAGCTTCCAGGGAGACATTGGGGTCGGTTCTGGCGAGGGTGGTCAACGCATCCCTTCGGCAGGGGAGGCTGTTGCCCAGTCTCAAGGAGGATGTGGTGCGCCCCCTGCTGAAGAAGCCTTCGTTGGATGTGGACGCACTCGCTAGTTACCGTCCTGTCTCTAATCTTCCCTTTTTAGGGAAGGTTATTGAACGGGCGGTAGCTCTGCAGTTCCAGGTACATCTGGACCGTATCGGTTTCCTTGACCCTTTTCAATCTGGGTTCCGCCCTCGCTATGGCACTGAGACGGCGATGGTGGCTTTGGTGGACGATCTCCGCCAGGAGATGGATGCAGAATGTTCTACATTCTTGATCCTGCTAGATCTCTCGGCCGCTTTTGATACTGTGGACCATGGGCTGCTGCTGAGA
>QEPC01007352.1:845122-864476 GCA_003113815.1 Sphenodon punctatus
CCTCCAACATAAACCTCTTTCCCCTCCCTCTTCCATATGTCTGAATTGCATAGGGGTCAAGTAAAATCTCATTACTAGTTTAATTTGGCATTCTTTGATTTCCAATGAGTGGGCATTATTATGCATGTAATCTATTATTTCTAATTCTTCCTTTTCTGCAATCTCTATTCCTAACTCCTCTTTCCATTTCTGTATGTAACCTATCTGTTTGGGATACCATATCTCTTTTAAAGTTCTATATATGCGTGACAGTTTTCCTGTTGTTAGTATGTTCAAACAATACCTTTTCTATTTTGTTGGGGTCACCTCACAGATTGTGTAGCTGCATTCAAAGGCATTTTTACTGGGGAGAAACAGCTTCTATAGGTATAAACCAAGTCTATTTATTTTGGATTGTTATCGAGCATCTGTCACTGTTAAAAGCAGCAGAGTAATCTATTCTTAATTTACAATGGCATCCAAGAGCCAAAGAGACCCAGCTTTGTTATGGTGGTAGCTCCTGATGGAAAGGACATGCGCTACTGTGTGATGAACTGTCTGCTTCACCTGGTGTCATAGGTTGAGATGGGCTTTAATGGATTGCTGTCCTGATGCCTTCCTGTAACAGCTGTTGTCAGTGCAGTAAAAGGGAGCCTCCTTTGCAAGCAGCCTCTACCTTCTGTTTGTAAGATTTGGGAGAGCTCGCTGGTGGCCAACCTTAAATATTTGGCAAATTCCAAAGTTCTCAAAAGACTTTGTTTCAGCCCTACTATATACACTTGAAGACTTTTTTTAAACTATATTTCTTTCCTGGAAATGTAGCAAGAAAGAAGGTTTCAGCCAGGTTTCTTAGATTAGTGACAGAAAGAAGTGGCAAAGTTGCACTGGGTTATATCATGAGAATTGCACTACATAATGGTAAGCAGAGGGTTAGAAGTGGTTAAATGCTGGTTCATAGAACCCAGAGAGCTGCCTGACACCGCAATTCTAATTGATACAAAGGGATTCAGTTGGATTGGTTAAGTCAAGAAAATGAAAATCCACTCCAAAGGATTAACTGGAGGAACACACACAAGCAGGTATTATGGTCAAATTTGCTCAGCAACCACACCCTTTTCAATCTTCTATGCATAGGTGGTGTTCCAGAGTCACACAGCCTACCACATTTGTTTATTTCTTTCAGACAGCCTTTTCTCCTTTCACAGTATCTGGCCAGGAAATCGTGTAGAGTACTGAAGATTCCTTATACACATCTAGATGTGTATAAGAGACAGATACTACATATACACCTTCTACAGTCATTCGACAAGTTGTTATATCGAGCATGGGTCACAGCAGCCTCAATGAGCTGGAACCGGAGTCTGATGTAATTCCTACGCAGTTCCTGTGATACAATTGCATCTAAATAAACCTCGAGGCCGAAACTTTCTTTAACCCTACCATACCAGGGTGCCGCCCTCCATCCCGCCAGGGCCGCCATATCCTCCTGCCTGTCCACATCCTTCAGTCGCTCTGTTAACAGTCTTTTCTGNCCCGCAGTCTCTTTCCCCACCCCCCCCCCCCCCCCCCCCCCCCCCCCCTATCTCCCCCCCCCCCCCCCCACTTGCTCCATTACTAATGAAAGAAAAAAAATTCAGTTGTGTAGTGTACATCATATGCAAAAATGCAAGCAATAAAATGAGTACTGTACTTTTTACAAGTTTAAAAAACATTAAGACTACTTATTTGCACATTTTAGTGTTTTTTTACAGCTTTACCACCATCTGCAATATACAGACCAAAAGGTAACACCCATTTGCGAATGATCACCTGACTATAAATTGTCACAATCTTAAAACATGTTTTGACTTTTAATTTATTTTATAGCAGAGGGTGAGAGTTGTGGCAGTTAATGATTTGTCATTGTCATATATAATTATCAGACTAGTTTTACACTGTCTTAAATAATCTGCAGTATGTGCACTTCTTGTGGGAAAGTTTAGGAAAAGAATGATATGAATGCAAGATTTCACATACTTAAAAGGACCATTTAAACACAAAACAAGCCATAACCCAGTTTTAGTCCTGTTTTAAAAAGAGACTACGAAGAAGGCACAGACTTGCAAATGCACACCTGAAAGACTTAGTAACTAAGGCTTTTATTTTATAGGCAATGAAAGAATTTTATGAATTTAAGAAAGGTCTTAATTTTCTCAGTAACTTTTGCTGAGTTTTGTGGCAGAGACGTGGGGAAAAATAAAGTCATGGAAAGGCCATCAAACGTAATTTTTACTGCATCAACACACAAGCTTTAAGTAGTAAAAACATCTTTCCCACAATGGCAAAACAGCATATTACATCATGAAGTTATCCTCGATGCTATATCTTGAGAACAAAATCTTGTACTCTACACCATTATCCAGCACAGACTTCTCAAAATCAATTAGCCACTTCTTAAATTGAAAATTGATACAACTGACAGAAATTCATGACCTCTGTGACAAAACCCTATTTTTAAATCCCCTTTATTGATAGATCAAAAGGAAAATGTACAAGAGTACATGTTTAGTATCATCACATTCTATCATTTCACAGATTTTCCCTCTGTACAATTTCCAAGAACTTACATTCTAAACCTTGAGAAACAGTTTCTACAATATTGGTTTGTGGAACATCCATTTTTTTGGGTAGTCAGCTGCAGCTTGATCACTACCAAGTTTGTGCATTATACAGGCCAGTTCAATACAAATAAATTATTTCTTTAAAAAATAATGGTCAAACAATATTGTCCTGACATTTTTTTCAAATTTTTCACCTTCTATAGTGGCTATGACAGAAAACCAAGTTGCCTCGAAGTTCTCTCACTTGTTTTTAAGATTTGCCATCATTTTCTCCATTGTGAAGAGGGACCACACACAACGAGTCCACTCCTGTACTGTATAGATCCCTAGGATTTCCAGCGTCTAGCTATCATGTTAGCTACTGCTACTAAACAGAAGACTTTTACATGAGTCCTGATGTCACTGTAAAGCTCCTTCACCAGGGTATATCCCTAACAGCGCAATTTCAGGCTTGAAAGGAACGAATGCATTCATTACTTTGTTCGTAAAACCCCATAATTGTCTCCAAAACTGTTGAACAAACACAGTCTCAAAGACTGCATCAGGGAACCCACTTGCCCACAACCTTTCCAACATAAACCCTTAGGAACCACTCCAGTATATTTCAATTGTATGGGGGTCATATAGTACCTATTAGAAATTTTAAGTTGTGTTTCTTTCACTTCCATTGCAGTTTTGCAAGTGATTCCATATGTGTTTTATCTTTTCCTGTGAATTTGCAAGCCAGATCCTGCTCCCATTTCTTGATTTGATTCTATCCCTAATGGCTCATGCCCAAAGCGCTTTATTGAATCAGAGGCAGTAAACACACTTTTCACGTGGAGATACTGCAGTAGATTAATCTTGCATTACACCTTGTATTAAAGTCTCCAGTTCTTCTGTATTTTTAAATTTACCCTCAGTAAATAATTAACTTACTTTATTTACTCCTTTCTCTTTGAGTTTTGGTCCTCAGCTGAGTAGCCACCTCTTTGTCCCTTATGCATAATCTCTCCATTGGAAAGTATAGGATGCATATCGCTGGTCACTAAGCTTCCTTTGTAGTATCCTCCAGTGTTTAAACACTGGCTGCACAAATGGATGTTCTCTTGTCAATTGAGAAGGTATTACTCCATCATCTAAACACTCACTAAATACCTTTACATATAACAAAATCCTATTTCTAAAAACAATTATTCCCAAGTGTTAAAACTAAGATATTAAGTAGCATCTTTAAAGGGTCAAATTTAGGCTTTAGTTTTTAGACTTCAGTGGGAATGCCCTGACATAAGTTGGTTTGAGGACTGGGGCCTTAACAGGTAACTTGAGGAAAGAAATCATTAGGGAAAAGAGAGTACACAGAGCTAATTGTAGAAGGCACAAAATAACACTTCAGCATTAGAATTCAAACAAGTTTATTTCAATTTGCATGAACAAAACAATACAGGAGTTTTACAGATCTGGATATATTGCTGAATGTGGCTCACTGTGCAGAGAAAGTGAGATTGGATTTCCAATCCTCAGCTTAATTTTGGGGCCAGACTGGAAGAACTGCAGATGCTCATTCCCCTAGAGGATGAGAAACTTGCACTACTTGGCAATTAAAAACTAGCATTTATGAACACAGAAGGGAAGCTCATCCATTTGTCAGCAGATTGCTAGGACGCCTCACAAAGGGTCTCCTGAGTTTTTAGGAGGAGAAAGTAACCTGTCCTGAAAAATATGCCTGTTACTGAACAGCAGGAGTGCAGTAAGGTAGTTGCATTACATCCAAAATAATCTACCACTGATGAGCCCGATATGTTTATCCAACTTAATCTCTTGAAGCAGTATCTGCCTTAAAAATACACAGGTCCAAAAACCACAGAATTTTATTATATAATCCTGCAAGCAAGGTATGTTTTCAATATGCTTCTTCTTGTATGCTATTACCCATTGGTTCAGCTTTAACATGCAGCATACAAAGTTGGTAATTAGACATTCACTTCATCTAACAACGGTTAGGACTCTTTTGTACCTTACAGCATGATGTCAGGCAATGCCACACTTATGGCACCACAATAAGATAAACAATGATTTGGTAAGATTCACAACTGCTGTAATAGTTATTTGCAAATTCCTGCCACAAGTCTTATTTAAATTATGATGCTGCATGGTATAAAGTACTAAGATGCAAATTACAGAAATGTTTTAAATTATTAACTACTTAAGATTAGTCATTTCCCAGATGATACTTAGTTCAAAAGGGCTCAGATTTTTCTGCCTATTAAATGGCCTCTCCAGGAAAAAAAAATAAAAAATTTCAGATTTCTATTGATGAGCTTCAATTGTAAAAGACTGTATAGAAAATGAGCTGTGTGCACAAATGTACTGGAAACAAAAGGCTTTATAAAAACACTCTTAGAAATGTATCAGGCTTAAACAAAAGGTGATTTATAAAGGTTTTTAGATGGACTTCTAGTCGTCATCAGAATCGGAATCATATTTTTTTCCTCTGATGGTTTTCTTATCCACCTTTGTGAAACTGGTTCCAAGTTTCTTTTGGCTCTGAGAAGGTGGGTCCATCAAGTTGCCACTAGAAGAGAAATTTGCTTTTAAATTCTAAAATATTAATGAACAGCCCAATCCAGCAGGAACAGATACTTGGATAAGGGGTATAGGGAACCTTGCAAAACAAAGGGAAAAACTCATACTCTTAATTCACAAAGACAGAACATAATCGACTCATGGGCATTCCCACTTCCATATGGAAGGAAGCGAAAAAAGGAGCAGCCATTCCCCTGTGATGGGCTTTTCAGGGGACATGGATCAGTGGTGAGAAATACATAAACACTGGACAGGAGGGAGGAAGACACATCCCATGTTGGATTTGCAGCTCTTTTTTGTCAACATAGGAAGATTACTTAAATTGACTGCCTTGGAACCAGTGGCCAGAACTATTTGCCTCAGGACAGTAGATTGGGGTGGGGAGGGAGACAAACTAAACTTGTGTGCGCCCATTGTCAACATTTTAGCAGGAGGGAAATTCTCTTTATTTTCCTTGCTAAGAGTTTATTGCTACAACAATGGCATTATTATTAATATAACGCCAGCAATGTACCTGGTGCTGTACAATAATTAGAGACAGGTCCCTACCCCAAGTGGCTTGCAATTTAGGAGAGACAATGGAGAGAAAACAATGGGAGAGATAAATTCATGAAATTGAGATGTCTAAGGTGCACATGCTTAACTTAGTTACAGGGGAGAGGAGGACCCTGAGCAAAGGATGGAAGAGTAGGGATGAATCTATGGGGATGAGGAGCTGGACAAAGCTTGAAGAGGTGGGTTTTCAGGAGGGATTTGAAGGTTGGCAGGGACGGAACAGAGCAAATGCACTGAGAAAGGGGTTGGGGGGGCAGCAAGAGAAGGGATGAATACGTTTTGAGGAGCAGGGGAGCCATGGGCAGGGAAGGAGCAAAGTTACTGGGCAGGAATGTGGAAGAAAACAAGTGCAGAAGAACAGGGGAGCGAGACCAAGGGGGTTAAACGAGATGGTAGCCCACACCAGGTGGGTTTCCACCTACTCTTTTTATACTCACCCCCACCAGCCTCATGGCCACCATCCACCAGACTAGCAGCCCCTACGCAGTGGGGTCATGGAGCATGCAAAGCCCATCATGTGGGCAAATGCAGACAAATATGCGCCCATGTTTGCATCCCATCCATTAGGTTGTGTACGGTATCGCGTGAGTTCAGGTTTGCCAGATGCCAGAGTCATGGGCAAAACGCCTAGAGCGTTCCAAGGAGTGACCACTTCTGGCCCCTCTCTCCACCCTTGCTCTCATTGGCATGCCCGTAACATCTGCCTTAAAAGCCTGCCGTGTGATTTTCAAACATGCGTTCTCCCAGCTCATCCTGGTTGGCAGTACATGCCTAGTGCTTGCTGTTCCCCAGCCGTTGCATTCTCAGGAACAAGTTGTGGAGGATTACCATCTCCGGGGCCATGGCTAATACCGGTAGCCAACGGCTACCACCACAACACGATTGCAGTTGCCCTCTGCCGACAGATCTACCCACCAAGGCTGCATTCTCTGGCCTGAGGAAGAGACCAAGGCCTTCATTTTTCTATGGGGGGAGCAGAAGTGCTACAGGAACGAGGCAGTGTTCCAGGAGATCTCAGTTCAAATAGTGCAGCAGGGCTAAACCCAGGACATGAAACAGTGCTGGAAGCAGGCCAATGACTTGAGACGCGGGTACAAGGAAATTCAGAAGACAACAAAGCTACTGCAAACAGATAATTTACTAAAGGAATTCTACAAGACACACTCTAATTTCTATATACACATACACAACTTCAATAGTGTAAAAAAGCCAGAATACCTATATTATACATTCCAAGATTGAATAAAAAAAACCGAACAAGTTTCAAGACGAGCTCTTCATCAGGGGTATCTCAGTGAAAGTAGACTTTATTCAATATAAAATATCAAACCCATACACGGGAAACCCATGATAGCTGCAGTAGGAATTGTGCATGGAGATTCAGGACAACTAAGCCTTCAGCCATGGGAGGCAAACACCATCCTATTATGAGCTCTCTGACTGGGTCCTCTGTGTGGATGGAGCCATTGTTGCATCTCACCTGTATGTCTGTGTCTTTGCCAGGGGCCAGAAGCGGGTGGATATGGCTCTCCCACCGCAACTGCTCCCGCCCCCACCCCAGAAACTGCTGCTCCTGCCAGCAGACATGCCTCCATGCCAGTATCCACCACAGAGCCAGTATGGGTCGATGTGGTCATGGACACCGTGACTTTCACGGCATATCTGGTGAGCTTGAGAGCCAAGCCTTGTTTGAGGGTTTACCAGAGGTTCTGGTTGAGGACACAGGGAACCTGGATGCCGCCTCTGTAGAGGAGATGGTGGAGAATGGTAAGTTAATGCACCTGGGGGGAGGTGGGGTTCAAGTTTACACAGCTGCAGGATAAAGGCTTCTGTTTATTATCAAATGTCCTTTACTGTTTACCATGTTGACAGGTGGCCAGGAGAATGCAAAGGAGCAGCAGGAAAATCCCTGGGACACAGCTCCACCAGCCAGGAACGGTAGGTGCAGGAAGTGGGTGGGAAGGCACCATGGCAGGAAAAAGGGCTGATGGGAGGCATCATGATGGCAGGGGGGCAGGGAAGCACAAGGGATGGTGGTTGATTTCTGTATGTTTTTCACTCCTCTACAGTGATCCTAGGAGAACCGTGTGGCACTAGGATTCCACCACAGCAACTGCTTCAGCAGCTGCATGGAACAGGTATGAATTTCTGCTTCCCTCTGGGCAGACAGAGGGCTATAGATAGGGTGGGTGGTGGTCTGAAACACTGGGGCAGGGAGGTGGCTGGTCTGGTCTGAACTAATGACTTTCCTTGTTGCCTTGCTATAGGTCTGCCAGCGCAACAAGTGAACAGGTTCTACCTAAGCGCGTGTGAACGTCCGATGGGAGATAGGAAACGGCGCCTGACCCTGAGCAACCCCCTGCTACAAGTGCCCCGTAGAACCAAGACCTGCGAGTCTACAACCAGCAGCACAGGGCGGATTTGCCAAATCCTCTGCTTGCAGAGACCAAGTGGCGGGCGGATGAGATCTGCGATGCCATTAATGGCATGGCCAGGAAGCATAGGCAGCTGGTGTGGCAGAATGCTCCACAACGCAAGGCATTTGCTGTCAAGGCCTGCCTGGACCACCAGTGGGAGGACAGGCACTGAGCCCACTTCTGGTAGCAGTTCAAGAAGGCGAGCAAGATGCGGGCACTAGAACCCACCTGCCATGCCCTGGTTCCCCCTACACTCCATTCCCCCAGGAAAGCACCCGAGCCCTCTGCTCACTACGGTCACATCAGGGAACAGTTTCTGAGCCAGGCACAATTCCACCCCCGCCAATCATTCCAGCACACCTCCCGCAAACACTCCTCCACAGCTGGATTCACAGGAGGGGGAAAAATGTCTCCCCACCAGTCCCATCATCCATGCGAACAAGTCATGCTGCCCCCAAGAGGAGCTGGTGGAAAAAGAAGCCGTTACAAAAATATATAGTTGTCTATTTAAAGTTCCTTAATTGAATAAAAGGTGGTTGGGGGGGGGGAAGGAATCCAGTGGACGTGCACTTGGGGGTGGAGGGCCCTATACTAGCCCAGCGGAAAAAAGCCAGGGTGCAAAAAGGAACTACTATGGGAAAGCCACAGGCAAAGGCCAGGTGCTGGCCAGTCACAGAGTAGCTGCCTTCACACCTGTGCCTCTGCACTACCTATCAATTGGCATTCCCAGACCTGGCTACCCTGTGAATGCCAACAGAAAACAGATTGAGGCCTGCAACTGGCTAATCTGCAAATACCAATAGGGAAAGCACATTTAAAGGCTGTTGGGTGGGAAATAGCATGGAGGGGTCGCGGGGGCAGGCCGAAGGAAGGAAAACATGCCATCCTGGTGTGTGTGTGTGTGGGGAGGGGGCGCAGAGCCAGATGGAATAGAGGAAACCAGAGTGATACACAGGGAACATTTTAAAGCCATCAGTGTGGCGTTACTGATATTACAAAATGATCATTTAAAACAGTTCACTGATGCTCAAACTGTCACTGAAGGCAGGTTTTGGGAATAGCATTGCAGTTGATGTGCTGGCACACGGTGTCCTGGATCTCTCCGGCTATGTGCTGCTCCACAATCTGTTCAGCTGGCCCTGGAACAGGGGCACTGGTTTGCTAGACCTAACTGGTAGGGGGTTCTCCAACATGGCCCCACTAGTCTCAGAGATGTTGTGGAACACAAAGCTGGTGGTGGTTAGTAGGGGAGTGGTCTCTAGCTGAAGTCAATCCTAGCAGCTACTGATCTCCAGTACTGTTTTAAAAGCCCCAAAGCCCTATCAACAACAGAGCAGGTGGTGCTAAGCTGCTGGTTAAGTACCTTTGCTCCAGGGTGCAGACAACACTGTATATCTTCTTGAGCTGGGGGTGGTAGACAGGGTACACAAGAATAGGCCTAATGGGCACCCTCTCACTGCATGTTTCAATGGAGGCTGCAAAATCTGTGTACATGCAGCCAATGAAAGGGGACTGACAGAAGATGTGGGCATTGCGGTTCTCCCTGGACCACCTGGCCAGCATAGCCACAAACCGGGAACGGTAGTCCACTACTGCCTGGAGAACCAGAGAAAGTCCCTTTCTAGTTCAGGTCATCATCCTTGCTATGGAGTGAGCAGATACTACTACCACTTATTTCTATAGCGCTACTAATCGTACACAGCGCATCATCACTAGATGATGGTGATATGGCTCCCATCAGTTGCCCTTATACAGTTCAGGAACCACTCCAGCTGAAAGCCCTCCATCACCGTGTGGTCAGCCAATTGCACCGCCTGGTCCAGCAGCACTTCCACAATTGCAGTGCAAGCCTCCACTAGAACGGTGCCCACTGTGGAGGTTCCAATGCCAAATTGCTGGGTGACAGAGCAGGAGGAATCTGGAGTCGTGAGCTTCCAGATGGCGATGCGCTTCTCCATGGGGGTGGGCGATTGCATCATTGTGCTTAATTTCTGTACTCGCGGCCTGAGGAGCTTTAATATCCATAAGATGAAGTGATGGGGCATCCTGAAGTTTGCAACCCACTCAGTGTCTCCCCATGAGGACAGCATATTCTCCCACCAGTCTGTGCTTTTTTCCTACACCCAGACCAGCCTCTTTCTGGGTACAGCCCTGTGAAGGGCATTGGTGACTGAAGCAGTGTCTTGGTTGAAAAAGCCAGGTACCTCTCTGCGTGCATCAGCTCCCCTTGCACGGCTTCAGTCCTTCCCAGCATGGTCCTTTGCCGGAGGGAGGCAAATGCATGGCGCTGAAGCAGGAGCTGCCTCTGTGGCGCAGTGTGCCCCACTATCCTGGCCAGAGATCAAGCGAGAGCCTGTCTGTACCTTAAAATCATATTGTGGCAACAACAGAAGGCTTGGATATGTTGGATCACTTGCAGGTTCTGCTCAACAGCAATAATGAAGGCCTGGAATATGGCAATGAGCACAAGGTAGATCTCATCAGGAGTCTCCATGGTTGCAGTTCCGGTGTCTGTAAACTATGCAGACCACGCACAAAATGTTTTCAACAGCTTAAAGAGCTGGGCAGCTGCCTAGTTAGGAATGGCTGTGTGCTTCACGTGAGCAAGTATTGGTCTCTACTGGCCATGTGTGGCATGAGCTGGTATTGGCTGAAAATGTTTTCGCGAAGCTTGTGTGTTGCTGTAAGGGATGGGGGTGCAGGGAAGGTAAATGGACAGCAGAGGGAGCTATGAGACAGGGAAGGCAAGGCAGAGGCCACAAACAAGTGCAGATCCCTGCTACTGCAATACAGCCCTCAGGTTGGTGTTACTGGTCGGTGTCCCCCCCCCCCAAAAGCAGGAACAGACTCAAGACATATCATCATTGGGGTGGTTCAGGAGAGAGACAACTGGGAAGACTTCAACAGAGAACAGTAGAAAGGGAGTGAGGGAGAAGGGGGGGGGGGGCGATCTTCAGGGAAGGAAGGAAACGGAAGGCAACAGAAAAATGGAGTACAAACACCAGGGAGAGGGATACAGGTGGGGAAAGGGGGGACAGAATGGACGCGAGACAGGGAGCCAAGCGCACAAAACTGGGACGGAACATTTAGGGTGGGCACCTCCCATATACATTCGAGCACAGTGACCTTCACTGCCTTTCAGATCCTCCTACCTGCCCCTTTCTTAACATTCAGTGGTTGCCCCCCCAATCCCAGTTAAAAATGTCATGTTCCCGTGGTGCTAACATCTGTATCATTTTTAGATGAGTTGGCGTGTGCACTGACATGCTTGTGGCAGAAATGTCTATGCAGTTTAATAGCTACCCAGGTTGGTATTGGTATAAATCTTTAAAATAAATAAATAAATAGCTGGTGGAGGGAGCTCTCTCCGCAGGTGTGCCGCTCATTGCCAGCAGCCCTCACGGACCCCCAGCTGGGGACACCGGACACACCTGCACCGCTTTCCCTGCTCTCAGCCAGGAGAGAACTGGCAAAAGATCTCCCCACTGACAGGTTAACTAACCAGCCAGGGGAATAGCGATTAATTGGTAGCCACACCCCTCTATCTATATATGGCATCACAGCAGCTATGCCCTGACTGTTATCTGATACTTGTCAAGGTGAAAGCTGGCTGAAAACCGTGCATGTTCCCACCCTGTCTTGTCTTGTTCCAAGTCCCAGTCCTGTGTCCTCGCCTGTCTGAGAGTCGCATCATGCCTGTTTATCCCCATGAGGGGGGTTGGCGAGCAGAGCATGGCAGGGAAGACCTGCCAATGCATTAGGCTTGTCACACTAAACCTGTGAGTGAGGGTTGTCTGAATGCATAAGAAATACATGCAGGGGGCTGCCCGTTTATTAGGCTGTAGACGCAAAGCAGGCGAGTGGGGGCTGCACGGTCCAAACTTGGACTCCCGGGTGTTCTCTCATTTGTTAATACAACAAGAGGAGCCTTGAAGGTTAAGACAAGGAGCTTGTGTTGAATGCAGGGGCAGGCAGCAGAGGGTTGAACAGAAATGATGGGGCAAGGTCAGAGCGGGGAAGGCCAGTAAGAAGGAAGATGCAGTAATCAAGGTGAAAGATGACTACAGCGTAGACTAAGGTTCGTTTTTGATATGGGCACACAAGTGGAATGATCCTTTGGCTGTCTACCACTAGTGCTTAAAGGCAGCACAACTTCATGTGAATGCAACTTGCACCAGGGCTAGCACCAGAACTAAATATCTGGAGAATCACACAATCATCAATTTAAAAATCTTAGATGTGAAAATATATATGGCTCTTCAAGTAACTTCTAAAACAAAATCAATTACCTGTAATTAATTATGTCTGAAAAGCCCAATCTCCATTCTAAGATCTCTGTGGTGAAGTCATCTGTGTTACCAAGATCAGTAAAGCCAACAACAAAATCCTGTGTTTTTCCATCTTTTACTAGTGCTAAGGTGGGAATTACTTTGATGTGCAGTCTCTCACACAGGAATGGAGATTTTTCAGCATTTAATTTCAGAAACTTGGTCTCGACATGTTTTTTTGCCAATGCTGTTAAATGCTTGTCTAATATTTTGCATCTGCAAAAACACAAAATATTTCAAATACATTACCAAATAGCAAAAAGTAAGACCAACATACCACATTTCAATGACAAATTTAAACATTTTCTGGATATCAAGGTTACTAGGATAATGAATTTGATATTTTTCATGGAAAAATTGGGCATCACACATTCCTCCCTTCAAGTTGCATGGTGCCAGCAGTATGCTGAGAATACTTGCACTAGGAGATTGATTTTAGTGGAATATGGTTTAGTTGCAGGTGCACTTATAAACAAGATTTGGAAGAGCTGTGGATTTTGCTCTCTCCAAATATAATCCACTTACTGCTTGTGAAACAGCTGATAATACATTCCCAGCACTGCAATATTTTTTTCCCAACAGACATAGTTTACTGTACCTGAATGTTGTATCTTTATAGAAATGGCAAACCACATTTTTACTTTCTTTGACTTCTTGGAAAAAGTCTCTCTCGCTTGGGATTTCCCTATATTCCCCATGTCCTTTTGAAAGCCACTCCTGATTATGAAAAATGAAAACAAATCAGTGTGAGGTTTGAGTGATAATACTTTTAAAACATCTCCTGAACTTACGTAAAATAAACCATCAACTTTTAAAAGCTTAAATAAAAAAATAGAAGGTAAAAGAAGGAAAATTAAAGAAAACCAGAATTAAGGGGAGTGTTGAACTGAAAAGCTAGATGTTGTAATTTAGGCTGCTATCCAAAATGTTTCCATAAACTGAAAGAGCCTACCAGGGCACGCCATTTATGGCAAAAGTCAATAAAGCATACCACCACACATACTGAAACTGATTTGCTTTCTACTCTTAAATTTAGGGACACTGCAGATTCAGGCTACCTAGATAAGACAATTAAACAAGCATTACTATCTCATTGTTCTAAAGCCAACTCCAGTGGTTCTTTTAACAAGTGCATTAAACAGCATACTCTTGGTTCCACTGAAGTCAATGGCGAACTCCCATAGACTTCAGTAGAGACAGGATTTCAACTTTTAGTGCTGGTTATCCAAGTACTTAAAATGCATATTGTAATTTTACCATCATGTAAGGGTAAAGATGTGCAAAAATATTCAGCAGTTCTGTTTCTAATAGTATGAATTATCTCAGACTGAACAAAGATGGAGAAAGTAAGCTAATCATGCATCTTTCAATCAATTGTTTCTTTGCCAAAGACAAGCTCATTTAAAAAACTGTTAAATTATTTCTGGGCAAATAAGCATGTTAAGCCAGTAATTAATGAAATATTAACAAGTATTTATATAGTGCCAGCAACATTGCACCTGGCACTGATAATTCATTTGAGATGAGTCCTTGCCCTGAGGTGCTTACAATTGAGAGCAGACAAGGAAGAGGGGAACATAAGGAGAGACAGGGATACATTCATGAAGTTAACCCTCAGACGATTGAAAAGTGCACTGTATTAATCCACTGTATTAATCCACAGTTTAACATGAAACATTTAAATTTTATTAAGAGTTATTGTTTGCTGTACAAAAGCAATACTAACACAAAATGTATTTGGAGTCAATAGTACCCCGACATTCCCAGAATTAGGATACTGCATGTTTCACTGACTGGGGTTTGAACTGAATATTTTGAGTGAATATGACCTCCCAGTACCTTAGGCATGTAGTGCCTTTATTTTCTCATTCATTACAATTTTACCCCCAACAACATTTTAATGAAATTCTCAAATTAAAAACAAATTACAACTGAGGGTGGGATGAACCCACACAGAACAATTGACCCTATTACTGTTGAGGAATACATAGAGTAGTACAGGTTTGCTAAAAACGTTTTATGGCTTTGGGGGGAGGGGGGGGCTAATTTACCCCAAAATCCATCTGAAAGTTTAGAAGTTGCAGTTGTATGTGCTTGGCTTAGTTACAATGGAAAGGGGGGGCCTGACTGAAAAGCAGTAGCGGGAGCATCAATAAGCAGTCTGTGGGGATGAGATGTGAAGGAAAGACTGACGGGATAAGCAGGTTTTCAAAAGGAATTTGAAGGTTGGGAGGGTTATTACCATTTCAAATACACATTCAGTCCAATTATTTAGTGGATACTATTATAAAAAACATTAAAAGTGATTGAACCAGTCTAAAATTGTTCAAGGATAAATCAGCAACAGAAAAATCTGCTGCATTATCCAAATTCATTGCTGTAACATAGGCCTACACTAAGGTCATGCCTATTAAATTCCATACCCTTCAGCATTCCAGCAAGAGGAGGATATATTGCTGTCCCAGTATTATGGAACTCCCTTTCCCTGGAAGTCTGTCAGAGCCCGAGCGTATTCTGGAGACAGTGTAAAATATCTCTGTGGTACAACATTTGGCAGATGGGGATAGGGGTTGGGGTGGGTGGGGATTTTTGAAGGGATTTTACTATATCATTGTATTTTCTGGGTTTTTATTACTGTAAGCCACCCTGAGTGTTTAGGGAAGGGCATATATTTAAAAACAAACAAACAATGTCCTACTAATATTTTGAAGCCTCTATAGTTCAATCTGCATATGGAATGCTCTCACAAGCTCTTAAAAAAACTAGGAGGGTTATGTTACATCCCCTTAGAAACACACACTAGAACAGATGTGGGAACTGTATGCTCAGGCATATCTATATAGACTATCTCCAGAAGATTTTTTAAAATTCGGGAAAGTCTCCTGTGGCCTTTAGGTAAGAATACATGGCTGGTGTTTTTGGTCAGGGATACCCAGAATGTCATCAACATACTAAGCAATACCAAAACCTAATAGAAGGTTGCACAAATATTTTAAAAATGTGCTTCCATCTAGATTTCCGTTTAGAAGGAAGTGGAAGGAATAGAAATAGACAGAAGGCATTAATCTCCTTTGCCATACATGACATGTTAAAGACAGCCTCGCATGTGTGTACCAACATCCGTTTCTTTGCCCATTTTATCTTAATCCAGCAAATTTTATAAAATTACGTGTGTGAAATTCTGGAGTAATCTGCTCTAAATATTGACCAAACATTAATTCGGTCAGAGATTTTATGCTGTTCCTGTGAATTTTTGTTACAATTTGTGATGTTTTCATTACTTTTTAAAAAAATATATAAATAGCATCACGTTCAAGCATATTAAATATTTGATAAAGCCCTGAAGGAGGTGTTTCCGAAACGCGTCGGCGACAGCACGGGTTATTTTCTCTACAAAAATGTCTAGATTGGACTTTTCCTTTTATTATTATTATGGATTCTATACTCCTATAGGTTCGTGTTTTTCAATTGTGATGCCTTATCAGCATGGTTTCCATTCAGTATTTATTTGTTACACAATAAATTGTTGGGTATATAATGTTTTGATATAAATTCTTGGCTCTGTTACAGACCTTTTTTTGTGTGCAGAGAGTTTATACGCCAACTTTCAGCCTACACACAGCAATTGTCTAAGCTTATTTAAATCCTCTTTCCCGCCTAAAGAATTTTAGCATACAGACAGCTTTTAGCATATAGACAGCTTCAAGGACTGCTCAAAGTCATATATTCAATCCTAATCTAGCAAGTTCAGAAACTACAGGACAGTTACTTGTTTCTGCTGCTGGGCTTTTTTTAGTGCTTCAAGTCTCCTTTGTTTAAGAACTTCCAACTCATCTTCATCCATCTGGTCCAATTTCTGAATCTCCATATCCAGCTGTTCCTCCACTAGCTTGCTTGTTTGAAGCATCTGCTTCTCCAGAACTTTTGAGAACATTTCAACAGAAGTATCTGCAGCCATTTTTGTGGGTGGATAGAAAACTCTTTATAACTGGAAAATATACATGAAATTAAAGTTAATGTAATATGATGACAGGGCATGAAATTTTAGATCGAACTCTGGGAGCAAAAAAAAAAAATTCAGTTGCCAGACTTTATCCTGATGTTAAACTGTTCTTGCCCCACTACACCCCTGAGATGATGGCTCCCAGGTGCCTGCAAATGTTGTGCCCTGATAATGAAATCTATTACACCTCTTAGTTGGAAACTTGACTAGGTCTCCATCTTAGCTGTTGGAGCACTTTTTAGAAAAAAAAAAAAAATTAGGCCACACAAAAAGTATTCCTTAGGCATACTCTCACCAACAGAAACTGGTCCAGTAAAATATCATCAAAACTACTGTGTCCTCATCTCTTACATTTGGGACCGACATGGCAATAACCCTCTCTCTCCGAACTAGAAAAATAGGAATGTCTGTTAGTCTAGTAATAAGAGTACATGAGCAATTGTTTTTCTCCAGTAGTATTTACGATGATATGGAATGCTTACACTATATGCAATATATGATGCATCAATGGGTATTTTTGTATGTAAAAAATGTGAGATTTGCATTTTCTGTTGGTCCTACGTCCAGCACTTGGTATATGTTGCCAATTCTGCTTTATGTAAGTACTCAGGAGTCCAATGGTATCTGTTTAGGATCCTAACTGGGGGGGGGGGGGGGGAAAGAGGTGAGAAAAGGGATATCTGTTTTATGGTAATCTATATGCTTTCCCACATTTTTGAAAGAAAGTACCACCAAGTTCTTTTCTCGATTTCCCCTAAAAACTACAACATCAGAATGCATTCAGTCTATTTTGCATAAACCTTTCAAAATCTCATTTCCACACTTTATAATGTGCAAAAGATGTTTTGGAGCAATTCACAATGCTTTTTGCCAAAGCTACAGATACTGTCATTTCTCCATCTACAAGATTACACATTGTCAACTTAACAGATGTTCCATCTCTAACATGGCTAGTAGTGCTGCTTTAGGCAGTTCTTATTTTAAGAAAATGGAACTTATCTACTCTTCTTAAAACCTTGCATGATGGTGTATACCGCATGATTCTTGCCGATTGTTTAGAAACTTTGAGTTCGCATCATTTTAGGATGCAGGTCACAAGTCCAAATTATATGCAGTATATTTTGCACATCTTTGTTGTTCTCTAGGATCCTGGGATTATATTTAAGATTTGAAATAAGGCGTCACACGCAAAACCCTTGGGAACAATTAGCACAGGCTAAATTGTTTTGTATTGATTTTACTGTATTTTATGGCTTTTAATGTTGGAAGCTGCCCCGAGCTGCGTTGCAGGAGGGGCGGGATAGAAATTTGCAAAATAAATAATAAATATAAAATAAATAAATAAAACATTGGGCGTTTTCAGACGGGACGTTGGGCACAGATTAATCCACTTTAGCACGGATTAATCCGTGCCCAACGTCACATTTGAAAGGGCCGTAGTGGTGCTTAACCCGGGCTGTTCCTTGGGATCATCCCCAAACAGCCTTACAGCCTTGGCTAAGCGCTGCCATGGCCTGTGCTACGAACTGGAGTGAAGTGGGCCATCATCTCCAATGGCCAGCTCAGACTTACCCCAGTCCGGGTCCACAAGGCTTCGGGGCAGCCATGATGGCCTTATAGGCTGCCCGTCGGGGAGGGGCAGGACATTCCGAGCAGCATGGGGGCGGCTATGTGGATGCACATCCGTGTGTTGCCCCGCCCTCTCCCCAGCCCTCCGTCACTGTTATTTGGTGGCCCAGCTGAATCCTGCCCAGAGCGAGGACCGAAGTATGGTGGCACTCAGTGCTGTCATGTTTAAGAGTACCCATTTATGTCCCTAGAATTCAGGGTGCAATCGATCTTCCATCCATTAAAGTCAATGGGAGCTAGCCCACGGACTTCAGCGATGAAGAACTGAATCTTTAGTTTGTGTTTTGTCTAAACTGTTTTAACATACTGACTGTATAAGTCTTATGAATCTCTGCTCCTCTTCTCCCCCACCAATATTTTTTCCACGCTTTAGAAATTAGTAATAATTATCAATTGTTAGGTATCTGTACCAAAGTATAGTGATCATGTACTGCAAAGTTGCTTAATTCCCCCCCCCCCCCCTTTTACCTATCCTATTTGTGCCCCAGGACTTTGCCTCCTCCCTCTCTCTCTCCTCTTCTCTTCTCCTCCTCCCCAGACTGCCATCTCCACCTTCAACTCCTCTCACACCTCCACTCTCGACTCCCTTGCCCCCCTCTCCTCCTGCCCAGCTCGCTCCTGTAACCCTCGCTTTTGGCTCACCCTCACCATTGGCCATCTCCGCTCCGGTACCCGGGCTGCTGAACGCCTCTGGCGCAAATCCCACTACCATGCTGACTTCCTCCACTTCAAATCCTGCCTCTCATCGCTCAATTCTGCTATCTCCCTCGCTAGACAGCAGTACTATGCCTCACACATTGAGTCCTGCTCCCGGGGACCTTGCCACCTCTACTCCACCTTTGACTCTCTTCTCAACCCTCACTTTCCTCCTCCTCCCTCTTCTCTCAGGATTTGGCTCTCTTTTTCACCTCTAAGATGGACAAGATCCACCTGGAAATCACTTCCAAGTCACTTCCAAGATTGACAAGATCCGTCGGGATATTGCCTCCCACCCTCCTCCACCCCCCGCTCCCGTCCGACCCCCTCCCCCAACCCCCTCCCTCCTCACATCCTTCCCTCCTGCCTCTCTCCAGGAAATCTCCACTCTTCTCTCTTCATCAAACCCCTCCACCTGCCCCCTTGACCCGATCCCCTCCCGCCTCCTGACCTCTATTGCTCCCACTGTCGCTCCCCCCCTTCTACATGTCATCAATCTCTCCCTTTCCACAGGCTCCTTCCCCTCTGCCTTCAAACATGCCACTGTCTCCCCCATCCTCAAAAAGCCTACCCTGGACCCTT
>QEPC01007352.1:866268-915742 GCA_003113815.1 Sphenodon punctatus
CTCCACCTTTCTCCTGTCCTCCTTCCCTCCCGCCTCCCTTGAGGAAATCTCCTCCAACCCCTCCACTTGCCCCCTGGACCCCATTCCTTCCTGCCTCCTGACCTCCACTGCTTCTACCGTCGCCCCTCCCCTCCTGTACATCATCAACCTCTTCCTTTCTACCGGCTCCTTCCCCTCTGCCTTTAAACACGCAACTGTCTCCCCCATCCTCAAAAAGTCCACTCCAGATTCCTCTGGACCCTCTAATTACCGTCCTGTCTCGCTCCTCCTTTTGCTTCCAAACTCCTCGAACGGGTTGTCTAGTCCCATTGCCTCGACCTCCTCTCCGCCAACTCCTCCCTTGACCCCCACCAATCTGGCTTCCGCCTTCACTCCACTGAAACCGCTCTTGCTAAGATCACCAACAATCTTCTTATAGCTAAATCCAACCACTTTTACTCTATTCTTGTCCTCCTTGATCCCTCGCTGCCTTCGACACTGTTGACCACTCGCTCCTGCTCGAATCGCTTCACTCCCTTGGATTCCAGGACTCTGTCTTCGACTGGTTCTTCTCCTACCTTTCTGACCGCTCCTTCAGTGTATCTCTTCCTAACTCCTCCCCACTCCTCTCGGGTGGGGTTCCCCAAGGCTCTGTCCTTGGCCCTCTCCTCTTCTCTATCTACACCCATTCCCTAGGCAAACTCATTGCCTCCCACGGTTTCCAATACCGTCTATACGCTGATGACACTCAACTCTCTCCACTCTATCCCTCTCCCCCTCTGTTCAAGCTCGTCTCACCAACCGTCTCTCTGATATCTCCGCCTGGATGTCTCAACGCCAACTCAAACTAAACATGGCGAAAACTGAACTCCTTATCTTCCCCGCCCAATCCTTCCTCTCCCCTGGCAATTGCCATTGACAGGATCTCCATCCTCCCTGTCCCCCACGCCTGTAGCTTGGGCTTCATTTTTGACTCACACCTTACCTTCAAACCCTACACTGACTCTGTCACCAAATCCTGCCCCTTCTCCCTCCGCAACATTGCTAAGATCCACCCTTTTCTGCCTAAACTCTCATCCATGCCCTAGTCATCTCACGGCTTGACTATTGTAACCTCCTCCTCGCTGGCCTTCCCCGCTCTCACCTTTCTTCCCTCATCTTGTGAGCTCTCGAGCAGGTACCATGTCTATCTTATTCTCTGTAACGCACCAGGTACATCGCTGGCGCTAGAGATCAAGGCTGAGAAGCTGGACAGGGCGGAAAATGCTACACAGCACTAGGGCTCGTGACTCCACTTAGGGATAGGGTGGGCAGCGCCTCACAAAGGACGGGCCTGAACCTCAGCACAAGACTCATCTCTGTGAGGGGCACGCGCCGGGGGGGGGGGGGAGAGAGAGAGGACGGGGACAGGTTGCCCGGCCTAATGCGCATGCGCCAAGGTGGAACCGGTCCGGGCAACTTTCCCTGGTTCCTACACCTGCACCAACCAACCGCCGGAAATGGCGGGAGCAGAAGACCCGAACCAACAAAGGGAGGAAGCTGAGCCCGCCCCAAGTACAGGCCGCCAACCAGCCTCACACGCGCCTACTATGACGCTCCGCTCCCTTTCCCCCTCTATTAGCCTGTGCTCACACCGACCCATTAGTACTGACCGGTCTCGGGGGCACTGCTGCGCGAAGCCGCGCTTCTTCTGAATCTGCCTGTCTCAAGCTGTCGCAGAAGAAATCCCCGCTAACTGCGCACGGGCTGTCATACCTTCTAACATCGGGAGCAGGCGTTGGTCGCTAGTGAACTCCCGTGCGCATGCGCTGCTCCGGCACTTTAATGACGCGCTCAGGCTTCCTGGAGAGGCCAGTTGCTATGCTAACAAGTAGCCTAGGCTTGAGGCCGCTCTAGCCGGAGGTTTCAGGAACATATTCCAGCACCCGGAGCTTCACGGTGAGCTCTGGCCTCCCATTACAGATCCCTAGTCACCATGTGTCGCATGAAACTACAAATCCCAGAAGGCACGGCGCTCTACACTCACCAAGCTCGGCAGACTACAGTTCCCAGCATGCAATGTTCTGCCCTCGCTTCCTCCTTGCACAGGGGGCGGGCCCCGGGACCCCCGCAAATCTTAGTGTGCACGGCGGAGCATGTGGTGTGTACTGTTTACTACGTGTGGCGGACCGGTAGTAGGCAACACCAGATGACGGGGTGTGTTGTGTGTGTCGGTCTGGGATAGTCCTGCCTAGTGCCAGGGGATGTTTCATCTCGTTCTCTGTCCGAAATGGAGAGGTTGCAGCTTTCACGTTAACACGGATGGGGCAGGAACTTTCGCAATCGCCACAGCCCCTCCAGAATGCGCCAATCCCCTTTTAGTCTGCGAGAACACCCGCGCAGGGGTCCCCAAACCTTTAGAAGGACGGGTATTCTCGCAAGCCAAAAGGGGATTAGTGCATTTTCACGGGAGTTCCCACTCCTCCCATGTAACGAGTAGAGCCTTGACCAGGCACAGCTGGGGCTCCATTCTGTTGCCGTGTAATGCGCACGCTCCTCCCATCAGAGCCTCTTGCAGGGCTTATTAGCAACGGCGGGCGCGTGAACTCCGTGAGGAAGTGAGAACGAAGTTTCTGCTGTCTCGTGGGACTCGACCCAGCACCTTAGACTAGCAGCTTGTTATGAACGCAGCCTTGAGCCGCTGACATTCTTGCGAACAAGATAATGGTAGCGACGCGTTGTTATGCCTGTCTCGCGTTTGCAGGGCACGACTGATTCCAGAGCACTAAAATCACGTGAGGAAAAAAGATACAGCTTGATCCGGACTCCTCACCTAAAAAATCTGAAACAACTACACAAGTTAAAACGAATAGTGTAAAACAGGGCGATTTCAATTTTTTATTTTTAAAAAGAGCATTGTACTCCTGAATCTCAACACATTTCTATTATACTATATTGATGTTTCTCATTCTATGTATTAAATAATAGCTACCCTGCGGTGCTTATTGTGATAAAGCTTCCTTATTTTAGGAGGTATCCTAATTTAAGTGTTCTAGCTATGTTTTTTGATGCTGAACTCAGTTTGGTGCGCTCTAGTTGGCCCTTTTCACATAGAGCTCTAACACGGATAAAATGGGTGTTACATTTTATTATACATGTTGCATATGTTCTCTATGGGTGCCCTGCAACACGTATAATAAAGTGCAACGCCCATTTTATCCGTATTAGAGTGTCTGTGTGAGAAGGGCTGTTATGTCTCATTGAAGGGTTCCCGTCCAGTGCCGGAAAATTAAAAAATAGAGGGCTTTGGGCTTCTCTTAATACGTTCAAATCCTGTCAGCTTTAATGAAGTTGGGCTCGTTTCCTCGGAGTATCTTAGGCTAGCTTTAACCTATAGGGGGAATCTCATAAGGGAAATGACCAAAGTTACAGTAAAACCGCAGAGAAGGAGATCATCCTCCACATACTGAAGCCAACGGCAAAACTCGCATTGAATTTCATGGTGGAGAATTGCACCCTGAGCTGGGAGGGCAGCAGGGTTTTCTTTCGGCCCCTTCTTGGAAGGCCCGCTCAATCCGCCGCTCCCACTCACAAGCGAGGCTGCTGCTACTGTTCTCCCTCCAACCAAAGGGGGCGGGAGTTGCAGGACGACGGCAGCGGCGGGTGCGCGTGTGTTCCCTCTTGCCTCCGCTGACTATCTACCTCCGGGTGTCGGGGGTGGGTGGGTGTGTGTGAAGCGTCTGCGCACGGTGGCTTCTCCGCATATGTACCCGGGTGCGTGTGGATGTGGCCGGCCGAGCTCTGTGTGAGGAGAAGGAAACGGGGGCAGCGGCGGCGCGTGTGACCAGCCATGGGCAAAAAACAGAAGAGCAAGAGCGAGGACAGGTAGCATGCGGGCCGGGGCGGTCTGGGGGGGGGGGCAGTAGGCCTCGGCTGGTGGCCTCTCAGCAGCGCCCCACAGCACCCCCCCCGGTAACTTTCACCAGAGTGGCCCGGGGTTTGTGGCGCGCTGCTGGGGACCTCCTCGGCCTCAGCGCCCCGAGTTCCCTTCCTCCATCAGCCCTTGGGGTGCTGGTCTTCATCCCAACCCACCAGCGGGGGAACGGGTGGGCGTTGCGGGGAGGCAGGGCCATTCATTCGGGGTGAGTCTTGCTCAGCCCCTTTGAAGCGCTTCTCGTGCCGTGTGTCCCTTCCCCGGGGGAGCTTGGGGCGCTGTTGATGCTATTATCCTGGCTGCTGCTATTATTATTATTATTATTATTATCATTAATACCTAGGCGTGTGCGCTCCTGGTTTTGTTTTCTCAGCTAAAATGCGTGTGACGCTTCTCTCGCCCTCCCCCAGTTTTATTGCAGGAGGCGCAGCGCTATTTAGAGGTCGGATTTTATGAACCTCTTTCGGAAAAACGGCAGAGGCCGAATTGTTAATGGTGCTGAAAGTTAAATGCGGCCATGTCGATGAAGCTTTGAGGGGGGGGAGGGGTATGTTCAGTCTGTATAAACGTCTTGCAAAATACGCTTTGCTAGGGGACGCAATAGTTTATGCTGTTAATCTTAGTTTGGGGGGGGGGATTTCTAAAGGGCCCATAGTTTCTGTCCCCTTGTAGTTCTTGGATCTGGCCCAACCAGATCTTTCGCCCTGCATGTTGTGTTTTAAAATTGTTTTAATTTTTTTAATTGTTTTATTGATTATTGTTGTTCACCACCCTGAAAGACTGTTGGGAGAAGGGAGTGGAGATGAGGGCATGTGCTCAAGAATAGGAGATGGATCTGTAGTGCGTAGATCCATAATTTGGTGTCTCCTCTTCTTTCCCTTGAGCACAGCCTTTAAGTAGCCCTCTTCCAGCTCTTATACGGCTTGTGGCGCTGTACTAACTTTTAGAGTGGCTTGCTGGAGGGGAAAGGTTCCCCCACCCCTAGGCTTAAGTATAACTTTATGTGAAGTAAAAGCTAGGTTGTAACCATAAAGTTGTCTTAGGAGTGAGCAAGGGAGGGAGTAGAGTAGCTAGCTACGTTAGACACGAGGAACATTGAGAGCACCAAGTCCAGAGATGACTAAAACTTGGGTGCTGCTCAAACTTGCCAGTGGTGTGGCGGCATATATTTTTTCTTTTTTAACGCTAGGTGTCCAGACCAGCTTTGGGAAGACAAATGTAATTTTTCATCTCTCCACATAAAGGGTGGGGAACGTGTTTGCTTGCAGGGGCTACTTTGAAAATTGGTGCAGGCTCCAAAGGCCGCATGGAAGTTGTGGTGTGTGGGTGTTTTCAGGGGTGTGTCCAGAAAGAGGAGGTTCCAGGTCATGGAACTGTGCTGAAGATCTGTTCTTTATCCTTGTGTGCATGCCCTCATATCTGCTCCCTTACACTGAGCCCACTTTTTCAATGCTTGGGGTTAGGAACAGGATCTCGGGTTTGGATCCGAGAACTGGAAAGGGGGCTGCATGAAATCTAGCTGTGGGCCGCATTTGGCCCCTAGGCCTGAGGTTCCCCACCCCTGCGCTATATCTTCTAAGTCTAGTAGAAATAGGTTTATCTGAACCATTTGAGGGATGCTTAAGCAATTTGGGTTTGTGGGTGCTTGGATACAGAGAAACAGCAGGAGAAAGAACCACTGTGCTGCCTTGTCAGGCTTGCTCTCCATTTCTAGTTCTGCTGCTGCTGGGAATAAATGGATTTTCCCTGTAGCTGGTGGAGAGAGAAGAATGTTACCTCCTTCAGGCCGGTCTTTTAGCGCGCCCCCTCCAGAAGGGGAAGGGACCAGTTAGGATGGTCCGCCCTCGGAGGCTGATGGAACCCCAGCGGTTCCAGGAGGTCCTGAGGGAGCTTACCCTGGATGTGGACGGTCACTCTGTGGATGAGCTGGTCCGGCATTGGAACATCTTGCTGGAGGAGGCCATTGACAGGGTGGCTCCGAGGCGCCTTCTGCCTCGGTCTCGTCACCGCAGGACCCCTTGGTTTACTGAGGGGCTGCGGTGTATGAAGCGTGTGGGCAGGAGGCTAGAGCGACGCTGGCGTCGGACTCGGTCTGTCTCCGATCGTCTTCTCCATAGGGCCCATTTGCGGTCCTATGTGGAGGCTGTGAGGACGGCGAGGAAGGAATTCCTCGCCGTCCTCATAGCGTCTGCGAAGTCGCGTCCAGCGGAGCTGTTTCGGGTGGTGCGGGGGCTGGTTAGTCCGGCCTCCCTCCGCCTGGATGGGGACTTGTCCCGGGCCCGCTGTGAGGAGTTTGTCATCTACTTCGCAGACAAGATCGCTCGGATTCAGGCCGATTTCGACGCTGGGTTGATAGCAGTAGGGGAAGAGCGCGGGGGGGCGGAGGGTCCGTCTGGTCCATCTTTATGGGGTGAGTTTCAGGAAGTGACGCCAGCCGATGTGGTGGATGTCCTGGGGTCTGTGAGGGCCACGTGTTGTCAACTAGATCCATGCCCGTCCTGGTTAATAAAAGCTTCCGGGGAGACGTTGGGGACGGTGCTGGCGAGGGTGGTGAATGCGTCCCTTCGGCAGGGGAGGTTGTCGCCTTGCTTAAAAGAGGCTGTGGTGCGCCCCCTGCTGAAAAAACCATCGTTGGACGTAGACGCGCTCGCCAGCTACCGACCTGTCTCTAACCTTCCCTTTTTAGGGAAGGTTATTGAGCGGGCAGTGGCGCTCCAGCTCCAGGGTCATCTAGATAATATCGGGCTCCTTGACCCTTTTCAATCTGGGTTCCGCCCCGGCTATGGCACCGAGACGGCGTTGGTGGCCTTGGTGGACGACCTCCGCCGGGAGATGGATGCGGGATGTTCGACATTTCTCATCCTGCTCGATCTCTCGGCCGCTTTTGACACCGTGGACCATGGGCTGCTGTTGAGACGACTGCGTGACCGGGGGGGTCTGGACGGGACTGTTCTTGAATGGTTCCGTTCATTCCTCTCGGGGAGGAGCCAGCGGGTGGTGTTGGGGGAGGAAACATCGAGCCCCCGCGCCTTACCGTGTGGCGTTCCGCAGGGATCGATCTTGTCTCCATTATTATTTAACATCTATATGCAGCCCTTGGGGGAGGTCGTGAGAGGGTTCGGGGTGCGATGTCACCAGTATGCTGATGATACTCAGCTGTACCTCTCGTTTTCTACCGACCCAGACCCTGCTGTCTCGGTGCTATCCCAATGTTTGGAGGCCGTGGCGGATTGGATGCGGCGGAGCAGACTGAAGCTCAACCCAGATAAGACGGAGGTGATGGTGGTGGGGAGGGCGAAGGGGGTGGTGGCCCCCCTGATTGGGGGGGTTTGCCCCCCTGTAGCTCAGCAGGTCCGGAGTCTGGGGGTCATATTGGACGCAGACCTGCGGCTGGAGCGGCAGGTGGAGGCAGTCGCTAAGGCTGCCTTCCGCCAGCTTTATCTGGTACGTAGGCTGCGTCCGTATGTCTCTGGCCCGGACCTGGCCTCCCTCATCCATGCCTTCGTCACCTCGCGGCTCGACTACTGTAACGCGCTCTACGTGGGGCTTCCCTTGTTCTTGGCCCGGAGGCTGCAGCTGGTGCAGAATGCGGCGGCCCGTCTTCTTACGGGGACGGGTCGCCGGGAGCACATTACACCGGTGCTCCGAGCGCTGCACTGGCTGCCGATAGTGTGCCGGGCCAAGTTCAAGGTCCTAGTAATGATCTATAAAGCCCTATACGGCCTTGGCCCCTCTTACCTTAGGGACCGCCTCGCCCTTCGCGCCCCGGAACGGCTCCTGCGGTCTGCCGGGGGTGCCCTCCTGGAGGTCCCCCGTGTTAAGCGGGGGGCCACGATGGAGCGAGCATTCTCGGTGGTAGGGCCGCGGCTGTGGAACTCCCTTCCGGAGGAAGCTCGCCTGGCCCCAAGCCTTTTGACATTTCGGCGGAACTGTAAGACCTGGCTGTTTGCCCAGGCCTTTGGGAGGGAGGGGGGGTGTGATTTTTAATCCCCCACCTATATATTTATTTATGATTATACACTGCCCTGTTTTATTGATATTTTTATATTTGTATTTAAATGTTTTAAAAATGTTTTTATTGTTGTTAACCGCCCCGAGCTGCATTGCAGGATGGGGCGGTATAAAAATCTATAAAATAAAAAATAAAAAAATATAAAAATAATCCTCCTCCTCACAGGGCTGGCCGTAGAAATTTCGGGGCCCAGGGCGAAGTCAAAATGTGGGGGCCCTGCCCACTTTTCCTTTGACAATTACAGAAAATTGCCATACAAGTTATTTTTAATCTGTCAGTACAATATGCACCAAGAACACTTAAATCTGTTTGGATGAAAGGAAGTGCAGGACACAGACATGGTAAAAAGGCAATAACTTTTATTTAAAACAAAACCGTCTGGAATGGGTGAGTGAACCCTGTTTTCCAGAACACCCCCCCCCAGGAGAAGTCATGTCACAGGCCTGGATCTCAAACACCAAAGCACTGAAAAAGCAAGCTTAAGGGAAGTAAGTAGACTGAGGGGCATGCACATGAGAGGGACAGATCCATGGTTTGGCCCCTCCTCCTCTTGACCATCTCTCTTATGCTCCTCTTCTCTCCCCCCAAACACAGAAGTTCAGTTTAAAAGAATCCGTTCAGCTGGTCAAACATCATATCAAGCAACAACCCCCCACTGCCACAGACAGTGCACCCTATGAAATCAGGAGTGAGAAACCTCAGGCCTGGAGCTAAGCGCAGCCATCTGCAAGATTTTATGTGGCCCCTTTCCAGTTCTTGGATGGGCCTGGATCTCAAACACCAAACAAGCGTTGAAAAAGTGAGCTTAAGGGAAGTGAGTTGACTGAGGGCATGCACACTAGGAGAGGGGCAGATCCTTGGTCTGGACCCTCCTTGTCTTGAGCATGTCCCTTATACATACCCCCAACACAAAGTTTAAATTCAAATTCAAATTCAAACATAGACCCAGAGCCCAGCCCCTTCCCAAATCCTCCCCACGGCCCCAGTCCCTCTTCTCCCAAGCCATCCCATAGCCCCAGTCTACATCCAACCCCTCCCCCACCCCCCGCTCCCGTCTATGATCCCAGGCAGTTAGCAGCCCCTTTCCCTTTCCCCCAAATCCCCCAGATGGCCATCAGACAAACTCCTACCACCCCCCATTATGGCTTCCAGCCAGCAAATGTACCCCAATTTCCAAGCAGGGAGGAGAGAGCCTCCTTGACTAACTGAACCTCTCTACCTGAAGTCTGTCTCCAGCAGGCTGCACTAGCCTCCAAGCTCATTCCGCCTCTCATGCTGCCTCCTTGCATCGCATGATGGAATCGAGATTTAGAAATGGACTGGCGGGGAGGGCAAGGCAACCAGCAGCCCCAAAAGGCCCCCAGCTAGCACTGCGGGAGCATCAGGAAAATTAGTCTTTTGGCAGGTGCCAGTACATGAGCACACACACGTTGCATCACATGGGACCAGGTCATGATCCACTGGCCGAAAGAAGCCCTCAGTTTGTTTGTAAGTGCAGACTTAGATAAAAATAAAAATTGGGAGGAGGACCTAGCTTTCTTGAAGTGTTCTATATAGAATCAGCAGGGTCAGTTATGTTTAACAGTTTCCATATGGCAGTTAATTTCATGATCACTAAACATTAGCCTGAGAATCTTCTTTATTACAGTGGGCACTACCTTTTTTGAGTACACCCCTGTCTTTGGTCAAAATTCCGACTTGGTTGGAAGCTGTCAAATATACTGGAAGGATCACTGTTGTGTAGAGTGTGCTGCGTGTGTTTCATCAAGAAGCTGTATGCTTATTGCACTCCAAATATAATGCTGCTAGAGTAAGCTAATTCAAGATGTGTTCTTGAGGCTTCATAGAAGGCCATTATGTTTTTCTAGTCTGACCTCAAGTGCAATATAAGCCTCAGAACTTAATCCAATAATTCTTATATCCGTTTCTGTAGTCATGTAGAAAGGACATGTATATCTAAAGACTTAAGTGATGGAGAACCCATTACCTACCCTAGTCCTAGGGCAGGGGTGGCCAGACTTACTTGGCCAGCCAACTACCAAATCTAGGTACTGGCCTTCAGTGATCACCTGGGGGCATAGTATGGTGTGGCTATGCCTCTTACTAACATGGCCAGCGCCACCATTTGCATGGACACACTCCTGTCTAGAAATATACATGCCCCTTCAACCATCGTTTTCACCACCATACACATACAGCTACTTAACTATAATAATATACTATATACTTTATTAAACTTGTTATCCTATGAAATAGAAAACATGTTTACACTAAGTCTTAATGTTTACACTAAGACTGGTTTTAGACTAGGAGAGCTGAAGCGCCTCCTGAACGCCGCATTCAAAGACAAGCGGCCGGAAGTGACGTGTCCCCATTGCCAGCGTCGTCGTCGTGGGGAGACACGGGGCTTTCGAGCGGCGCGTTATCAAGACTTGAATTTCCTGGCTTTCAGAACGCGCCGCTCGAAAGCCCCGTGTCTCCCCCCGCCGCCGGCGGCAGCAATGGGGACACGTCACTTCCGGCGGCTTGTCTTTGAACGCGGCGTTCAGGAGGCGCTTCAAGCACTCCTCGTCTAAAAACGGTGTAAGTCTTAAACGTTCAAGGCAGGACCGCTCTCCATTCTAAATGGGAAATTGCTGAAGCCCCAATACTGAGGAAACTGCTTAAGCTACAGTTCTGAAAACTTATCCATGGCTTATATTTGTGGGAACTATCTTATGTGCAAAGTTTGAAGAAGATCCAGCCAGAAAATCAAACGTTATAACTATTTAAACGTTAATTGGTTGTGGTCAAAATGCACAGCATCCCGACTACTTTGAATCCTCTATCTCCTCCGCGGCTCTCCCCGCCCCCGATGAGTTGAACCCCCAGCTTTCACAGCCTTGGAGCATGAGATCTAGATCAAGTGTGGGTGTAGTATGATAATGACTGGTGCAGACAAAAACGAGTTACTAAGCATTAAAAAATCAGAACTTGTTTTTGGCTGCACCAATCATTATCACACTACGCCACCACTGGGTCTAGATCTCATGCTCCAAGGCTGCAGACCCAAAGACCCGACTCAACAGTAGCCTACAGGGGCTGGTACAAGGGATGGATCCTCCATGGAATGGACTCGTCCCCCCGCCCCAATGCTTCTCAAACTATCAATGTGTCCTCAACCTGTCCCCACTGCCTGCCTGCCTCCCCGAAGTGCAGATCCTGTGTGCTGCAGCTGCAGGCTCTTGTAAATCAGCCCTGTCTGTACCAGCTCTTGGCTGAGAGCCAGTGATCAGCTGTTCTGAGTCTCAGGCAAAAGCCAACAGTAAGAGCTGATAGCCTCCAGCCCCCACATGATCTGTGGTTCAGGGAGTCTGGGGGGCTTCATCTCTTCTGCTCCTCCTGGCTCCTTCCTCCTTGACTCACAGCGTTGCTCCTGGGGCTGGGGGAGGAGCTGGGCAGTGCTGGGTGCTGCTGGGGAGGTGGGAGTTCCTTCTCCTCCTCCCCCCTTCCCTCGGCTCCCCTGTGGCCAGGCTAAGCAAAAGGGAGGGCAGGATTCTAGAGGAGTCGCCTCCCTAGATCCCCAGAGCATGTGCTGGGAGCCTTCCCAGAGAAGCGATGCTCTCTGAGGGGGGTGCCAGGGGCTCCTTGGCTGGGTTCCTATGGAGGAGCCCAGCCAATCAGCAAGGCCTAGGGGGTGCCCAGCCAATCAGCAAGGCCTAGGGGGTGGTTCTGAATGTATTTTCTAGATGCTCTGGCCGCCTCTGAGCTTCTTTCTAATCTCTCTCCTCCCCCCCCAGTAGGAGGAGGGAGGAAGAGAGCTCCCTCTTTATCAGAAGGGAGGGAGAGAGCTTGCTTTGGGCAGGACAAGCTTGCTGAGGGAGGAGCCTGGGGAGAGAATGAAGCTGCTGCACACACAGCCATGTGGAGATACTGAGGCCACAAGGGAGAGAGACAACTTGGACAAGAAGACAGTGAGGCATGGGGACGGGGAGGGGGCTCTGCGTGGGGAGAAGGTCATGGGGATCAGGAGGGAGGGGACTTGAGGGTACTTGGGAGAGGGGCATGGGGACAGGGAAGGAGTGGGCTTGGGACCTTTGGGGGAGAGAGGAGCATGGGGACAAGGAGGGAGGGGGCTTGGGGACTCTGGGGAGAGAGATGGGAGAGGGAGAGCTTGGGGGCTCTGGGTAGTGATGTGTGGGGACAGGGAAGGAGGGGATTTTGGGGGTTCTGTGTGGGGGAATATGAGGCATGGTGTTGGGGAGGAAGGGGGTTTGGGGGCTCTGGTGGGTGAGGCATGGGCGTGGAGAGAAGGGGCTTGGGGATTCTGTGGGGGAGAAGGATCGGAACAGGGAGGGAGGGGTTTGAGGCTTCTGTGGGGGAGAGGGGTAGGGAACGGATGGAGGTCCCCTGAAGTCAAGGTGACTCAGGTGCTTGTATCTTTTGCTGGCCTGACTCTCCTGTTCTAGTTGTATATACATAGGAATAGCTATATTGGATGTACTTGCACTGGTAGCAAACTGTCTGGCAAGTGCGGATATTTGCGGTGGTTTACGGACTTAGATAAACGTTTCTAGCTTGCCAGACTGATGAAAGCAAAAGATGGTTAACTGAACAGCTCCAAAGATAACTGCTGTGCTAGTCCCCCAATGTGTGATATGGAGACAAAATGGTTCAGAGGGTATTATTGGACCAACTCCTGTTGGTGAGAGTATGCAAGCTCCTGGACATAGTGGTGACCCCTATGTGGCCCCAAAGCTTGCATACTCTCCGCAACAAAAGTTAGCCCAAGAAAAGTTCTCCTCTACACTACTTTGTGTAGCAACCACGCACTCTATATTATAGTGATGTGCATGTCCCTGCTAGAACCACCCTGCGGGAGGCTGCATCCACCACCAGCGCTGAGAGACCAGCCCAGTCTTGCCCAGTGCGCTGGACCTGGAGCCACTGAGCTGCTACCAGCGCACAGCCTAGCTACACTCTACCAGGCAGGAGGGTCTAGCCAACTCAACCCTGCTACAAGGCGGATCTCATCTCTCTTGGGGTGCAGAACATTTGCTAATCTTGAGATAATCCATCCCATAATATGGGAAGTTGGAGCTCAAATGCCTAATCCCAAATCCTTGGGAAGATCCCTGGGTGTGTCAGTGGCACACAAGCATGAGTTCTATGAGGGAAAACACCTTAGAGGAAACTTGAGACATCCCTTCCCCTGGTCCAAGGGCTGCAAACCCCAGAGTGTATTCAACCACGAGAGAGTGCTAATCAATAACTTTATGAGATGTGAAGGCATAGACAATGCACTTCTCAATTTTCCTGGTGACACATAATTGGGGAGAATTGCAAACACCTTAGAGGATAGGATTAAAATTTCAAAATGTGATATCTTAACATTCTCATTACTATATTAATCACCTCGCAAAAAGCTTGGAAATTTTAAAAAACAAAAAACTTAGCATAAAAAAACATTAAAGGCAGAACCATTTCCAAAACAAAAGAACTTTAATTTTCAAAACTGTTTCACAACATACATTTTCCCCTAACTTAAACTCCAAAAACCATGAAAATTAATTTCAATTCCAAATAAAAAAAACATTTCATAACATATTTACAATAAAACATAAACACCAAAAAGCATGGAAATTACATCTGCATTTGCTATTTATATTTCATAATTTACCATCAGTATAAACATAAGATATGCATTTAATTCTTTACCATACATACTTAATATTTATCAGTAAACTATTACATTTTTTCCTTTGTGAGCATTAAATTATCATAATTCTACAGGCCCCATGGAGAATGTGCACATAATCCTTATCTGAAAAGGGAATTGTGCACAGTTCCTGGATAATATGTATAATCTCCAATGGGCCTTGGGAAAAGTGCACATCTTGACAGCATTTTGCACGTTCTCTGGCCAATATGCATTATCTCCAGAAAGCATCATGCAGTGTGCATATTTTGAGAGAACTGCGTACACTGCCTGGTCAGTCTGCACATGCTCTGGTCAATATGTATAATCTCCAAAAGGCCCTGGGGAATGTGCCTAGCTTGACAGAGTTGTGTACACTGCCCGGTCAATATGCATAGCCTCCAAGACACATTGGAGAAAGTGCATATGTTGCGTACACTGCCTTGTCAATATGTATATTCTCTGGTCAATTTGCATTGTCTCAAAGACACTGTAGAATGTGCATATATTTCAGCATAACCATTTGGAGAAATTACAGAAATCAGCAATATTAGAAGGGAATTTTGTACATACCTGGGCAATATGCATAGTTGTCACGTGATGCTGGAGAATATGAATTGATCTGATAGGTTCTTATGCACATTTAAAGGAACACTTATGAAGCATACATGGTGCACGCTGCATTGTTGTCAGTGCAACCCTGCAATGTGTATGTTTCATACCAGTGCTCCGTTCTCTGCACTGGCTGCCTAGTTTCTTTCGGGCCCGATTCAAGGTGTTGGTTCTCACCTTTGAAGCTCTACATGGCCTCGGCCCGACATATCTGCCGGATCGCCTCACTCACCGGGTTATCGATCAGCCTCTGCGGTCTGCTGGGGGCACCTTCTTGGAGGTTCTCTGAGTAAATTGGGGGGCCACTATGGAGAGGGCATTCTCGGTGGCTGCAGCTCGGCTGTGGAACTCCCTCCTGGAGGAGGCTCGCCTAGCCCCGGACCTGCTGATTTTTTTAGTCGGGCTTGTCAAACCTGGCTGTTCTGCCAGGCATTTGGTGGAGAGGACGGGGGAGGGAGGGAGGGAGGGTGGGTTTTTGTTTAAGTAGAAAAGTAGCACAGCAGGGAGCAGATTGGAATAGGACTCTTCCCCCCCAGTGTTTTTTTACTTCCAGATTTATTCAGGTGGGGGAGCATTCAAAAATGGTATTCTCATTTTTGGTTATAGTCCACTCTTTCATCTCAAGATTCTATTGCCTCATTCTGTTGCATCTGTACATCAGGCCTTTGTCGCCAATGACTGCACTGTTTTCAAGGCCCCAGAACAGGAAGTAGGCCCTGTTGCCACCAGAAATCAGTCCGGGTGGAAAGTAACACAGACTGAGGGGAGGATGGGAAGAAGCCTGAGCTCTTGCAAAACACAACACAGGCAGGTCTCTAAGGGAAGTGATTATCACTAGAAAACAAGGGGCATAGTGATCTTACCCACTCCTGTTTTCACCTCGCATATGTAGTTGCTGCAGTCTTTTCAAGGCTTCAGAACTGGGTGTAGGACCTGGTGCCATTCAGCAATCTTTCCGGCTAGAAACACAGAATAAAGAAAATGGCAGAGCTCTGTCCTCCTGCAAAACACAGCACAGTCAAGAGGTGGAAAGTAGGAGGTAGCTGACCGGCCTTACCACTCTGACCAAGTTTAGGAATTCTTTCAGAAATCAATGGAAATGATAAATGTGAGTAAAGAAAAGTTTTATGATAAACTAAACAATCTGATTGTGGATAAAGGCCACAACAGTGGATTTATTTCAAAAGCCCAGTACAGCAAGCTGCTTCTAGAAATAAAAGAAGTCAAATCAAAACATATGAAGAAGAATCCTGTGGACTCCAGGCACCTGAAGAGGTATGACATTTTGACCATTGGAGAAGAGCAAAAACTTATCTCCCCATTAACCTCTGTGGGAAACAGACCTACTCTACTTTGTCTGTAATAAGGACTTGTATGACATTCATGAAACTCATGTAAGTATTGGCCATAGTGGCAGAAACAGGATGATGTGTGAATTAAAAACAAAATACAAGAATGTAACTCTTGAAACAATCCTGATCGGTTTAAACCTCTGTCCACCATGCCAACAAAAATCCAAAGCTCCCAAGAAAGGCCTAGTAGTGAAACTAGTGCTGTTTTCAGAAATGAATTCACGTTGCCAGGTTGATTTGATAGACGTGCAAAGTCAGCAGGATGAGAATATGAATATATCAGGACCACTTAACCAAATTCGTTGTCCTCGGAGCCTTAGCAAGCAAGAGTGCCAGAGAAGTTGCAGACAATTCTATTTATTTATTTATTTCACCGCTCTTTTACCCCGCACCCTCCCGCTCACAGAGCAGCTGATTGATGCTTTCACTACTTTTGGAGCTCCCAGTATTTTGCAGAGTGACAATGGGTCGTGAGTTCGCCAACAAAGTGGTAGAAGAATTAATGGCTATGTGACATGACTTGAAAATAGTTCATGGCAAGCCTCGCCACAGTCAAAGCCAAGACTCTGTTGAGAGGGCAAACCAAAACATTGAAAATATGTTTACTACTTGGCTGTGAACAAACTCAACTAAAAAATGGCCAGAAGGATTTAAATTTGTGCAGTTCATGAAGAACAGTGCTTGCCACCAGGGGATCAAATAGAGTCCATACTTTATGGTATTTATGATAAAATTTATAGGCCGCCCCCTCCTGCCTCAGGCATCTCAGGGTGGCTCACAACCTCCTTAAAAACATTTCAAACATTAAAATAAACAATAATGATTACAATTAAAAACAATATAAAACCCTAACCCAGCCTACCCACCCCATCTCCCTTGGGAAAGGCCTGGCGGAATAGCCAGGCCTTACATTATCTGTGAAAAGAGGGGAGGTCGGCAGCCAAGCGGATCTCCGACGGGAGGGAGTTCCACAGCCGCGGCGCAGCCACGGAAAACGCCCTCCTCATGGTAGACACCCGGGGAACCCTGAGGAGGGCGCCCCCAGCTGACCTCAAGGGTCGATCCAGGACCCAGAGGGTGAGGTAGTCCTGCAGACAGGTGGGGCCCAAGCTGTTTAGGGCTTTAAAGGTCAGCACCAACACCTTGAATTGGGCTCAGAAACTTACCAGCAGCCAGTGCAGAGAGCGAAGCACTGGTGTAATATGCTTGCGTCGCCCCGTACCAGTCAAGAGACGGGCTGCCGCATTCTGCACCAGCTGCAGCTTCTGAACCAGTACCAAGGGTAGCTCTATGTAGAGTGCGTTACAGTAGTCTAAACTTGAGGTAATAAAAACATGGATTACTGTGGCCAGGTCCGAGTTGGAGACATACGACCTAAGCCGATGCACCAGATGTAATTGGCGAAATGCTCCCTTCGTCACAGCCGCCACCTGGGCATCCAGGCGGTGGCCCCCATCGATGATGGGTTTCACCACTCCCTCGGCCTCCCACACAACCATCACCTCCATCTCCTCAGGATTTAGTCCCAGGTGGCTCGCCCTCATCCAATCCCCCACAGTGGACAAACACCGGGTAAGCACCAACACTGCCGGGCCTGAGTCGGAGGAAAATGAGAGAGATAGCTGGGTGTCATTGGCATATTGATGACATCTCACTCCATACTCCCTAACAACCTCCCCCAAAGGCTGCACGAGAGGGAACCCTGCGGTACTCCACATGTGAGGCTTACATGTGAGGCCGTGGGGGGGAAGATGAAAACTCCCCCAACACCACACGCTGAGTTCTCCCGGCCAGGAAAGAGCGGAACCATTCAAGAACAGTCCCACCAATCCCTGCCCGGTCTTGCATCTGAGTCACCAACAACTCATGATCAACGGTATCAAATGCAGCCGAGAGATCTAACAGGATCAACAGGGTTGAACGAGGTCCAAGTCACGGGAGAGGTCATCGGCCAAGGCCACAAGCGCAGTCTCCATGCCATAATCCGGGCAAAAGTTCGACTGCGAGGAATTGAGAAAGTTAGCCGGGTCCAAATGCCCCTGAAGCTGCCGGGCCCCCCCTGTTCAATAACCCTAAAAAGGGAAGGTTAGAGTCTGGCCGATAACTGGCAAGTCCAAAGATGGTTTCTTGAGCAGGAGCCATACCACTGCCTCCTTGAGACAGCCCGGTACCCCGCCCTCCCCAAGGGAGGCATTGACTATCCCTGCCAGCAACGGCCCCAATGTCTCCCGGCTAGCCTTAACCAGCCAGGAGGGGCATGGATCTAGCTCACAATAGGTGGCGTGAACAGTCCCAAGAGCATCCCTCACATCCGAGGGCGACACCACCTGAAACTCATTCCATAAAACAGGACAAGAAGGAGCTTCTACTGCCTTTGACCCGTTCTCTGCTAAAAGAGTAGCATCAAAACTGGTGAATTTGAGTGATTTTATCTGCAAAAAAGTTCACAAACAAATCACAGCGAGCATCTGATGGTTCTACGTCCAGGTGGAGGGAGGCCAGACTGACCAGCCCCCTCACCACCCAGAACTGCTCAGCCAGGCGGGACTTAGCGGATGCAGTGAGGGCAGCAAAGAAAACCTTTGCTGTCCACACCACAATGGTATAGGTACGTAACCAGACTCTGTGCCGCAACTGGTCAACTTCAGTATGCAAATGACGCCATCGTTGCTCTAACCGCCGCCCTTCCTGCTTCATCTGCCGCAGCTTCCTGGTATACCCCGGGGAGTTGCGTTGTCGGCAATTCAGGAGTGGATGTCTGGGAGCCACACAGTCGATGGCCTCCGTTAACACGATATTCCACCGGGATACGAGGTCATCAAGTGAGTGGCCACCGAGGTCAGAGGAAACCTCCCCATGAGCTATCTGGAACCTTTCAGATTCCATAAGCCTTCGGGGTTGAACCAACCTAACTGGTTCTACACCCTCCTGGGGGCAGACATGTGCCAGGATATCCACCCTTAGGAGATAATGATCCGTCCATGACAAGGGTACTGTTGATACCTCTCCCACCAACGGATTCCCCGCCTCAAGGTCTGTGCAAAATATCATGTCCAGGGTATGTCCTCCAACATTTGTGGGGCCCACTAGTCTCTGGCCATGAACTCACACTCTGCCCCTCCAAGAGTGGCGTCGACGTGGATATTGAAGTCCCCCAGAACTATTGTGGGGGACCGCAAGACCACCTCTGACACCAGCTTGGTCAGTGCGTGCAGGGCTATGAGGCTATGTTTGGAACAAAGGCCAAAATTGACTTGAGAACATCATTCATGGCTTGTGAACTCTTGGTTGAGATGGAAACAAAAGAAGGTCAAGAAAGAGTTGCTGAACAGGAAGAGGACGGACATGGAAAAGCAGAACATGACCACAAAAACTCAGAAAATTTCAATAAAGAGGAAGAAGTGGCAGTTGCTCCTTTGAACACAACAGAAGCAAAATGCCATGTTTGTCAAAAGGAATGTGGGAATGCTCACAGGTGTTCAGAGTGCAACCAGTCAGTGCATGCTATTTGTGGTGATCCTGATATAGAAGAAGGATATGGATGCATTGTCACATGTAACCTGTGTGTTTTAAAAAGAGGAAAATTCAACAAAATAGAATCTCTGCACAAACTGCCTTGGGGGAGCAGGCAAAAAAGATGAACATTTTCTCAATCTGCATTTTCTTCCGGTAATGTTGGTGATACAGTAAGACTTCATGTACCAGACGTTGATTGGGACAGAAATGATGCAAGAAATATTCTGACTGTTATCCTGTCAGTTGAAGATGGACAATACTATCAACTAGGCATCAAACATGGAAAAATGAAGCCGCTTTTCACTTGGAACCAGTTTTCAGTCCTGAAAATGTTAGCAGTAGAAGACACAGGTCCTGTTGAACAAGGTTTGAGAGAAATAGGAAAGCTGCAGTCATTGTCCAGTGGCCAGGGATATCAGCGATGTTACTGTTAAGCAAAGTGCTCCACAAATAAATGTAAGTGCAAGAATAGGAATATACTGGACAAGTTGGGCAACTCAAAATGTCACTGTAGCTGATTTTGTCGTAACAAGTAGTGACAACTCACCATGAAGTAGCAACGGATGTACTGAAGTGCCATTTCAGTATTGCAGTCATATATATTCTATGTTTAGTCATACAGTTTTATTCATAAAAGTTAACATTTGAACTATTATTATTGTATATTAAATATTTTAGTCTTGTTTCCTAAAGATAAGGAATTATCTTTTCAAAACTATAAAACTCAAGCTGTCAGCCTGTTCTAGTGTCACAAGCGGTGAAAGTGAATGTTGTATGTAAAGTGGAAGCTTCAAGTACTCGTTAAACTCACGTGACCATTAACTGAATCCTAAGCTCCTTCTGAGTATTTGCAGAAATTCTTGTTGTACTCAGTAATATGTTTATGGGTGCAAGCAGTAAAAACTTATGAAAATGGCATGTTGTTGTTATCCTGTTTCAAATTAGACATAACTTAATAAATGTTCTCAGTGCTACGATCTGAAAAACTATTCGCTACTGTGTGTGTTAGTGTTCATATGTGGTTAAGGGTGTAAAGATTAAAAGTACGCTGTTTTGCGCATTATTATTTTCTTGTCTTGAATTGGAAATTTGTGGAATTTTATCAATGTTCTCATATTGACTCGCTGATGAATTCTCTGACATCCACTGGAGGCTATGCATATAGCCTGTGTTTGTAGGTGGAAAAAATTCTGATTGGCCTACTTCCAACCCTGGAGCCTTGAAAAGACTGCAGCAACAAGGGATACAAACCAAGGGCAGGCCTCTTGGAGGCTATGCGTATTGACTGGGCAGTGTACACAACGCTGCCAAGCTATGCACATTCCCCAAGGCCTCTTGGAGATTATGCGTATTGGTGGGGAAATGTCCAAAATGCTGCCAAGATATGCACATTCCCCAAGGCCTCTTGGGGATTATACGTATTGACTGAGCATGTGCAGATTGACCAGGCAGTGTGCAGAGTTCTCTCAAAATACGCACATTGCACAATGCCTTCTGAAGGCTATGCATATTGGCTGGGGAATGTCCAAAATGCTGTCAAGATATTCACTTTTCCCAAGGCCTCTTGGGGATTATACATATTACCCGCATCTGTGCACAATTCCCTCTTCAGAGAGAGGGATTATATGCCCATTCTCCATGAGGCTTGGTGAATGCATAATTGCTGGTTACCATGCATATTTGCCGTTCAACACACGTTGACCTTAACATACGGAAATTATGTACACTTTGTACAGTGAACTTCTGACACTTATTGTAGACAATTGTATAGATTTGGATTGATAGAATGAAATTCTGTGTGAAAGGACAGAGTTAAGGCAGTTTTAAAAAAATAGTTGATTGAATTATGATTAATACTCAAAGGAAAAATGTGATAGTTTAGTTAGTGATAAATATTAATAAGAGTACGTATGGCAAGGAATTAAGTATATCATGTTTGTTGATAAATTATGAAATATAGATAGAAAATGTGGACATAATTTCCATGCTTTTTGGTGTTTGTTTTGTTGTATGTTGTGAAATATTTTTTGAATTGGAATTGAAATTAATTTTCATGGTTTTTGGAGTTGGTTAGGGGAAAATGCATGATGTGAAATGGCTTTGAAAAGGAAAGTTTTTTGTTTTTGGAAATGGTTCTGCCTTTAATGTTTTTTTAAACTTTAGTTTTTTGTGTTTGAAGATTTACTTAAAAACAGGATTTGCACTGCATGGCCATCAGTAAGTTTTATTAACCGCTACTTAACAGCTTCAGAAACAGAGTGAGAATTTGATGGAGCAATACAGAACATAGTTACTTACAATGCAGGTATAATAAAACCATTTTGCCCGATACAAACAAGTATAATTATTAATAAAGTCTTAATTATAGAAATGGAAAACTGGAAGGAACCTTGGCAGTCTTAACTACATAAGTCGCTCCCTTTTTATCTCCCTTGGGATAAAACTTAATTGTTTTCAGTGCCCTTCCCCCCCCCCCCCCCTTTTTTTTTTTACAGCAGCTTCATTTTGAAAAGCGTACAGAATTTTGTCTTTTTTTATTTATTAAAATATATATCCTGCGTAGAAAAACACAAAGAGAAAAATAATAAAAATACACTCAAATCCCTACCCTCACCTCCCAAAATGCACCCACCCGACCTTATCCCTGTCTGCCAAAGTTCTAGTAAAAAGAAAAGTTTTACACCACTCCCGAATATGTTCAAGCTCTGGCGGATCTCTGGGGGAAGCAAGTTCCATAGTACTGGGGCAGCAACCGAGAACGCCGCTCTGTGGGCCCTTGTCGTACGGACATGATTGGCCTGTGATGCTTGCAAGAGGGTGCTCTTGGCTGGCTGCAGGGGTTGCACTGGAGCATGGAAGGAAAGGTGCTCTTAGAGATACATGGAGCCAAAGCCATTTAGCGCTTTAAAGGTCAAACCAGCACCTTGAATTTTATTTATTATTTAAACAGTTTTCTAGCCTACCTCTCTTGCTCCAGGCAGACTGGGACAGCTCTCATTATAAAAATGCATAACAATAAGAGAAGGAAAACAGAACTAACTCCCACCCTACACCCCATCTCCCTTGCCAAAAGCCAGGCAGAACAGCCAGGTCTTAATACACATACAGCGGAAAGGAGGGAGCTCTGAGGCCAACCGGGCCTTGATCGGGAGGGAGTTCCACAGCCTAGGTGTGTCCCCTGAGAACACCCTCGCCATAGTGGCCCCCGGACCACATGAGGGACCTTGAGAAGGGCACTCCCAGCGGACCGCAGAGGTTGCTCCAGGGCATGGGGAATGAGGCGATCCCGCAGGTAAGTCGGGCTGAGGCCGTTTAGGGCTTTATAGGTCAAACCCAACACCTCGAATTGTGCCTGGGAAACTATAGGAAGCCAGTGCAGACTATAGAGCACTGGTGTAATGTGCTCATGGTGACCCACCACTTGCAGAATGCGGCAGCCTGGCTTCTTTAAAAGCTGCAGCTTCCAAACATTCACCAAGGGCAGCCCAACAGCATACGTTGCAGTAGTCTAGCCTTGAGGTAATGAAAGCATGAATGATGGTGCCCAGATCAGAGTCAGAAAGAAAAGTCCACCACCTTCTCACCAGATAAAGTTGTCGTGCTCCTGAACTAGGATATATGCAATGATAGTCTTTTGGGCTCGATTTAAGGTGCTGGTGGTGACCCTTAAAGCCCTAAATGGCCTGGTCCCCATTTATCTGGGGGTTCACCTGGCTCCCTGTGTCCCATTGTGGCCTCTGCGATTGGCTGGGGAGTGCCCTCCTGGAGACTTCGCCTTTTCACCAGGTCCCGACTATGAGGAGGGCGTTCTTGGCCATCGCACCTTAGTTGTGGAACTCCCTCCCCCAGGAGGCTGTGTTCAAGCGTGGTGGCCCTCCGGAGACAATGGGTGAAAGCAGACATGACGCTAACCACCCTTGGTGGTGGTTTATGCATATTGCAGGGCTGCATAGGGCATCAATACAGCCCTGCAACATACATAAATAACCACCAAAGGTGGTGGAAGGGTGGTTAGCGTCATGTCTGTTTTCACCCAATGTAAGACTATTCTGTTCAGTCAGGTTTTTGGCAGCAGGGACTGAATGGTGGAGGGGGAAGGGGGTTAACAGAGGGAGGATGAGTTGCGGGGGGGTGGGGTTGTATGGGTATGGGGGGGGCGGGAATAAAAATTGAATAAATAGTTTTATATAAGACATTTCAGGTAAGTTAAAGTCACAAAACTGAATAATAAAGGAGCTAAGTTTTGTTCTGACCCATATTAAAAATGTCATGTCAGTTACTTTAAGTCAGAGTTTGGGCTAAGTTCTTTGGAGTTCAAAATCAACAAGGACCCTTTGTTTTAAAAGCTTAAAAACTGTTTGTGTCCATAGCCAGTTTAACTAGTGGCACTCTTACATAATAAAACTCACCCCTGTGCATTCCTATATTATAAACATTTCTGGACAGTAACCATGTCTTGCTGCTCCCTCACAGCACCTAGCACGATTGGGCTGTGATGCTATATTAATTTTTGCACAGTACCATGACAAATATTACAATAAAGAGCGCTAAGAGAGCTAATGTTAGGCTTCAGCTAGAAATACCAGATTGTTAATGAAATGGCAGAAATTAGATACTGGACTTTATTTTATATTTTAAAAAAATCACTGAACTTCCTTAGATAAATGTCAGTGAGAGGGGATGAACTTATTCAAATCACTGACTTTTTTTTAAAAAAAGCCCTTATTTAAATTGACAAGCAAGTGCCTTGATTTTAAATTCATTTATGAAATTCATTCTCCCAGTCTTAAGGTTCCTACGCTGGGTGGAAACAAACGTGATGGCAGTGTGCTGCCGTCGCAACCCTACCCGGATCAGGAAGCTGCAGTGGACATTGTCTGGACTGGGTCGAGCTGCCCAACACAAGTCCCTGCGCTGTGCTCAGCACCTGCCCCCACCGTGGTGGCAGCCATGACAGCCAATGGCTACTGGAGTCATGGCTTTCCACAGCAGATGTGATAGCCTGCTTTCTCCTGATCAGGTGAACCATTGCCCAGGCTGTGACCTGGATCAGGGTGAGAGCTCAGGCTAGCCTCCAACACATTCAGGGTCAATCCTGGGCAAATGTCTAGTGACCTGTAAACAGACGTGCCAGTGGCTTACGGGCCAAAACGTGAAAAAGCGGGCCACCGTCACGTCTGGTTTTTACGCACAGCTTTGCTTTTCCCAACTTGTCAGCACAGACCTGCCACCCTCAACAAGATTCCCAATTTGTACAACTTCATCTTGCCAGAAGCCCTCCCTTCTCACTTTCTTTTCTCCTCAACTATGTTGTGTGGTAGCTGAGACGCTGAGCTGCAATGAAGAGAATTACAGCAGGAATGTGGGCAAATAGTAGAGGACAAGCAGGATTCTGTAGGGAGAGGCGAGACATGAGCTGAGAACATAGGGCTGAAAAATATGCTTGGGAGGGGAGAAATGGAAAGGGCTCTTTACTGAATATGCCAGCTGTGACTAAGAATGCTACTTCTCTTCTGACTCTCCTCTGTGCTCCACGCATCCGTATCCACCACCATGTCTTCCCCTACCTGCAGCATTGTTAAATATTATTGTACCATCCCCATTAAAAGCCGAATGCTGTAGGGGAGCGTAGTATGGGAATGGGGGAAATAGGGGAAGCAGGACTATATCCAAAGTGGAAAAGCATGGGTGACAGTCTGGGCAGTACATGGGGAAAGGAGAGAGGATTTAATGGGGACTCTTTGCAGAGAAGTATACCTCTGAGTGGCCTTTTAGGGGATCAGGGATGCAGGGGAAACAAGCACACACACTCAGTAAAGGACCATGGGCAAGAGAGAAATAACCAACATTGACCAACATTGACTTGATTTTTATATGTCATTTTTAGGGTGGGGTTTAGAAAAATATTCAAAATGAAATGCATTGCTCACGTGCGAGTCTCAGTCCAATTGCAAGAACTCAAAAACATTGAGACATGTTCTTCATTTTATTATTCTAGATTTATACCCTGCCTCAGAGCAGCTTATAGTAATTAACAGAAAAATACTTTTCATATGAAAAGAGAATCCCATCCTCACCCATGCACTCCCCTCCCTTCCCTCTTGCAAATCCTCTCCCCTTATGTCCATCTTATCTCCCCCTCTTATCCACTCATCCCACCCATAGCCATACCCTCCCCACTAGAGTGATGTCGCAATCCAAAGCATTCTTTCCCAAACGAAATAACACCCAGTTATCCTTCAGAGTCCTCACCTCTTCTGCATACTTGCACTTTCACCATATAACGAACCAGTGTATTAAACTCATCTCTACAATCTTCACAGTCATACTTCATTTGAACCTCATTTTATAAATGCATTGGCATAGAAAACATAATGTATATCCAACTTGGGTAAATGTTAAGTTTGCCTGCGAGTATGATGTAGAAGAAACGTGTGTGCTTTGTCACTTCTCATATAGGGAGCTTGAAGAGGTGAAAAGTCCTCATTCATGTGTAGTATGATTTGGATGTTTGGCATGGAAAGTGACTGACAGTTGTTATGCTGCACTGATATATGCTATTGGACAACTGTCTTCCATTTATTTAAATTAAAGTATAAATAGAGGCCACCTCAGTTCCTGTTTTGCACATGAGTGCTTTAGAAATTGTGGCGGCTCAATGCAGAATTTGGGTCCAGCTGGATATTCTGGACACAGGTGTGTATATATTTGGCTATAACACAGGGCAACAGTAGAGGTATTTACCATACCTCTCAATTCCTAGACCCGGAAATGGGGGACAATGACTTTCAAAATGGGGGACAACATTGGATATAATTTACTCTAAGTTTGCATATATGTAAACTTTATGCAGTTTGCTACTTACCTACTCTGGTGGGCTAAAAACACTTAGGAAGCAATCTTAAAGTTAATGGACTTCCTTATTCATACAACCTCACTCATAAGCCAGACTTAAGCCCTTGTCCTGCCGGTGTTCATGCCCAAGCTGTATCGCAGCACTTCCCTTAACTATTTGGCCGTCCCACTCCCATGCCCAGTGAACTTTACAGCTTACACAGCTCTCCTGACAAAAAAACTTCCGCTCCCCCCCTCACTCCAGCCATTTCTCTTGTGTGGATTCTCTGACAGCTGAGATGCTGTGAGGATTTTGTCATGTGCAAGTATTAGCAGTATCTCATTAACTAACAGAGAGGCTGGTCAGAGATGTTTTATTATTTAAAAAATAAATAAATCACAATATTAGCCCCTTACAAGGGCTGGGTTTGAACCCCTAGCCAGCGTATCTTTTTTCCCCCAAGAGAAATGCTTAGAATGGAGGTGGGTGGTTGTTTTTGGTTTTCTTGTATTTTTAAAAAATTCCAAAGACTGACCATTTTCTTCCAGATGTTGGAAAATTTATATTCTTCTCCCTGAAAGTAGAAATCATTCGTCGGAGAGAAAAATAGAGAATCCCATATCTTTTCTATTGGAGGGGCTGCTATGAACTAACCTGGGGCAAACAATTTGGCTAATCTGGTTCTTTAAGGTTGGAGAATTTAACTCCTTTGTCCCACTGATAACGTGCAAATTGCTCTCCCTCTCCCCTTTTCTAATCCAAGACTGTACAGCAGTTTTGAGGTGTGAAATCCCAGATGTCTCTGAAAGAGGTATGAAATGAAAAATCAGGGGAGAGGTATTTCCTTTGCTGCTGGATTTTCTAGCACTGGAATTTCTAATATGAGAGCAATGGTTGTTGAGAAGTGCAGGTTTCCAAGTCTTCTGTGATGACCACTGGCCTTTTAATGCTGTTACACAGTACTTTTAAGTATTTGGGTTTTTTTTATTGCAAGAAGTTGCATCATAAACCAAGCATGACTGCTTTTATCTGTGAGACTTCTTTTTTAAAAAAATACAAACAAGCAAACACACTCCAAATTCACAACCTTTGGGGAAACAAGCTTGATCTGTTTTGAATAATCTGATTTCAGCATATGTTTAATGAAATAAAGTTTATACCAATAGATTTTAAACATGTGTTCCCTGCCTATTGTTTCAAGGCAGCCTACTGGTACAGAATTGCTCAGACCACATGCTTATCAAAAGGGATTTTCCATTTTTCTGACTCAATAGCTTGCAACTGCCTGGGATCCTATAAATATGAGAGGTTCTGGATAACTCTTATGCATCTTGATGTACTCTGTTGGAGGTAAGTATTTTTTTTGCATATTTCTTAGCTCTGTTTGCGATACTTCAGGAACGACGTTTTGCCGTGATTTCTGTTTGCCAGGCTTGGGGGAAAACTAGGTGTGGTGTTTTTTTATATAAACACTTCGTACTATGTGTCTATCAAAGTTTTGAAAATGTTCAAAATTTTACTTTTTGTTCCATCTTACTAACTATACTAAATAGGGAAACCTGAAACCGTTTATCACTTCTTTTAAAATAAATAAATAAATAAATAAATCAGAGTTGCATTTAGCTGAGTTAGAAGAGAAATGTCAATACTGATATTTTTTTAATTATATCCCGCCCTATCCCAAAAGTGGCTGAGGGTGGCTTACAACAATTTAAACTGCATTATTCACTAAAATGCATATAAAATCCCACCCCTTCCCATTTTCAGCCATTCTTCCCAATCTCACTTCTCCATCTCTCACTTAAAGGAGTGCCCAACAGAGACGGAGGAACTCCTAATCAAAATATATCCTTTCTTCAAGCTGCTTATTCAGTGGTGGTAGCTCTTCCATAGATAAGATTACATCCGAGTTTTCATTATACACCCTTTTTCGTTTCCAATCAAAATACTGCTTAATCCAGTTGGACTTCTTAAATTGGTGGACTCTGGAGTTATAATTTGTTCTCCTGAGCTTAAGTTCATTAAGACTGCTCTTACACACCCATTTCCCTTGTGTAAAGAAAAAGGTTTTTCAGAGATGAGAAACTTCTCCAATATTGCTTTATGCAATAGTGAAAAGCAACTAGAATTAAATTGGGCAATGATTCAGTAGCATTGAGTTCTAGTTAATAGAACTAAAGTTTAAATGATTAGACTATCATTTCTTGGAAAGTTCTTGGGATTCATTCTTGGGATGATCGATTGCTAGGTTGTCCTAATGAATATTGGAGTCAGGAGTCAGAAGGAAAATAACTCCAACACTTTTGTAACTGTTCTAAGCTCCCCCGCTATAGCCTGTTGCATGTGTAACGATAGAGAAGGAAGAGAAACCACTAGGCAGTGGCCCTTGGGAGGTTGGAGGAAATGGGTGATTCTGAAGAGATGACCAGTAGAACCAGAGGGTATTTCCTGTGATCTTCCCGAGAGCCTGCCCCATCCTGCCTCTCAATGCTCACTGGACCTCATCTATCAGCTATCCAATATAATCTTGAGAGACTCCCTGGGAGAACTTCCATGAGTCATAGTAAGCTTTTGTAGTCTCAATTAAGCCTATTTTTGCTTACATGTGATTGCACAATTTAGTGTTACTGCTGAGGAAATGTAGGGTGAAGGGCAAAAGATGGACTCTTAATGGCTATGTAGAGGTTGCACGGTGCCTTTTAAGATCAGAGGTTTGGGTACACTAACTGGCTTCTCTTTGGGCCCTGGGGGGAGGGTTTAGAAGGTTTTTGACATGCCCTTTTAAGATTTATGATGATTTGGGCTTGGCAGACCACAAGTCTTCCCTGAGAGGGAGTGATCCCCCATAGCAAGAGTTGGGTTTTTTGGAAAGCTCCTGAATGTTACTTTGAATGGTGATTGGGGGCCGCCCAGTGAACATGATATAATTTACCAGGAATTCTTATACATACTCAGCTAAATCTCTCTCCTGAATATGCAGAATGTATGGATGGAAAAAAAACCTGTTGGAATTCAGACTTTCCTGTTGGACTGGATATCTGAGTTTTCATGAGACCTGTTTTATAACTTAGGGTGACGTGTTTTCCACTGAGTTTGTTACAGTGTAAAGCTTGGATACATCGTGTTAAGCCAGGGGTGGGGAACCTCAGGCCCCGGGGGCCAAATGTGGTCCCCAGCAAGCTTTTCTGTCGTCCCTTTCCAGTTCCTGGATCTAGTCCCTGGATCCAGTTCCTACCCCCAAACAATGAAAGAAATGAGCTCGAGGGAAGGGAACGGAGATGAGGGCATGCACACAAGAATAGGAGACACATCCATGATCTGAACCCTCCTTTTCTTGAGCATACCTGATACTCCCCCTGTCTCCAGCTTCTATGTGGCTCTTGGAGCTTGTACTAATTTTCAAAGTGGCCTCTGGGGAAGGGAAAGGTTTCCAACCTCTGTGTTAAGCCATTATTTGTTTAAATGATGGTGTTCTAACCTGATGTCCAAATAATGCTTGATATATCCATATTAAGCGAGAACGTCTGTCACTGATAACGACCATGCAGAACAAAATTGAAGCACATCCCCCCAAATTTTTCCACAATATTTTTGAAAAATGCCCTCCCTATTTCAAGCTGTACAAGAAAATTCAAACTGTATAAAGAGGGTAATGATTTACTTGTTCACTAACAGAATATTCTAATGGAAAAAGAAAATTAAACTAAACCCAATAATCCTATGTTAACTTTTTATACTGCTTGGCAAGAGAAAATGTAGCCATACAATCATGAATGTGCAGCTGGCTGATGAAAGAGTAACCGACACACTTTACAGAACAGAAGTCATTTCCAGTAATTAGATAACTTCTCGCTTGACGTGTTTAGAAATCCTGAGTAGTTGCTTGTAGGACTGAGTAAAAGTGTTTTTACATGAGGGGTGGGGGGTGTCCATGGTCTGGGCGAGTGTAGGGTGTCCATGCACAGGAAGTGTGTGGGGAGCACCTCACATGGGTGGCTTGCGTGACTGCCCCATCCATACACAGGCCACCTAGTCTCCGCATGGGGGCACTCCAGGTTTTCCAGGAGTACTCTATGCAGTGGCTGGTGTGTGGATCACGGGAATGTGCTTCCCCACACACCAACTTCAAACGAGTGGCTTTCCATGTGATGGGGCGGAGGGAGCAGGCATGCGTGGAGCCATCTCGTTTAAACACACCCACTGAAACTCATGAACTTTAATTCTCTATGGGTACAGGTGTCTGCGCTTCTCCCTCCTTCCTAACCTTTAAATTTCAGGTTTTCCATTGTTCCTCACCCTCATGGATTGCTCATTTCTGCTTTTCTGAAGGGCCCTGTGTATTCTGCAGTTATACTGTCCCATTCCTTTTTGTACCTAAGCTAAGTGCCTATGCACCCTCAGCTTCTTAGCTTCATGAATATATTCCTCTCTCCCTCTCTGCCCCTCCCCTTGTCCATTCTAGATTGTAAGCCCCTTGGGGCAGGGGCCTGTGTTAAATCACGACTGTTCAGTGCCAGGCACGCTGCTGGCACTATATAAACAATAAAATAGTATGTGCTGGAGATTGACCTCTTGGCCATGATTTATACATTTTCATTATGTATTTATGAATATAATAGAGAGGGAGACATCCATCTGAAATGTGGGGGAGAACAGTCCCCATTCTAGCTCTAAATGGGAGGTGGGGCAGGGGTCTAGACAGACATGGTGGCAGCACCTGCAAAACTGGGGGAAGGTCCTTTTTCCCCAAAATATGGAGGGGAGGATATGTCTACCCCTGCCTCACAGTTAGTTGTGCTCAGGAAGGAATGTTCGACAGAGGGTGCTCTGAGGATGTATGTGCATATGCATATTTTGGTCAGAAGAGTGTTGGGTACGGGTCAGGGCTGAATCTAAGTCCCTTCTATTTTTTTTATTGGTTACGCAGGCTTAACTCATTGCTGTAATGGTTTCTAAAACTGAGGGTTCCTATGCATCTCTCTCTAATTTTAAACCGTGATTGAGGCCACCTTATGAAGGTGACAAATACACGTTAGTTGAAGTTTGTTTGCTCAAATGAAACAACTGCCTCTCTTCAACCCCAGTGTTCCTTGGGGGATATCAGTTCAGTCTACTTGGTTGTTGATTTTGAAAGGTGTTGGGATGTAGGTAAGAGATCTTCTTAGAAGGGAATACTGACCAGCAGGAATAGAGAGAACCTGAGTCCAAAGTTGAAGCAAGCTGGACAAAAGAAAGGTAAGCTGCTTAAAGCTTAATTTACACAAACTGATGCTTCTCCTTACGCTGCCTCACCTCCCCATGAATAAAATCTGCGTTTGTGTGTCTGGACAAACGCACGAGCTCTGATGGTACGCAAACAAATGGAACCACCAGGAGACATAATTCATTGGCGTAGACGTTGCACGGGCCCATTTCAGACATTTGTAATTTCCATTGTGTGCTGTCTCCTCATTCTCCCACTCAGGAACTTGTACCAGAGTAATCAAATTCCTCCGTTGATGGACAAATCCATCCAGGTTTCAGAAAGGCTTCCAAGCTGAGGAAGCAACCAGTCTTTTGGTCATTACAGATATTAATCTAGAACAGGGGCAGACAAGATACAGATCATGGTGGACCATACTCAACATCCTAGCAGACTCCTTCTGGGCTTCCCATCCTGTTGCCATGCATCAGTCACCCCTGCCCCTGCCGCACTGCTGCTGAGCGGTGTGGGAGATAGCTGATCTCTGCTCTGTGTGTGTGCACACGTGTGTAGGGGCTGACTGAGGTTTGTCTTTTTGACTATTTGTGTGTGTTGTGTGACTTATCTAGGTGGGAGGTGGTCCTGGCTTGGAGTCGCTGGGATGGGGCCCAGCTGTGGGCCTGGCTTGAGTGGTAGGCCACCCTAGGTTGCCACATAGTCACAGTAAATCTCCTGTCTGGCCTTTCCTGATCTAGAATGATGGGGAGCCCTTTCCCAGGGCACAGTGATTCGGGGTCATGTAGGGTATCTGAAGAAACAGTATGAAATGCGTAGAGCTGATAGTTGCTGTTTGCCTTGTGAATGCTTGCTCTGTCTCTGCACAAGGAGGATGGTCTCATAATGACCAATACCACTTCAGCTATGGCATAAGTCAGCACATAGGAATGGAGAGGGCAGCACTGAATCCTCTGCCTTGTAGAGAGAACAGGTTTTTTTGTTTTGTTTTTTTAATCACCTGTGCAAAGAACAACCTGTGCTTCTTGCAGGTTGCATGCATAAAAGGAAAGCTGAACATGACTGCAGTACATCAGGATAGCAGATTAAATTCTTCCTATAGTGCTATTCCCCAACTGAACCAAAAGAGGGAGAGGGGGCACTATAACTATAAAAGACTTTGCTCAAAATATACAGTGTAACAACAATAAAAGTTAAAAATGCCAAAAAAGATAATATAAAACTAGAAACCCAATATGCAGCGTACAGTACATTCAACCCTAACCCAATGCATTTCAGGTGAAAACCCTTTATCAGGGGTACAAGGATGTGAAATACAATAATAGTATAGTATAGTTTATTTATGGCCATCGGCCAAAAACATACAAGTATCATTACAAGTAAACAAACATACAAAAGTCATTAAGACTAGATGCTTAAGCAAATAAGGCAAATTGTGTGGTATACACACACAACGCATTTACAAACAACCCTAAACAGTACCCATTTCGGGTGGCTGGTATTCCCAAAATAAAATAATTTAGGTCTCAGAGGGGATTTACTTCCTTAATTACATTGCTGCGAGGTTTCTGTGCTGCGTACGTGAATTTAGCCAGTGACGTTATTACAAATAGTGAGTTGCTTTGAAGAAGCCATAATGGTTTTTCAAAGGTATCAAATGTGGGGACGAGAGCTGTCACAGGAACTAAATATCGTTTTCTTAGAGCTTGGTAAAAAGGACATACCCACAGAATGTGGATCGTATCCTCCACTGCCACCATCGAGCATGGACGCTGCCTTTGACCATACAGGACTCTAGCCCACCTTCCGTCTTGGACCTTGGACTTCAGCTGGCCGAGATGCAACTTTGTTAAAGCCTCTCTAAGATGGGGTTGCGTGATCTTCAAAAGATAAGGAGAGCAGATATTTTCTGAATAGATAACCCGCTTTACAGGCATATGTCTAAGCGTTAAGGCATCAGCTATATCTGCTTCTGAAGACATAGCCAGGAAACTCCCAATAATTATTTCCCTTTCATTAGATAGAGGAACCGGCTGTATCGAGAGCCCGCTTCTCTCCCATTAGCGAAGTTTCCTTTGATACCATTAAATAGTTCATTTCCACAAGGCCTGTTTTGGTAATCTGCTGGGACAATAAGCCCTAAGCTTCAGCCAATACATTAACTTTAAGTTTGGCCCATGCAGTGATGTTTACAGAACCCGTCTCTACATGAGCAAGAGGTGTGGATTTCTGGATAGCCAGAAGCTTCCTTGGGAAGAAAACCTGAACCTTTTCAGTTGTGTCCCATGATCTTGGGTCGGGTCCCCAAAGCTCTGCTCCATAGAGAAGAATTGGATCTATTTTAGCTTTTTCCACTTTCAGTTCCTCAATCCAAGGGCGTTTTGGAAACTTCTTATAGAACGTAAGGACACCTCCTGCAGCCTGGACTGCCTTAAGTGCCACTCTATGGACATGGGCTGTCCATGCTAAGGAGCTCGAGAAGGTAAGACCCAAATAGGTGAATTTCTTTACAGCCTCCAGCTTATCCTTCCCAATGTACCAGTGATGTTTTTTCTCTGTGCCAAATGTCATTATCTTAGATTTCTGAGCGCTAATTTCCAAGGCATTCCTGGAGCAATATTCTGCCAAGATGGTAAGCATTCTTTGCAGCCCTGCTTTGGAGAGTGAGAGTAGAGTTATATCATTGGCATAAAGGAGGCAAGGAAGCTCACTCACAATTATCTTTGGAAGATGATGAGTGGGCTTCATCAGCCTTGAATTTAAATAATTTAAAAAAAGATTAAGCCAAATTAGCGCCAACAAGCAGCCCTGTTTTACTCCATGGTCAGAAGGCAAGGGCTCTGTCATATCCCCCCGGAGGCTGTACCTAACCTTGGTTGTGGTACCTTTATAGTATGAATTAATCAGATTCAATAAAGTAGGGTCCATTCCCAGCCTGGCAAGCTTTGTCCACAATATCCCCCTATCAACGGTGTTGAATGCACTCCGTAGGTCTATAAATGCAATAAAAATGGGTGGTTCCTTCTCAATTTTTAAAATGGTATAATGGAGGGTAAAGCATTGATCTATGCAAGAGTAGCTGGAGCGAAACCCTGCCTGCTCCTCCCCCATAATTACCACATCTATTTATCCAATCTTGGATATGACCCAAAAGGTGATGCCCAAACAATTTTGAAGGAATATCTACCAGGCTTATAAGCCTATATGAATCTGGTAGATCTGTCCCCTTTTTTGTATATGGGAACCAAGATATTCTGTTTCCAGGATGGAGGATCAATATTTAAAGAGATTATGTTTTTCATTAAGGCCCTCAAGGTAGACGGCCAAAAAGTCACATTTGACTTAACAGCTCAGGTGGAAACAAATCAGGACAGGGTGCCTTCCCAGACTTCAGTTCATGGATATATACCTCAAGGTGAGCTTCCGTCACCAGAAACCTGGGTTCCCCGTGCCTCAAAGCAGAACAACTGCACATAGAAGACGCGCTGGGACCCTGGTTGCACAAAAACTTTTCTTTGACGTGCGCCACCCATGTCTCAGTCTAGATGTACATCTGCCACTATATTTCTTGCCTTAGATTTCCCTGATATCTTCCAAAATTATCGAATTTTGTAGTTCCTCACAATACTTCCATTTCATGGTCTCTACCAATAGGTAATCAACTGTACTAGACCCATTGGCAGAGTTAAAGTAGAATGTCCTGGAACATCAGAATTTAACCTTCCATTTAACATCCTGAGGTTATTGACCTGCATAAAATTCAACAACTTACCATCTGGGTTTGATTTTTTTTATCCATCATCCTAGGTTCAGGTATGCCAAGGCAAATATCTTCCTCTCTCAAGGGGTTGATATATGGGTTCCCTACTCTTGCATTAAAGTCCCCACCCAATACTAAATCGGCATCGGCGAAAATATGTTTCAAGTTTTCAATTTTACTTGCAAGTAGTGGAACCCTACCATCCTGGCTGTAATCCCCTTTTCCTAGGCGGGAAGTATATACATTGACAATAATCAGGGGATTTCCGTATGAAAATTCCAACAAAACAGCCTGCAGATAAGACGAATCCAAATCTATAGGTGTTGACTGGCAGTGCGCTGTTGTAGAAATCAGTACTGCGAGCCCCCCCCATGTCTCGCATAGTTACCTTACCTCCACTGGGACAGTGAAGCATTGGAAACCATTATATCTGGTGCGTCGGCTTAGGCTGTATGTCTTGGACTTGGATCTGGCCACAGTCATCCATGCTTTTATTACCTTGAGACTGGATTACTGCAATGCACTGTATGTGGGGCTACCCGCGATGCTGGTTTGGAAACTACAGCTAGTGCAGAATGCGATGGCCCATCTCTTGACTGGAACGGGCCGATGCGAGCGCATTACACCAGTGTTCTGTGCTCTGCACTGGCTGCCGATAGTTTTCTGGGCCCAATTCAAAGTGTTGGTGCTGACCTTTAAAGCCCTAGATGGCTTGGGCCCCACCTACCTGCAGGACTGCCTCACCCTCCGTGTCCTGGATCGGCCCCTGCGGTCAGCCGGGGGTGCCCTCTTCGGGGTCCCCTGGGCTTCCTGGGTGTCCACCATGAGGAGGGCGTTCTCTGTGCTTGTGCCGCGGCTGTGGAACTCCCTCCCGTTGGAGGTCTGTTTGATTACAGACCTCCCCTCTTTCTGTAGGCAGTGTAAGACCTGGCTGTTCTGCCAGACCTTTCCCGAGGGAGATGGGGTGGGTGGGATAGGTTTTATATTGTTTTAATTGTAGTTTATAATTATTTGTTTTAATACGTTTTAAAATGTTAAGAGCCACCCTGAGATGCCTGAGGCAGGAGGGGGCAGTATATACATTTTAAATAAATACAGAACTCTCCAGGCATCCATGTCTCTTGGAACAAAAGAACATGTAAATTCCTCACAAACTCCAACCAGTTTCTATCCGCATCCCTGTCTCTGTCCTGCAATATTCCGTGATAATATTGTAAGCCCTCCCAATTCAGGGGGGAGTTCCCCTTTCTCTGGAGCTAGTCATTTACCACCAGAATCCCACCGGGATCCTTTATGCTCCATATATTTCCTGAGATTCCTTTTGTGAGGGGCCCTCCTTGCTTCCTCCATTTCCCAGTCTGGAGCCTCCTCCTCAGCACGTGATCTCCCTCGACAGTTTTCTTTTTGTCTAATTGGGTACACACATCTTTTACTCTGCAAGAAACAGGAGTGTCTATTCTCATATCTTTGCCTGTAGAATTTTGTCCCATCCCTCTGGTCTTTATTCTGCAAGTTAAAATATTGACTATTGGCAGGCTTCCCAGTCAGATTTCAGAAATGCTCTGGACCGGACCATCTCTGCCTAGCATAAGTATTAGAAATATTGGCAGGCCTTAATCTCTGGGTTATCTCCTCCCAGTGATTTTTCCATGTGGCTTTATTCCGCCTACTGTGTCCTGCCTGTTGGGGAGAGGCCCTACTATTTCCTGTAGCTTTTTGAGGTAAAGGAAAAATGTCCTCCCCGACTTCTAAGCCCAGTTGTGATGATTCAGCCCCGGATAAAATCGCATGACGAGAATATAGACTCCTGAAGCCAACCCTCACTGGGGGGAAACTAAAGGCCTGCTTATGTTGATATAATCTAGAGACAAATATAACATTCTGCTTAAGATATTCAAAAGAGAGATGGAAATTTCCATGAAGATAGGTCACAATTCTGTCTGTAAGGAGGACCTATTCCCTTTGGGCATTTCAAAATTGTATATTATTAAATTTTGTTCCCCCATACGCTGGGTAGAATCCCTAAAAACAGTTCCTAACAGGGGAGATGCAGAGCCTTCGCATCTATCAATCGTTATTAAATCAAATAGTAAAGAGTGTCCTGATTTTGTTATGGTCAAAACTGTGTCATCTGAATTAGCCTTAGCATTGCCCCCTAAAATATTAAAATGTAACTCTCTCTCTTCAGAAACAAAATTCTTAAGCTTCTTGAACAGCTTCACAAAATCCCGATCAGTCAAAAAAGTACTGACATTTCCTTAAAATAAGCTGATAATTCTGAAATGAGCTGGCTAAAAGCATTACATTCTTGATGTACAAAATTTCCAAGCTCCTTGAACTCATCCATCAGTGTATTCAGCTTCTGCTGGAAAATTCCCTTTGTAAAAACATCGCAAACCCCCTCCTCAGGAGGGTTGGTCATGCCTGAGATAAACAAGCTAATTTGATCATGTAAACCTTGTGGGGACCTAAAAGCAAACTTACCGAAAAAAGTAATAAACGATTATCTAGATTTGACTTTAAACTTTTGCATCAGTCAAATCAATTCCTTCATTCTAGTGGATGAAGTTCGGTAAGTCGGACTCAGGGTAATGTCCCGCTTCATCCACTAGGAGGCAGCACTAATCTGCAAGCGTCATATTGGGAAGCGCTCTCCAGTCCTCAGGCTCCAGTTTTAGTGTCTGCCTCAGACCTAGGAACAGCGTTGCATGTGGGCTCCGCTTCCCTTACGAGCAATAAGGGCGAACCCAGGAATTTTCAAATAAAAACCTCAGCAAACAGTCCGGGGGCTCCCGGGCGCGCAGATTGAGATCCGCCGCTTTTTGTTGCCAGGGCCGGCCTCCGGGTATGGACCCTTGAGCGCAAGGGCAGAATGCAAGGCAAGGCAAGATGGCAGAAACCGCCAAAACTAGGTGCGCAGCACGATTAGGCACCACGCCAGCAGCAGGCAGAGACGGTCAGGCGGGGGCGGCACGAGCAGCCGAGGCTGCTGACTCGATGCAGCAGGCCCAGGAACAGTCACAAGCTGACTCCGGATCCGAAGGGGAGCAATCCTCAGCATCCCACCGGCCGGTAAGACCCCCCACCCAGCCCAGTGTCTCCAAATGGAGATGATGGATCGCATGATCCAGGCCATTCAGGCCTAGAGAGGCTACAGCCAGGCCCTCGGCAAGGCTGCAAGAGGCAAAGGTCCCCCCAGAGCCACAGACGAAGAAGGCTAAAGGGCAATCCAGAATGGCGGGAAAAGGGAAACAAAAGGCCACCTCAGGAACAAGAAAGCGCAAAGAATCCCTCAGGGAGCTAATGGGCTCCACTTCTGAGGACTCTGCAGGCTCTGGATCTCCCCTAGACGAGAGTTTCGCAGAATCAGATGCATCCCCTCCCCCTGCGCACACAAGCAGCAAGAGGAGAACTCACAAGCGAGGAGCTAGCAGGAGCTCATCTGGGGATGAGAGGGGTTCTTCCCAGTCTGATCTCTCTCTACTACATGATTCCTCCCAGGGCGCAGAGCAGCCAGTGGAGGCGAAGGAGATGGGGAGGGAGTTTCCCTCAGGCCTGGGCCCCAAACTCTTGAGAAGGGCCTCCAGGGTGTTACGCATTACTCCCAGGGTACAGGATAAAAAGGCCTCGGAGTCATCGTTCGAGTACTCAGACAGAGATGGATGGCAGGGGAAAAGGGCTGCAGATGGACAAGGCATTCGGAAAGATCATTAGGGAGAAGTGGAAGGTGCCTACAAAACACTCTAAGCTTTCCAAAGCGCAGTAAACGCTTTATGCCTTCCACAAAAGCTGCGACACCCTATTCACCTAGGGTGGACACAGCGGCCTCCTTACTGGCCAGGCAATCTGTCTTTTTAGCAGAAGGGGATCTCCTCCCCAAAGATCCAACAGACAAGGACATAGAGGTAGGGGTCAGACGCAGCTATGAGACCCTTTCCCATGTACTTCGAATTGCCACCACAGCATCCTATGCTTCCAGAGCTGTGCTCAAGTGGTTCAAGCTAAGTAAACACCCAGGGGTAAACGCCGCCAAAATGGCTACTAAAATTACAATGGCGAAATCCTTTCTAGCAGATGCCGCCATGGACTCGCTAACATGGGCTGCTAAGGGGATTGCCGCGAATGTAGCCACCCAATGAAGGCTATGGCTTCGATCCTGGAAGGCAGATAACCACGCAAAGAACCTGCTGGTCCACGGAAGATACAAGGGCCCCAAACTCTTTGGGTCAGCACTCGACAAGGCCCTGGCGGAGGTCTCCACCAAAGACAAGAAACACTCGCTGCAGCAGTGTCAGTCTCAGAGATCCTTTTTTCGACCCTTCAATCGATATGCTAACCGACGAGAGTCATCCTTCACCAGACAATGGCACTCCACCTCCTTCAGACCCAGAGGGGGTAGGGGAAGAGGATTCAGATCAGTCAAACCAATGTCAGGAGCATCACAACCAGGCGATCCCCTCCTTCAGCCGCCCAGCGCACCTGACTACTCGGGTACCTCCGGTGCGGGGGCCATCCCGTTAGGCGGGTGTCTTCAGTAATTCACGCACGTGGAAGACGGCAACCACAGACCGGTGGGTACTCAACATGGTGAGCATCGGCTATCCTATAGAACTACGAAAAAGACCAAGGGAATTCATGTACATCTCCCAAAAGTCAACCATAAGCACGAAACATGCCGTTATGGAAGGAGAAATTCAGCAACTGGCAAAAACAGGGGCTATAGAACCAATGCCAGCTGGGGAGCAAGGATCAGGGCTGTTCCCCATATTATTTCTGGTTCAAAAGAAGGAGAAGGAGGGTTCGTGGTGAGCGGTCCTAGATCTGAAATATTTAAACAAACATCTCAGAATGCAGAAATTCCGGATGGAGACTCTGGCATTGATAACCCTATCCCTACAGTCCGGGAACTGGTTGGCATCAATAGATTTGAAGGACACATATCTACACGCCTTGATCCATCCGGCCCACAGGAAGTGGCTGCGATTCCTCTACAACCATCGCCACTGGCAATTTTGAGCCCTCCCGTTTGGACTGGCCATGGCACTGAGGAACTTCACGGAAGTCCTCATTCCCCTGATCGCCAATCTCTGACTCTGTGGTGTAGCTGTATTCCCGTACTTAGACGACCTTCTCGTCAAAGCCAGCAACAGGGACGTTTGCAAGTCACACGTCAACCAGACGGTAGCCTATCTACAGGAGCATGGGTATGTCATTAACCACGGCAAAAGTCATCTTTTCCCAACCCAACGATTGGAACACTTGGGAATCCTCATGGACGCCGTGCTTGGGAGACTATTCATCCCTCCAGAGAGGCAAAACAAGATCAGGAGTCAAATCCTGGAAATACTGAGTCTCCCAAAAGTACCCATTCACAAATTGTCCCCACTGGTAGGGCTCATGGTGTCATGTTCAGCCACCTGCAATGGAGCAGGTTTCACACCAGACCACTCCAGGCTCTGCTGAGGCCGTTCCAGATGCAGCTGGCCGCCAACAAGAGGATATCAATCCATCTGGGTCAATCTACAATCAGATCGCTACAATGGTGGATGGACACCAACCGCTTCACCACTGGGGTGAAGCTGGATCCCCCAGACAGGATCATCATAACCACAGCTGCTTGCCTCACAGGCTGGGGTGCCATCCTTGAACGAAGGGCAGTACAAGGACGTTGGTCGAAAGCCAAGCAATGGAACAGTATCAACTGGCTGGAATTGTCATCTATTCCAGAGCTCTAATGACCTTCAAGGCACAGATATGGGGTTGCCACGTTCAGAGCCTTTCGGACAACATCACCGCAGTGGCCTACATAAATCACCAAGGAGGATCGAAAGCAGCCTCCCTACACAGGGAGACTGTCAGGCTTTTCAGGTGGACAGAGAATTAAATCCTGTCCCTGTCAGCCCAACACATCTGGGGCATAGCGAATGTGGAAGCCAACTGGCTCAGCTGCGAAGCCATACAGCCGGGAGAATGGTCACTGAACCCATCGGTGTTCCGGCAGCTGATAGCCAGGTCTGGGGAACCATCCCTCGACCTCTTTGCATCCCCGCTCAATGCGAAGCTTCCAAAATTCTTCACGAGACACCAGTGCCTGAAAACGATGGCGGCAGACGCCCTTTCCCAGAGATGGTCAACAGAAATGCTATACGCCTTTCCTCCAATTCCCCATATCCAACGAACAATCCTCAAGGCCAGATTGGAGGAGGCCTATCTGGTAATCATCGCCCCACTTTGGCCTCGCAGGCCCTGGTTCACGGAACTCCTTCATCTGTCGAAAGGAGTTTTCTGGAACCTACCACTGATCAACGATCTCTTGACGCAGGGTCCGATATTTCTCGAGAATCCTGGCATGCTCAAGCTGACTGCGTGGCACTTGAATCTGAGACACTCGCAGGGTTAGGATACCTGGTCTCGGTGGTAAAGACAATGCTGGCGTCAAGAAGAGAGTCCACCAGACAGATCTACCAGAGCTCCTGGAAGACTTTCACCACCTGGTGCGGCGCAAATAACGTCCCAGTCCACTCTCTGTTGGTGGGCGACGTCCTGGCCTTCATGCAATGTGGCCTGGACAAAGGTCTAAGACCAAACACTCTAGCCCAACAGCTAGCAGCAATAGATAGCACTCTGTCTAGAGACTCAGATAGATTTTCCTCCCATCCCCACTTTAAGAGATATTGGAAAGCAGCCAGGCAGCTGGCACTGCCCATAGTACACAGGTTCCCATCGTGGAATTTGAACTTAGTCCTTTCAGCGCTCACGGATTCCCCGTTTGAACCTCTGAGGGAGGCTTCTCTCTATTTTCTGACAACTAGAGTGATTTTTCTAGTAGCTATTACATCGGCCTGTAGAGTATCTGAGCTGAGGGCCCTGTCCATGGACCCGGACCTCTGCAGGTTCAGAAAGGAATCAGTCTCTTTAAGACTGGACCCAGCCTTCATTCCTAAGGGGGATTCATCATTCCACAGGGAACAGGAGTTGGCTCTTCCATCATTCTGTCCCAAACCAAGTCATCCTCTGGAAAGAATATGGCACTCTTTGGATGTGAGAAGAGCGCTAAAATTCTACTTAGATAGGACTAAGCAGTTTAGACAGTCTTCAGCCCTATTTGTTAACTACAGGCCCAGAATGAGAGGCAAAAAGGCTTCCAAGGCGGTCATCTCGAACTGGGTAGCGAGTTGCATACGAGAGGCTTATAAAGCCAAGGGTGTTCACTCACCTGCCAGAATTCTTCCTCACTCGACCAGGGCGGCAGCGGCCTGAGTTTCCTATGCTGAGATTTGCAGGGCTGCTACCTGGAAGATGATGCATATGTTTACTAAGCATTATAAAATAGACCTTTTGGATTCTGCAGAAAGGCTTTTTAATGCCAGGTCCTGCAAGGAGTCCTCCAGCTATTGCTGACCTAATTTTTGCCCCCTCCCGACAGCTGACTCTACTGCTTGTTACCTCCCTGAGTCCGACTTACCTGACTTCATCCACTAGAATGCCCAATTGGGTCTCTTACCTGGCAACTGGGATTCTAGTTGATGAATAGGGAGGTAAGTCGGCCCTCCCTTACAGAGGGCATGGAAATAGGGTGTAGCATTAGTAGTTCTTTTTCTTAAGGAAATAAGGTTAAGTTCAGAATCCTTCCTTTTATAGGCCCGATAGGGGCATTCAGGTTCATAATAGAGAGGGAGGTTCTCTGTTTGTTCCTTCAACTCATTTAGATTCTAGTCTTCGGCTTGATACAACTGGAGCCTGAGGGGAAGAGAGCTTCCCAATATGATGCTTGCAGATTAGTGCTGCTTCCTAGTGGATGAAGCGGGACATTACCCTGAGTCCGACTTACCTCCCTATTCATCAACTAGAATCCCAATTGGGCATTCCAAAGGGTAGGAGACGTACAGGTAGCTGGTATTTGTTTCCCCAATAAAGGTATAACATTCGGATTTGCCGCATTAAGGGATAACATGAACCTTGGATGGCTGTTTTTAACCACAAATTGAGTGATCTTAATTTGTGTGGATAGTTTCTTCCCGTCCAGCAGCCAACAAGGAGAAGCCATTACAGACAAAAGGGTATAAGCTTATCAAATGAGCATTAAAAAAAATGCAAGAAAAGTTACAAAACCTTAAAATAACCTCCAACCCTCCAGGCCCCTCACTCTCCTCTCCCCCCGGAAAGAATCCCAGAGGTGATAATAGAAGGGACCCCAAGTGGTGATTACAGTCCCCAAGTCCCACAAGCTCAAAGCTAGAACTTCTCAGGGACCCAAGTCTCATCAATAGCTCCTCTGATAGGCCTGTTCAGGCCCACCCCCAATAAGCTGAACACCCCCGTGCTCTCACACTTAGGCCACATGGGGTGTGTGTCTAAAACTAAAAACAAAAGCAGTAACATAAAAAGAAAAAGGAGAGGATAGCAATGGCACAACAACAGTATCTCAATGGTAACAATATTAACAGCTGGAAGCAACACTCTGCAATAGTAAACAAGGTGAAGTCCAAAAGTCCTGTCCACCACCGCCGCTGATGGCCGCCAATGGACTCCGCCTGAAGGCTGCTGCCTTCAGGGCAACTAAGCCCAAATTCAGGGGAAAATACCTGGGTGGTATTCTGGACCAACAGAAACCTCTGATGGCACTTCTAGCAGGCTGGTTCCCCCCAAACACTACTCCCCTTCCTCCACTAAGCCTTCCAAATACAACAACAAAATAAATGAGCAAATCCCATCGTGCAAAATAATATCAATAAAAAAAAGAAGAAAAAAAAGACTCTGAATGGAGACTTACTGATGGCCCAGTAAGATATATAGGGAAGGAATCGTTCTCTGGATAACTTGTCACAACAATCTGGAATCTTGGAGATGTGTAAAGGTCCCTTCCTATAACAAAAAAATAGTTGTATAAAATCACGAAGTAGTCAAACCCATAAATACTGCATAATCTGTACTCCTACCTAGTAAAAATCTAGAGAATTAAAAATGTTAAACTTATCTTTATCGCTCCATAAAGAATGTCATGAATAAAATGGCAATGGACCTATTTCAGTAACCGTCAGAAGTACTGCAGAACTTCGTACTGCTCTCAAACCAAGCAAAAAACAATGAACAAACTGATTAAAAACCTCTTAAAAAGCAAAATATACTAAAATAAACAAACTGCCCTTCTACATAAAAGAAATATACTATAAAGGAAGGGCACAGAAATAAACTGAGGATTGAAATACAACTCAAAAACCAAAAGCAACACCCTACCACAGTATATGTTGGCAACTAGCAGCATACTGAGAAGGAGCAATCTAGCGCTCTAACAGGTGTCTTGCATAAACTCTCAGAATCAAGAATAGCCCAATGGACCCGTGGAAGACAAATCAATCGAAAAGAAAAACTTGCAAGGATAAGTAAAAATACAGAAAAAATGCCTAAGTAAACAATCAAAAAATTTGAAAACTATATAGTGTAATAAAGACTCAAAGGGCTTGATAACGTTCTCATGAAAAGCCACATGCTGTGTGTCTCTTGTGAGTAGGGTTGCCACCTATGCAAACTTTTAAGGAACACTTATGAAAAATGCATGCTGCAGGCCCTGCAACAACACTTAAGGGTTCCAATTCAGGCCCTGGAACATGTATCTTTCATAAGTGTTCCTTTAAAATTTGCATAGATGGCAACCCTATTCGTGAGTAAAACTATCAAAGGAAACCTGATACTCTTAGGTAATATGGAAAAATGGTATATTAACCTAAATGGGTAACACCACAAAAGGAAAGGTCTCTGTAAATATAAAGATTAAAGAAAAGCACTAAAATCCATGTCTTCGTTAAGACCAAAAGGCTCAATGGTATTCAACTTAAAAATCCGCATAGTCTCTCTCTTGGAGAAGTGCATCTCTCTATCAGAAAAAACCTAACCCAACTTTCTCAATGGCCCAAAAAGAAAAATCCTCTGGATCATGTTCCTTTGCCAAAAAAAATAATAAATAAAAATGGTTAACCAGGGACGCTGTGACTCCGATTCTTGACATTACTCCTATGTTCACTGATTCTGATATTAGGTTTCCTCGTTGTCTTGCATACGTATAATAAAGAACATGGGCGCTGTATGGCATATACTACAAAAGTAGATGCGCATAGAGATTTCAGTACAAGAATATATTTCTTGGAATCAGTAGGATTAATTAAAGAAATCATTTTAGAGGTTTGTCTGCAACAAATACCCAAGCCACAGGGAAAATGCCATGTGCTCTTACACCTTTCATCCAACGGATTGGTCTGGGTGGTAATGGCTGTTCTATTAGCTGTTCTAGCATGTACCAAAAAACTTCAATAATTTTGTTTCTTTTATAGGTAAATAATGATTGTGTCTGAACAATAGGTAGAACATCCAATATGTGCCAATTTCTTAAAACACTTCTACGAATATAGGAGCTAGCTTTATTATATGTAAGGCTAAATAAAAATTTTCTCTGATTTTCCTTTTGGGTCTGGATGTTAGTAGCTCTGACCTAGGCTTTTGGCATGCTCTATGGAAACCCTGCAATAATGTTTGGGGATAGCCTTTCTGTAGCAAAAGTGTAGATAAGGACCTTGTTTCATGCTGAAAATCCTCATCTAAACTGCAATTCCTCTTTAATCTAAAAACTGTCCATAGGGAAGATTGTTGCGAATATGCACAGTATGGGAACTGTCCAAACGTAAATATGATTTTTTTTGTCCGTGGGTTTTTTGTATGAAGAAGTATAGAAGCCATACAAATTTTTCTGATGGTTACATCCAAAACGTGAATCTCTCCGTCACTGTATTCTATAACAAATTTAATAGGAGGATCTTTGGAACTGATCCATGTAAAAGAAATTATTGAGGGAAAAATGATCCCCTTTCCAAAGTAAAAAAAGTCTTCTATATATTTCTACCATTATATTGTTGTTTTTAGCATTTTTAACATTTATTGTTGTTACATTGTATATTTTGAGTAACAGTACCCCCACCCCCTTTTTGGTTTGGTTTCCTGTTGTGACCACTTTCCCCCCTTGTTTTTTGCTCTTTGCTAATCCCAACTGACCAAAAGCAGGGACACACTAATTATGGATTTAAGTGCAATCAAGTAAAATGCAAAAAACTAAAGATTTTCTCCAAACAAAAGTGTGGTTGCCTTGGATGCCCTGTCCATCCCTGCCCCATAGTGCTCGCCTAAGTACTCCATCTCCCGCCTTGATGACAAGTAGCTCAAAAAGGAAAAGGCTCTGCTGATTCTAGTCACTTCATACTGACCAAAGAGACCATAGTTCTTTGATACGATACAAACAGTGATCAGGGGCCCTGTTTTCACATGACCTTCTATCTCTGTGATCAGACTGTTGCTAAAATCCAAGTTCAGCCTGGATTTTGAAAGGAGATGTGTGAAAGAGAGGAGCTACGTTCACAAAATGTCAAAGCTGTTACCAAGAATGATGATCAGTGTCTCCTGTTCTAAAGATCTGGTCTGTTTTCTTGTCACTGTAAGGAAAAGGCCACCTCTTGCAGGCATATACTCCACATGCTTATTTTTTTTATGTGGATCTCTGTGGGTCTGTCCACTGCCACATCCAAAGTGCAGGTATCTACGCTCCCCAGTAGCCTTCGATGGCAGGTGAACAAAAACTGTCGTCTTAGCCTGAAAAGAGAGAGAGTAGTGAAGGTGATACATTTTAGTTGGATCAGCTTCTGTTAGTGAGAATATGGAAGCACCCAAGGTACAGACACTCTAGTCCTATCAGAATGTATAAACCTCACCCATAGAACCTATCTGTCCTTTGATGTGCTTGGAAAACACCCTTTTGAAGTGTGGTGGTGTTGTTACCATCACTTTTGTGCTCATTAAGAACATAGGAAGTGCCATACTGGGACAGACCAATAGTCCATCCAGCCCAGAATCCTGTGTCTGACATTAGCCACTCTTGGTCGCTTTGGAGAAGTACCCAACAGTTCATAATGGAGTGAGCCAGTCCTTGTCATTCACTCCGAGTTCCCAACAGAGGTTACATCTCCTAACCTACTTGACTAACAGCCATTAATGGACATATCCTCCAAGAACGTATCCAATCCTTTTTAAAACCCAGCTGTGCTACTATCTTTGACCACATCCTCTAGCAACAAATTTCACAAGTTTGTTGTGTGCTGAGTGAAAAAAGATACTTCTAAAACTTGTTTTAAATCTGCTGCCAGTTAGAATCCCTTTAGTTCTAGTATTTGAGGCGATAGATAAGAACTCCCTATTTACTTGTTCCACGCCACTCATGATTTTATAATCTGCCATATCTCCTCTGCTGTCTCTTCTCCAAACTGAAGAACCATAGCCTAATGAGCCTTTCCTTGTACGGAAGCTGTTGCGTATCCTTGATCACTTTTGTTGCCTTTCTTGGCACCTTTTCCGGTTCTACTATATCTTTTTTGAGATGGAGCAACCAGAACTGCACACAGTATTCAAGGTGTAGTCACACCATAGATTTATATAGGGGCATTATGAAATTTTCTGTTTTATTTTCTTTCTGAATAATTCCTAATATTCTACTTGCTTTTTGACTGCTACCTCACTCTGAGCTGTTTCAATTAATTGTCCACAATGACTCCAGTATCCTTTTCCTGAGTGGTAACTACTAATTTAGAACTTAGCATTGTGTAGGTATAGCAAATTTGATCACCTTACTTTGTTCCCTTTTCCAGAATTAATATACTAAATAACACTGGTCCCAGTACAGACTCATAGGGCAACACCACTATTTACTTCTTTCCATTGTGAAAACTGACCATTAAGTCCAACCCTTTGTTTACTTTGTTTCCTATCTTTTAACCCATGTTCGCTGCATTTCCCCCCAATTCAGTCAGTGGGTAAAACATAGGCCCTTTTTAAACAGGTGGGGGGTGATGGACATGGGCGCACACTGATTCCCCACATGTCCCTACGCATGAAGCAACTGGTGTTTTTTTGCCAGTTGCTCAGTGTGGGGGGTGGGTATAAATGCATGGGGATGCGTGGGTCGTGAGAGCACGCATCCACGCACACCTGCATTTACATAAGACGCCCCTCCATGTGGACGATGGGTTGGAGCGTCTCATGTAAAAAGGGCCATTGTGAACATGGATCCCTGCCTTTAACCATTTACCAATCCATGATAGGACACTGCCTTCTATTCCAGGACGAGTTAGTTTCCTCATCACTAAAGTAATGTTCCTGTTGGATATTAGGTTAGTTAGCTAGGACGCCTGGCTCAGAGACTTTTCTGATGTGATACAGTTCTGGGCATTCTCCCGCGGCATCGTCCTGGCTGCCCAGTCAGGACAGTAGGGTAGATCCCGCCAACTACCACTAGGAGGCAGACAATCAAATTTTCTGGAGCCTACTCCCAGGGATCTATCCTCATCTCTCCAGTTATTTGTCTGCCTCGACACGACTAGGAAGCAGGCTGTCTGTCTCTGAAACGAGACCGCTCTTAGGAAAGAAAAAAGATAAAGAAATGGATAAGAAAAGGAGCTCTGGGTGCCAGTGGAGGAGGAATTCCTCTCCTTGTTCACCTCCCTTCTCAAAAGGGATTTTGGAGCAGCTACGGGGCGCCCCCTTCCTTGTTGGCGTGGGGGTCCCCGAGGAGCGGGAGTAGCAGCCTAGAGGGAGGTGTGCTTCAGAGTTGGTCCCTTTCCCCACTGGGGCGGGGAGGCTTAGGCTCAGGAGCAGAGTGCGGGCCTGCGACATGATGCCCAGATGCCCAGGAATAATGCCTAGAGCGAACAGAGGGTAAGAACTCGCCCCCACCAGACAGTCCCAAACAGCCCTCCTCCCGACTGACTTCGGCGTGGAGTTCCCTTCCCGCCCCTTAAAATCAGTGCCGCGGCAGTAGCCCGGCCTATATGGATCCGGCGCAGAGCTGAGGAACCCCCCGCCTCCCACAAGGCCAGCCACCACTAGTGGCCTATAGCCCGACACGCCACTCAAAGAGCCTGTGCGGGATTCAGGAGTCCCTGCCCGGATCTGTTGCTACCCACGGCCCTCAACTCGACGTGCGGCCTTCCCAGCAGGCTAGGCCCATCTCCGCCCCTCCCCCATATGGCTGCGCTTCATGCCGGCGGGAAAGCACAAGAGGGAAAATAGCCACCAGGTGCAGGGCAGCAGTAGAACAGACAGAGGCTCAGGAGCAAGCTGCAGCAGTGAGCCCCCCCCAGCTCAAGACCTGCACATGAAAATCTTGAGGGAAATCCTCTCCGAGCTGAAGAGGAAAAGATCTCCCTCACCCAGTAGGAAGGAGCACCCCTACAAAGGTCGCTCCAAAGGGGCAGGAAAGGGTAAACACCCGATGGCCAAGAAGCCCCGCAAATCCTCTCGGCCCCTTGACTCAGCAACCTCCACGGGGTGTCACAGCCCAGCCTCGAACCCGTGGCCTCTGGGGTGCTGGAGAGGCTGTCCGGTGCTCTGCGCCACCTGGTGGGCTTGTGAGGGTGCTGGTTTTTCCTCCTCCTGTCTCCCTTGTGTGCTTGCTCCCTGTGTGTCATGCCCCTTCCCAGCTGTAGCCCATTACCTTAGCCCTGCCTCCCAGCTTCCTGATTGGCCACAGGAAGTATTTAAGCCTTGGTGTGGCCACAGGAAGCTGGTGGAGCAACGTCTCTTACCCC
>QEPC01007352.1:920223-965349 GCA_003113815.1 Sphenodon punctatus
AGGCTATTGGCTAACCTGCCAACACCCCTGTGGTGGGTTCCACCCTTGGCTCCGGACCCTGACCTCGATGATGAGTCGCGTACCTTCTTAGCCCAGGGTGCCTGGTAATGCTGCTGAGTACCTAATCTCTCGGGTGCAAGAGAGCGACTGAGAGGTTTCAGAGGGTCGCCTTGGGGCCACCTGTTTCCCCCCCTGTGCCTGGGCCTGGATTCCTCCCTCTTGTTTCCCTCTAACCAAGGCCGTCCCCTGGAACCTGATATTCCTGGCCTTCCTTCTCCCTCCTTGAATTCCCCCCCCGGCTCCGTACCCCGGAGCCTGACACGGGGTCAGAACCTCCAGAGGAGGTTTTGTCAGTCAAATCTTCTGAGGAGGAAAGTTCAAGGGACAGGAGGAGGAAAAAGAAGGGCAGACCGCTTCTTGAAGAGGCCAGTGAAGAAGAGGGGGAGGTCTCCGACCAGGAATCAGACAGCTGGGGCCAGTCAGGAGAGGAGGAGACGGGGTTAGACGCCTCTTCAGACCCAGACAGGCATTTCCCCAATAAATATAGGGACCAGATCTATGACCTGGTAACTAAGGCCCTCCATCTGAAACAAAAGAAAGACAAGAAAGCCTCGTCAGAATCCTCGGAAGAGGAAAATGAGGAAGGGAGGGAGTACCTCCCCCGAGCTAGGGATACAGACAAGGGGATAATGTTGGACAAGGCTTATGAGTGGATCATCAAGAGAGAGCAAGAATTCTCTGCTCTCCATACCTAAGGTGGATGCAGCGGCAGCCTCTCTGGCCAGAAACTCAGTTTTCCTCACCAAGGGGGAGTGTTATCCCCGAGACCCAACAGACAAGGGGATTGAGTGCAACCTGAAGAGGAACTTCGAAGAGGTATCCTCCATCATAAAGATGGCCACTCTAACGTCTTATTTTTCAAGGGCCTTGATGACTTGGATCAGGCGAGCTGGGGACCCACACATTTCCACTAGAATGATCAGGGTCCTTTCAACCAGAATCCAACCGGCTTATGCCTTCGTAGCTGACTCATCCACAGACATGCTCTGCTCGGCCTCACGGGCAGCTGCGTCCAATGTAGCAGTGCAACGAAGGCTATGGCTGAGGTCGTGGAAAGGAGACAACGCATCCAAGAATACGCTGGTTGGTGGCCTGTTCCAGGGCCGCAAGCTCTTCGGAGTTTGTCTGGATAAGGTACTAGCGGATGCTACCAATAAAACCAAGAAGCAGACCCTTCAGAGCGTGGGGGTCCAAAAGCGGTCCTTTCGTCCCTACAATGAATCGTATGTAGCACCCTGGGGGTTACAGGCATCCCTTCTTTCCCCATAGAGGAAACCAACAGAGATATAGGCCCCGGTGGCAGAAAAAAAAGGGACACGACACCAGAAACAAGCAGCGTCAGAACCCAGGCCGCCCCAAAATGGAGGCATGACTGGGCTCCGGCCAGTCAGTCATGGCAGGGGAGACTGGGGGGCAGGCTTCAGCTGTTTGTGGACCAATGGATAGAATCCACCACAGACGCCTGGGTCATTTGTACCATACAACGGGGATACACAATAGAGTTCTCCCACTCCCCCTGACAGTTCTTCTGTGCCTCGCCAGTATCCAGCAACCATGACAAATAAACTGCGATGCAGGCCGAAATTACCAGGCTCCTATCCATCGGGGCCATCGAAACCGTCCCCTCCCACAAAAAGGGCCTGGGGCTTTATTCCATTCTGTTCTTAGTGCCAAAAAAGTTTGACGAATGGTGAGCTGTTTTGGATCTGAAGATTCTGAACCAGGATGTCAAGGTACAAAAATTCAAAATGGAAACCTTGCAATCCATCCGCATCGCAATCACGAGGGGAGAATGGCTAACATCACTCAACCTGAAGGAGGCTTACCTTCATGTCCCCGTCCTGCCATCTCGCAGACAGTGGCTCAGGTTCAGCTATGCCAGGCGCCATTGGCAGTACACAGCCCACAGCCCTCCCATTCGGCCTGGTGACCTCACCGAGGACATTCATCAAAGTCATAGTAGTGCTTAAAGCGAATCTAAGAACGGAGGGGATCAAACTGCATCCCTACCTCAACGACATTCTAATCGACTATCCTACGACATTCTACGAGCAGGCACAGAGGGATGTGCACAAGACTATCACGTACTTACAAGATCATTGGTTCGTGGTCAACCTCAAGAAGAGCCATCTCACACCCTCACAAGTACTGGGACACCTAGGAGTGATACTGGACACCAGGTGCTGCAGACTCTTCCTCTCGCAACAGAGACAACCGAAACTCACTATGTTGATTCAGCAGATCGTGCAGGCTCACAGGACCAGACTCAAAACCCTAGTGAGTCTTCTGGGAGCCATGACCTCCTGCTTGAGGATCCTACAATGGGCCAGGTTCTATGCCAGACCTCTCCAACATTTTCTACACTCATGGCAGGATATACTGATCCAGGGAGAAAATCTGTGGATCCTGGTTCCAGCCGAGCTCAAGAGATCCTTCACCTGGTGGATGCATCCAGACCGGTTCACTCCCGGAATGCCTCTTGCAGATCCAGAGAGGACGACAATAACAACAGACACAAGTCTCCAGGGCTGGGGAGTGCATACACAGAACATGACGGCACAAGGGAAATAGCAACTTTGGGAAAAGGGCCATCACATCAGTTGGCTGGAGTTGAGGGCAATCTACTTGGCCCTGCAGAGCCTGGCTCCGAGACTTCGAGAAAAAGATGTCCTCGTGTACACAGACGATATGGTGGCAAAGGCCTATCTAAACCACCAAGGTGGATCAAGGTCCGAAGTGCTCCACCAGATGGCGACCGTTCTCATCAGGTGGGTGGAGAGAAACTTGCGGTCCATCCGGGCACTGCGTATCAAGGGACAAACGAACACCCAAGCCGACTGGCTCAGCAGGGTGGAACTGGACCAAGGGGAGTGGTCTCTGCACCCAATGGCATTCCAAACGATAACCAATCTGTTCGGTCCCCCCACAGTAGACCTGTTTGCATCCCCGGTCAATGCGAAGGTGAGGCTCTTTGTTTCTCGTCACCCGGACCACAGCACAATAGCCTTCGATGCACTGAACATCAGTTGGCCCCCGGACCTTCTATATGCCTTCCCTCTGTTTCCACTCATACAGAGAACCATCGCAAAGATAAAGAAGGAAGGAGCAGAGGTCATTCTGGTGGCCCCCTTCTGACCACGGAAACCATGGTTCGCGGACCTGCAAGATCTCAGCTCAGAACCTCCACTCAGGTTGCCACACCTCCCGGATTTACTGGCTCAGGACCTGATCCACCACGACAACCCAACTTCACTCAGACTGACAGCCTGGAAGTTGAGAGGAGGGCCTTGAGGAGATTAGGCTGTTCTCAGTGAGGAGGGTCTCCGAGTTAGTAGCCCTATCTATGGACCCCTCTCTCTGCTCCTTCAAGGAGTCTTCGGTGGTCCTTAGGTTGGACCCGGCTTTTAGCCCCAAGGTGGATTCCCGCTTCCATAGGGAGCAGGAAGTGAATCTCCCGTCTTTCTGTCCTAACCCAGTTCACCCGTTAGAATGGGCTTGGCACACCCTGGACGTTAGGAGAGCTCTAAAAATATATCTAGACAGAACAAAAAAATTCAGGAAAACCCTGGTCCTTTTTACTCTCGTATAACCCTCTGAGACAGGGCATGAGAGCGTCAAAAGCATTAATAGCCAAATGGATGACTCTGCATCATGGAGGCCACAAGGCAGAGGGGAAATCCCCCCCCCCAAAAAAAAAAGGGGTCTTCACACATTTCCTATGGGGAGCTGCAACTTCTCAAGCATTTAGAAACGTGACTTCCTACGGGGAGATCTGTTGAGCTGCAGCCTGGTCCTCGGTGCATTCCTTTACTAAACATTACAGGATTCCACTGCAGGACTCGGCGGATACAGCCTTGGGGAGAAGAGTCCTACTGAGCAGAGGCGCTGCCTTGAGGATTTCACAGTTGATCTGATTGTTTTCTCCCTTATTTATCCTCCCGTAATGTAGGACTGGGGTACTGCTTTGGTACGTCCCTACTGTCCTGACTGGACGGCCAGGAGGATCCCCCAGGAGAAAGGAAAATTGGGCACTTACCTCTGAATTTTCCTTCTACGGGGATCCTCCTGGCCAGCCAGTCCCCACCCGGAGTGAGTTTAACTCTGTGGTGTATGTTCGGGGGCTGGTGATCATGACTCCTAGAACATTGACCCCTAGTACTTTTAATTTTCTCCGGGATAAGGGAAGGGAGAGTTAGAGCAGGTTTGCTCAAGAGTTCACTAGGTAGTAGTTTTAGAACTTATTTAGCACATGAACTAGGGTTAGCTTAATTGACAAGCAGGTTGAGAAGGCTTGGTATTACTGGAGGGATGAGGATAGATCCTTGGGAGTAGGTTCCAGAAAATTTGATTGTTTGCCTCCTAGTGGTAGTTGGCGGGATCTACCCTACTGTCCTGACTGGCGGGCCAGGAGGATCCCCCACAGAAGGAAAATTCAGAGGTAAGTGCCCAATTTTCCTTTTTACTTAGTGGTCCCCTGGAGAGATCCTGTTTCAGTTTCAACGTTAATTATTTTTCTAGTAATCCTCCCAAGTTTCTGCCCTAAACCAGCTTGCTTTATTTAGTTAGAAAACTTGTATCCTGCCCCTCCTGCCACAGGCAGCTCGGGGCGGCGAACAACAATGAATATAAAATACGATAAAATACAATAAAACAATTAAAATCTATCCCTCAATAAATGACAATAATAACAACCCACAAAACCCACCACACTCTTCTCCAATTCCCATACCCCATCCCACCCATCACCCCTCTCCCTCGCCAAACGCCTGATGGAATAGCCAAGTCTTACAATTCTTACGAAAAGTTGAGAGGTCTGGGGCCAGGCGGGCCCCCACCGGGAGGGAATTCCAGAGGCGGGGCCTGGCCACTGAGAACACCCTATTCTGCGTGGCCCCCCAGGAAACCCGAGGGACCTCCAACAAGGCGTCCCCGGATGACTGCAGGGGCCGGCCCGGAACCCGGGGAGTGAGGCGGTCACGCAAGTAGGCAGGGCCCAGGCCGTGTAAGGCTTTATAGATCAAAACCAACACTTTGAATCGAGCCCGGAAGACTATTGGCAGCCAGTGCAGAGATCAGAGCACTGGTGTAATGTGCTCCCGACGACGCAGCTCCACCAAGAGCCGGGCTGCTGCATACACTTTGTAAAATGCATTTGTTGTATGAGAGCTGTCAAAACATTTCCCTGCCCTAATAATTTTATTTGTAAGGCTCTATCTCATCCTTCCTGCGAAGGGAAAAAGTCTTGTGAAGCTTTCATTTCAAGATAGAAGGTTTGGGCCATTGTTGAAGCATACAAACCCAACAAATTTTGTATATTGTATTGTTTGTTTACCTAATTTGGCAATTGCCATAAAGAAATTATTATTAACCAATTTTCCCCACCAATCAATTAAAGCTAGTTTTCTGCAGATGTGGGCTGCATTTTGTGATGAAAAATCAAATGTTTCTTATGGGGAAATTCTCAAGGCAGCAGTAGATTGACAGACAAGTCTGATTTCTCTCCCTCCCCCTTTTAATTGCTCATAGGCGGTGAACACCAAGTGTGTAGGTACAGACTTTCCTGTAAGAAGAGAGGTTTTTTTCAGAAAAGATGTAATTAAGCGTTATTTAAATATCTAATCTACGACAATTTTTTCCGTTGGTGCTGCCCCTGATTCAGCTAAGACAATTTGAAGCCACTATGTAGAAGAGGCTTGATCGTTGTTAGCACTTTAAATGGGTGTCATGGAAACGCTAGAAGACATATATATATATACTAGTCTTCTCTTAGTATATCTGAAGCAGTATTTATATTGGTGAGAATACTTTTTGTTCCTGCAGCAGACTAAGCTTTAAACCTATCTCTTCACACCTGGAGGTCCTTTGCTAACCACACTGGTCATATTGCAGCTTCAAAATAGCTGGTACAACTATTTAGATTTTCCTCCTACTCTTTGTTTTCTCTGACTTTGACAGGAAACTTAGAGGAGAGATAAGAGCTGGAGGCACTAACCTATTAAAAAGGAACCTATCATTATGCAAGCCTAAAATAGTTCTGTGAAGCTTTACAGTGGACACATAGGCTGTTCTTAAACAGGAGTCACCCATGCAGGTCCACCCATCCCCCCTCCCCCCACATGAGTCCCCGTCTGAAGGTGGTGTGGGTGGGTGTGTGCTCCCGTGACCTATGCACTGCTGGCTCATGCCCATGCACGAAATATCAGGGAAAAATCTGGGCTGCTGCATGCGGGGGCAGGAGTGGACAGTGTGTAGGTAGGGGCTCGGATCCATCCTGGCCCGTTTAAATCGCCCCCGCTCACCGGACGTGTGTTGACACTCCGCGTGCTGCACAAGGACCGCCTCCTAGCCATGCCTATTTAAAAATGGTCATACTCTCCCCTAACACAGATGCAGCTGATTTTTAAAAGTGAATTGCACTTGCTCGTTGGCATATTAAAGTATCTTTTCTTTGAAAAACTCATTTAAATAGAGAAAAGTCCCGGAAATATTTTGAAGCACTTGCTGGCACTTTAGTAATCAAACAATCTGACCTTGACTGATGTTAATTTTTAATGACAAAAGGCCTTATAAGTCCATCAGCACAGGGATGGGAAAAACCGAAATGAAAGTGATTATTACCTCCATCCCTTCCTGGAACACTTGTGATATTTCTCCACAGATGTAAACTCCTGTGAATGTTTAAAGTAGCAGTTAAATTGAACGAACTTGAGTTTGGAATACTCAATTGCTGCATTTAGACAGTGCAGAATAATATAGGTTGTGATGCAGTTTTCTTGCCATGTACCTCTTTGAAGGTAATACATAAATGCAATGACATTTTAATTGGCATGTTGTCAAGAATTGCCAGATCTGAACCTCTACAGTATGCGTGAGAGTATATGCAGACACCCAAATGGTTTACTTGAAATATATTTTAAGACTTAAGGTTTAACGCATCACTTCAGTTTTAGGGCTAAATGTTTGCATTTAGCAGTTTCTACAAACAGCTATGTTTCAGCGCTTAATCTTGGATTCCTGTCAGTTTATATAGATTAGTAAAATGCTTAAGGACCACTCTCCTAATCCTTTTAGCTTCTAAAACAGTAACCCTTTCTCCATTTCTCTCTTCCTGTTTCCTCCCCACCCCAAAACAATTATAGTGGCAAGGATGATATTGACTTAGACGCTCTTGCTGCTGAAATAGAGGGAGCTGGTGCTGCCAAGGAGCAGGAACCGCAAAAGGCAAAAGGCAAAAAGAAAAAAGAGAAGAAGAAACCAGAATTTGAGTAAGTATTTTGTTGTTTTCTCTTTTCCTCTGCCTATAAACAGTTGCTTAAGTGTAACTTTTTTCTCCTTTTAGTGAAGAGGATATCCTGAAGGAGCTGGAGGAGCTGTCACTGGAGACACAAGGCGGGAAAGCTAACAAAGAACCTGCTGTAGCACAGGTGAACGTTTTGGGATAACTGACCCATCTGAAAGCATTTTGTAGCGAACCGGCATTTTTGTTTTTTTGTTTGTAGAATAATTTGACTCAGTGACGCAATATACCAAGAAGGCTTGACTGAAGCTGATAGTAAAATTCCTTAAAAGAATAAAAATAGCTTTTTACCACATCTCTGCACTTGTCACTGACAGGTGGAGACTTAAGTCAGATTTATTTTTTTTAATTGGACCAACGTGTGTTGGAGACAGCATGCAAGCTTCTGGGCCATATGGAGCCCTTCTTCAAGCTTGTGAAAAGTCACATCTATGTTATAACTATTTTCGCAAGCCTGAGGAAGGTTCTATGTGTCCCAAAAGCTTGCATGCTCTCTAACAGAAATTGGTCCAATAAAAGATATCTGCTGAAGTACTTAATCCCAAATATAATAGATGGAGACAAACCTAGGATCCACTCTATTTCGATGGTAACTGTAAACCACTTTTGCCCATGTGGAAATGTAACTGAAGAAAATGCAAGTTCACTTTGCAGTGTTCTTTGCATGGGATGTCTAACTCTGGGTACTTGCCTCCTAAACTGTATTTTCAATAGGAGGAATGATGTGCATATCTTAATGTGTTAGAATGCAAACTTTTAGCTTTCCACTGATAATAAGAAACATAGTGGTTTGTTTTTTTTAAAAAAAACCCTTTATTTTATTTACCAGACAGAGAATGGTGAGGATGAATTCAACTTCTCAAAGGCAGACAAAAAAAAGAAAGGAAAGGCTAAAAAACCCAGTTTTGACAATGATGATGAGAGTGAAGAAATGGAAGACAAAGATACAAAAGCTAAAAAGATTCAGAAACCAAAAAAAGAAGCTCATTCTGGCAGCGGTGATGATGATTGCGATACGTTGCTTAAGGCAAAGAAAGGAAGGACTCAAAAATCAACTAAAAAGCTTGAGCTTTCAGAAGATGATGAAACTAACCTTAAAAAAGGTAAAGAGCATGCATCAGCAGCGTCATCGGGTGAGAGTGGTGATGAATCAGACGATGTCTCCCAAACTAAAAAGGGACAAAAGAAGAATCAAAAGACCAAGCCAGTGGTTACTGTTGAAAGTGGTGATGAGAGAGAAGAATCTCAATTCAAAATAAAAACAGGGGCTCAGAAGAAGGCAGAAAAAAAAGAGAGGGAGAAGAAAAAACGTGAGGAAGAAAAAGCCAAATTAAAGAAACAAAAAGAAAAGGAAGATTTGGAAGTTGGTAAGGAACCAATAAAGCAGAAGGAAGCCATGAAGAAACCTGACGAGGCATCTGCTCCTGAAGCTGTCACAGGGGAAAAGGGAGAGGCACCTGTAGCAGTAGAAGGTTAGTAACATTGAGGTCAGCCCAAGGTACTCACCAAGGACAGATGTGCACACCAAGCACCGACTGTTTGTGCATCACGTAGAGGATGTGTGCCCACCAGGTGCATGCTAAACATGCATTACGCCTAGTGCACAGACAGTAGGTGAAAACAGACATGACGCTAACCACCCTTTAACCACCCTTGATGGTTATTTATTTATGCATGTTGCAGGGCTGTATTGGTGCCCGGTGCAGCCCTGAAACATGCATAAATGACCACCAAGGGTGGTTAAAGGGTGGTTAGCGTCATGTGTCTTCACCCAGTGTGCACACGTTCTGTACTTTTGGTGTGCATGCGATACACACCTGGTGTGCGTGCATACCTTGGATTGTGCTCAGTAGGAAAAAAGGGCAGCAGTAGAATGTGTTCAGTTTGTATGTATATGTGGGAGGATTTTAATGATTAGAATATTTGTATGATTTTCTCAGAAAATTAGTAAGCAAGTGCAGCTCATTCATACAAGAATGTTAGTTACTTTGAGTAGCTATATGTCTCTCTCTCTTGATATATGTTTCACATATGAGTTGTTTTATTGGTCTATGTAGTTTAGGTGAACAGGAAAAGTGGCATATGGTAAGTTCTCACAACATTTTGTATCTAACTCTGGGTACTTTCAGACATGACGCTAACCACCCTTTAACCACCCTTGGTGGTTATTTATGCATGTTGCAGGGCTGTGTTGGTGCCCAATGGAGCCCTGCAACATGCATAAATAACCACCAAGGGTGGTTAAAGGGTGGTTAGCATCATGTCTGAAAGTACCCTCTGTAGTCCATCAAGGATTTTCACCTGCAATTATTTCTAAACACCTTGACATATTTAGAAATCTCTTTATTTTATCACTTGTTAGTTCTTTCCTGCACAATGTGCAACCCTGTCCCCAAAGCACTCCTTTAAAATGGATGGGGTTTATGATGGTTCGGTGCTGTGGGGAGTTGGCTATAAGTGTTTATATACTATCCAATCAGAATTATTTTTAACCTCTATAATGTATGCGAGACATTTCTTAGTTGGTCTATTTTCTTTTTTTTAAAAAGAGAGAGTGAATTTTTGGCATGCTTAAAAATCTGCCTTTTTTTTTGTTTAGCGGACGACAATGAATTGGAGAAGAAGAAAAAAGAAAAAAAGAAGAAAAAGGGGGAGAAAGAAGAAAAGGAAAAAGAGAAGAAAAAAGGTCCTAGCAAAGCAACAGTTAAAGCTATGCAAGAAGCTTTGGCGAGACTGAAGGAGGAGGAAGAAAGGGCAAAAAGAGAGGAGGAAGAACGTATACAACGACTGGAGGAACTAGAAGCCAAGCGCAAAGAGGAGGTACTACATCTTTTCTTATTGAGTGGCTAAAAGGGACTCGGCAGGGTTATGTCTGCACACATTAACTTCCAGGATGGGGCCTTCCTCTGTATTAAATTTTCTTTTAATCTTCCCATCTTGTCAATTAACTGTCTCAATAAAACTACGTTGAGGAAGTGTTCAGTGACTGTCAGTTTGACGAATTCCATTTTGTAGGAACGCTTGGAACAAGAAAGAAAAGAAAGGAAGAAACAGAAAGAGAAAGAGAGGAAAGAGCGTTTGAAAAAGGAGGGAAAGCTTTTAACTAAATCCCAGCGAGAAGCTAGAGCCAGAGCAGAGGCTACTCTTAAACTACTGCAAGCTCAGGGTGGGTATTCATTCCTGTGCACTGGTGAGTAATACTAACGTATGTGTCCTGTGCATCTATTTCAGGTCAAGAGAGATTCTTTTCTACTGTTGACTAGATGCACTGCTATTTTAAGCAAAGTTTTAAAAATAAAATACCTTTGTTACTAAATGAGGCAGAGTTTTTTTTAATTTAAAAATTATATATTAAAAATAGAAGTGCCTAGAACTATTCTTTAAACCCTGATGGAAAATTGGCCAATGTCAAGTACTTCCTGCCTAAATCTGTAAATCATTCCAAACTAAAATAACTAACTATAAAAAATCTCACCCCCTAGATAACCAAATCTTTAAAAAAAAAAAAAAATGAAAAAAAAAATGGTGAGGAAGTTAGACCTTGTAATCTGATCCTTGGAAGGCTCAGGGAGGAGTCAGTCTTATAGCTGAGGGTTTTTTGAAGCAAATATTAATTTGGTGAGGTCTAGCTTGGGTGTCTCCACTAATTGCACTTGCAGAAATATCTTGCTGGGAGAGAAGTGATTTCTCAGCCGTTAAGGATCTCAAGTAAGAGTTTTATTTTTTTAACATGAAATCAACAACCCCTAGAAATCTCATTAGAGCTCCTATTCCCTGCAGAGGTGCTGCTGTAGTCTGATAAATATATGTGGAATCCTGCTGAATTATGTGCAAAAGGTTGCACCTCACGTTTGGTCTCAACAAACGGGATTGTATCTGGCCAGTAATTGAATGGTAGGACACTAGGGTGTAGGAGGACACTAGGGTATAGGAAATACTGGTAGTAATTCAGTGGTGCCTCTGCTGTACTATGGCCGGGGTGGGAAACCTTACGCCTGGGATCAAATGTGGCCTGCGGCTACTTTCTCTTCAGCTCCTTTTCAGTGCCTTGATTTGGTCCCAAGATGCAGTTCCTACCCCACAATCGCTGAAAAATGGAAGTTAGGGTAAGGGAGCAGGCTTGAGGGGATGCACACAGAGACAGGGAACAGCCCCATGGTACAGATCTCTGATCTAGGCTCATGCCTCTATTAAAGCAATATCCTAATATGGTGTAAGGGTCACTGTGCCTGTTGGTAGGTGCTATGTTGAGGCATAAAGTAGAAAGCTTTGATCATTTTACTTATTAAAAGTTAGAGAAGTCAGGTCTCAAAGCATATATATATGCATAATTTGAGAACTGTGGATCTTTATACCAAAAAGAAAAATAACACCTGGCCAGTTTTATTAACATTTCTGAAGCTCTTGGAGATTGGCCTTTTCCTATTCCCTAAACGTCTTTAAAAATAAGCTATTCATTAGGATGCTTGGAAATGAATTTAAGAGTAGAGGATCCTACAAAACAGCCCCACTCCATGATCCCCTAAATTTGAAATGTGTGTAAGAGGTGATGAGATCAAAGATAAGCTGAGTCCAAAACATTCAAATCCCTGTTTCTGAGCGTCTCAGCAGAAGAAGCCTGACTCTTTTCAGAATTGTTGGCCATTTGCTTAATCCAGTTGAAGTCCATGAAGCTGCATGTTTGGTTACTCTGGGAAAAACTGGAATCCTGTCTGGAATCGGTTGTGGCCTTTGAGGTCAGCCGGGAGCACCCTCTTGTAAGTATCATCTGCCTGTGAAGTCTTTACAGCTAGGGCACACAGAGAGGCGTTCTTGGTGGCTGCCCCACAATTATGGAACTCCATCCCCATGGAGCTTTGTCTAAGCCCAAAGCTTTATTCATCTTCCGGAAACGATGTAAGATCTTTCTATTTGGCCAGGTGTTTGGCAGTCAAGGATAGGGCTGGATGGGATTGGGCAGGCGGGGGGGGGGGGGGGGCTAGGGGAAGGGTTGGGGGGTTGAGGGGACCTTTTAGATGTTGATTGCGAGCTGCCTTGAGCCTTTATGGAAAGGGCAGCATATACATTTGAATGAATAAATAGGGATTTGGAGGCTTATTTGGATCAAAATGTTTTACTAATTGCTTATTCCTTTTCCTGTTTGTTAGTCTGCTAGTTCAGTCATTAGTCATCAATATCACTTCTACTCGGCACAGCTTTTAATGTTTCCTGTTCTCACTCTGCAGGTGTTGAAGTGCCATCCAAAGATTCTGTGCCAAAGAAGAGGCCAATTTATGAAGACAAGAAGAAGAAAAAGCAGCAGCAACAGGAAAACAAAGAAGGTGAGAGGATTTTAGATCTGTTTTTTAAAAAACCAACCCTTGAACAAGGGCTAGACGAACACTAGTTACAGTAAAGGCCAAATCAGTTATTCTTGTGCTGTGCTTCTAACACAACTGCATTTTATTTACATTTATTTTACTTTGCTAACAATACTGATGACTTTGAGATGAAGGTGTATTTTAAAAGCAAGCAAGGCTTACACCCTCCTGGCTCTTTGGGATGAGTAAAGACAATGGGGCCAATCCTAAACCTCCACACGTGCGGCTTTGGTACGGCTTGTGTGTGCACCATAGTCCCCATAGCGGGTGCGGGTGCAGTGCTCATGGGAATTAGGATTGGCCCTAATGTTGTTAACTTCTGGCTGACTCTCTTTAGCATCAGAAATATGTAGTCTTGATGTCTACTGTAGATAGAGAATTGATTTTTGTACACTTAATATATGAGAATGACCACTTCCGTTATTGAATGTTGAGATAACACACTCTTGAGGATGTGTTGAAGTTGATACCTTTCTGTTCCTAATGTCATGATGTATCCATAACATTAGAATTTTGAAGGGTCAGAAATTTTATTTCTCTTTTTTAAAATAAATGAATGTTAGGGAAGGCTGCATTTTCAATGCTCTTGGAGGCTCTTGGGGCCTCACACTGATGGTTATCGGTGCTCAGAAACCATCTGCTATTTGGGGATCATGTCATTGTGCCTAAAGTTGGCGGGCCATTGAGCTTTTGTTGTGGTGGGTCCCTCATTGTTGCATTATGGTTTTGTTTTGTTTTTAGATGGATTTGTAATTTAAATTTTATGTTGTGAGCACCATTTGACGGGTGCTATAGAAATAAGAACTATTATCTTGCAGAATCATACTGAGATAGTGAGGATGGCTTTGTTTTTTCTTGGCAAGAAAGTGGCCTTAATGTCATCATAGTGATTTTTCCCTTAACATTTTTAGAAACTATAGAGATAATCTCCCCAAGTGAAGAAACGGTAGAAGCAATTACACCAGTAAAAGAAGAGATTCCTATTCCAGTAGAACCAGGTCAGTAGCAATATTAAATTGGAAATTTTAGAATATTCATCATTTGTGATTCAGGATTTGGTTCAGTAGTAGTCCTGTGGAATTAAACTTTTGACTGCCTCTTGCTGGAGGAAGAACTCTTGAGTAACACGAACCAGTAAAGTCATGATTGATAGAGGACTACTTCAGCCTCTAATGAAAGGGTAGATGCTACAGACTTCGTGTAAAAATAAAAATGTTGAATTTCATTCTTCTCCAACTGAACTTTCATCTCTCGTTTGTACGTAGATTATTTATTAAAGCAGTGTTGCTTATGAGACATATGTCCTAGTGTTTCAGCCATATCACTGCATTCTAGCAACATGGGGTATTTTCAGGCGTGATGGTGCAGTGCACAGTCATGCTTTGATCCTGCCTGGGGTGAGGGTCATCATCCTGGGCAGAATCTGGCCTGGCCACAGAACAGATGTGTCGACAGCCCGGGGTGGTGTGGTGTGCAGACGTGGGTCCACAGGCCCTGTCCTCTGCAGTGCTGAGCACGATTGCCCTTCTCCCACGGTGGCCTCTGAGGCTGCTGCGCCTGCGTGAAACAGCCCCAGAACTGGACTGGGATCAGATAGAGCGGGCTATCAAATATGCCAGGCTGGGGATGCTTTGCATTGGCTCTGGCAGCACTTAGCCTGGGCTGTGCTTTGGCGATGGGGCCTGAGTTATGGCCTGGACTAAAAACCACCATGGCTTGTGCAAACCCCGGATCTGGCCCGGGGAAACATCTAGCAGGCAGTTTCAAGCGTGGTGGGACCACAAGTGGCCAGTTATGGTACAGTCATGTCTGAAAATATCCATGATTTCTGCAGTGCTTTTTGTGAGATGAAGTCTTGTCTGTGAAAGAAAAGAACTGTATTTATTTATTTTGCTGCTTTCACTTTGTTGAAGACAAGACTTGTCCAATATCAAAGTGTGTGTGTGTGTGTGTGTGTGTGTACTGCGCAGCAAATGCATTAGACAGAGGTGAATGAAACGCTCAGGATGCTGTGCTTGTGAGATTCCACAAAAGGAGAATGGAGGCGGCACTTAATGTATAGCGTTTACTGGAGACTACCATTTTTTCTTTCTTTACTCTTATTGAATTTTCTGGAAATTTAATGGTATTGGAATCTACTAATTCTTGAGCTTGATAATATTTCTAGTAAAACTGAAAAAATGAGCTGGCAAAACAAGTTTTTAAGAGAACCTTTGGTGCAATCATATGTTAATTTTGTGTGTTTATAATACAGATTTTGTACTTCTAGAGAATATTCATACATGAAATTATTTCAGTTTCAGAAGAAAAGGAGGAAGAGGAAACTGCAGATGCGGGTTTGGATGACTGGGAAGCTATGGTCAGTGATGAGGACAGAGAGAGAGGTAGGTTTCTGAGGAGGAGTGGTTTGTATTATGAGCGTATACAGCTTTTTAAGATGTATTTTGTCTATGTCCTATCTATCTGCCTATCCTGAAGGCAAAGCTAGATACCTTTTTTCTGGTGGGACAAAATGACAACTATGATAGTGTGGGCATGAGATGTTTTCAGCAGGACTGAAAATTGTAGAAACTATTCAAAAACCTCTCGAGTAAGTAATCTTGTAGAAGGAATTTAGTCACTTGTTGCATCAATTACCAGATTTAGGGGATCTTTCAGCTGTACAAAAAGTTGCTGCTGACTGTAGATTATAGTAAACAATAACAATTTTGACTACACTATTGCTGACATTAGGAAATCCTCATTCTCCCCCCCCCCAAACTTGTATTTGAGTAAATTGGAGTAGTAGATGGGGTGAGGTGCCCTAGAACTCCTGCAAACTTTGGTGTGCATTCTGATAAGCTCAGTTCCTTTTCTCAGAACTTTTTTAGGATGCAAAACAGAAATCATAACTACTGAAGGGTTCAAAGCTGAGAGGCCTAGGTTTTCCTAAAAAAGAACGAAATGGTAGGAAAGGTTTTCTTCATGCCCTTTCTCTATTCCATCATGCTTTTGGGTGTTAACACAAGTGATGAGACTGCCTCCGTCACAACTTGATCTGGATCAGGAAGCTGCTGGCAACCCAGTCAGGATTGGGTCCGGCCTCAGAACAAATGTTCATTCTGCCAGGGAGCTGCACAAATGTGCATCCGGCCAGCTCGACACTGTGCCCAGCACCCTGCCCCTCTCCATGACGGGCAGCCATGGTGGACCTGATCCAGACCAGGTCACGGCAAGCTATAATAAAAGCTGTAGCCTGCTCTGGCCCGATCGGGCAGACGGTAGCCCAGGCTCTGACCCTGGAAGTCTCCAGGATCACAATCCGGGCTAGCCACTAACACACCTGGGAGAAATCTGGGGCAAACCTCTCGAAGAGCTCTAGAAAATGTGACTGTGTCCTGTGGCCCAAAGTGGACCACATCGCGCCTAAGCAGGCCATCGTCACGTTTAACATCCTTTGTCTCCTCTCTTGGAGGAGAAATCTGCTCCTCTCCTAGTATGGCCAAATCTTAACCAGTGTCAAGTGCACATTCCCAGGTTCCCTCTGTTATGTTTCTTGATTTCAGTGGAAACAGATTCTTCATATGTCCATGAAAAAGAGGAAGTGGCTGATCTGGTGTTGGCAAGGAAAATGTGTGCCAATATGGGGAAGGTCCTGTGTTGCCTGAGTTGTAGAGGTCTAGCTGCGTATTAGAGATCCAGCCTTCTGCTGCCTGGTCATTAAACCATTGGCAGAGACTGAGTATATCTGTGACCATGCCCGAAATCTTAGAACAGCACCAGCCAAACTGAAATGGTTAGCTCCTAAATTGTTGAGGTATTCCATTAGAAACGCTTCAGGTTGTCCTTATAATTTGTTAATTTAAAATCAGTTCTCTTCTGCCCTTTCTTTGGCATTCTAGAACCCATCAACTAGCTCTTTAATACTATTTGCTTTCTCCTTGTTAGATTAGGGGCACTGGTTGTTGCCTGCACTGTGTGTATAAGCAAAATTCACGGTGCATATGTAGTGAGGAGGGCTGCCCCCACCATCTGCTCAGATTCCAGTTGCACCTTTTGTGGGCCTTCTACAGACTCTGGAGTCCCAGAATGGGAATTAATTGTTGCACATTCACAACCACTCCAAAGTGTCTCACCCTGTCTGGATACAACTGGGAAGGACAGACTGTCTACTTCCTCCAAGGTTTTCATGGGTTACCTTCTCCCTTCTGACCCCTCTCTTTTACTTTTCTTGCCTCTGTCTTGAACTTGTATGATAGTCTGGCAGGGCATGCTCATTTGAGCCCAGATCAGCTCACTGGCCTCATTAACCATGGCTTTGTCTAAGGTGGATTTGCTAACCCATTTGCAACTTAGTTGAATGGAGTTATTCTACTTCTCCACACATTATACTTGTGTGTGGGAGATCATGCTTTCCGAGCAGTGTTGCTCTTTTGTTGGCTTTTCATCTATACTATTTGTACTGCTACTTCTGGAGGGATAGGTCCATTAGCAGCTATTAGCCGGGTAGTTGTTTGGGATTGTAACCTCTTGCTGTCTGGAGCTGGCCGTGAACAACAGGGAATGTATTGTCCCATTGTGACCTGTTGGGTTCCCAAGTGACCGAGATTGACTACTGTCGGAGACAGGTGCTGGGCTCAATGGACCATTGGTCTGACCCAGTATGACTCTACTTATGTTCTTATGTACTGGCTAAAAACTGGCAGGCTTATTTCTCTACTTCATCCTTAGATACTTCATTCTTAGAACAAAAGAGATTTCCCTCACTGCCTCCCAGTACAGTGTATTACGATGGCATGAACCTGGTGGAACTTGTTTGTCTTAGCTTTTTGCTTCTTGACAGAGAGAAAAACTGTCCACATAGAAGTAAAGGAACATAATGAGGATGAAGATGAGGATGAAGATGAGGAAGAGAGTGAAGAGTTTGAAGAAGGGGAAAGCGAGGGGAGTGATGATGAGGATGAGAAGACTTCAGATGAAAAAGAAACAGAGTCTCGAGCTGCTGGAAAAAAATCTGTGGAGAAAAAGCCAAGCAAAGACATGAGCTCTGATTCAGAATGCAGTTCCGATGATGATCGCACAAAGGAAGAACTTGCTTACGACAAAGCTAAACGGAGAATCGAGGTACTTGAATTGCCATTTTGTCTTGAAAACTTCCTCTGGCTCCTGTGAAATGCATTGAATAATAAAATGAAAACATTAAGTGATGTTACTTCCTATTCATTTATAAATTGATATTGGGCCACGGTGCAAGCTAGAACCGTCTAATAAAATGAAAAATTTCTCCTTCACCCCCCCCCATCCCCCCGCCACATGGTTTCTATGTTAGGCAAAAAATACATAGAATGTTGTCTGATGCTTTATAACCAACTAATAATTTATTTATTTTATTTATTTATTTAAAGCATTTATACACCGCCACTCCTGTAAACAGCTCGGGGTGGCTTCCAACAATAATAAATTAGCATAAAACAATATAACAACAGTTTAAAACAATCAACAAGTTAAATACTTTTAAAACAGGGCCTGAGAAACAATTTCAGCATTAAAACAATAGAGCAAGGTTGGGGGGGGGAAAAGAACACAACCCTAACCCCCCCTCCCCCTCCTCCCCAAAGGCCTGGGCAAACAGCCAGGTTTTGCAACACCGCCGGAATGACAACAGGCTTGGGGCCAGGCGGGCTTCCTCCCCAAGGGAGTTCCAAAGGCGCGGCCCGGCCACCGAGAATGCTCTCTCCATTGTGACCCCCCGCTTTACGTGGGGGACCTCCAAGAAGGCACACCCGGCAGACCGAAGGAGCCGCTCTGGGGCGCGGAGGGCGAGGCGGTCCCTGAGGTACGAGGGGCCCAGACAGTGAAGGGCCTTATAGACCAACACTAAAACCTTGAACCTTGCTCGGCATGCTATTGGCAACCAGTGCAGAGTCTGGAGCACAGGTGTAATATGCTCTCGACGACCCATCCCCGTAAGGAGACGAGCCGCCGCATTCTGCACTAGCTGCAATCTCCGAACCAGGCACAAGGGAAGTCCCACGTAGAGCGCGTTGCAGTAGTCCAGCCTCGAGGTGACGAAGGCATGGATGAGGGAGGCCAGGTCCGGGCTGGAGACGAACGGACGCAGCCTGCACACCAGATACAACTGGTGGAAGGCAGCCTTAGCGACTGCCTCCACCTGCCGCTCCAGGCAGAGGTCTGTGTCCAATATCACCCCCAGACTCCGGACCTGCTGAGCTATGGGAGGGCGAACTCCCCCAACCAGGGGAGCCACTACCTCCCTCGCTCTCCCCACCAACATCACCTCCGTCTTATCGGGGTTGAGCTTCAGTCTGCTCTGCCACATCTATTTTGCCAAGGCCTCCAGACACTGGGATAGCACCGAGACAGTCGGGTCTGGGTCAGTTGAAAAGGAGAGGTACAGCTGAGTATCAGCATATTGGTGACACTGCACCCCGAACTCTCTCACGATAATAATGTAGTCTAGTTAGATCAGGCTTGTATTTTAAATGAAGCACCCCCTCTACAGCTCCCTCGGCTACATCACAACTTGTTGCACCTTATTGACATGATCATTACTTTTTAATAGTAACACAAGACTGCAAGCCTATGGTAACTGGCTCAGCAACCTATTGCATCTCTCTTAACCGCTTGTGAAAACTGAAAGGTTCTATAATAATGAACCTTCAGGGTAGTTATATGGTCCAGGAGAAAGTATCTTTCATCACACTTGTACTGTTACGTAACTGCCAATATACAACTGCCAGTTGACATGACTGCAGGATCTGGCAGGGGTTTGCGGAACCACTCTTGAGTGGTTCCACTTCTTCTTGTCAGGGAGGTCCCAGAGAGTAGTGATGGGCAATTGCTCGTCCTCTTGGGACCTCCCCTGTGGGGTTCTGTAGGGTTCTATTCTGTCTCCCCTCCTGTTCAGTGTGTGTATGAGACTACTGGGCGAGGCCATTCAGAGGTTTGGGGTAAAGTGTCATCAGTATGCTGATGACACTCAGCTGTACCTCTCTTTTTCATTTGACCCAGGCCCTGTAGTCTCAGTGCTTATCTGATGCCTGGCTGCTCTTGGGGACTGGATGAGGGTGAGTGGATTGAAGCTGAATCCAGACAGGACCGAAATGATGATGATTGACCAGCCTTGACCTGGAGAGGATTGGGACTCCTGTTATTGATGGTGCCCGGCCCCCTCTGGTCAGTCGGGTTTGCAGCCTTGGAGTGCTTCTGGACACTTTGCTGTGCCTGGATTGTCAAATTGTGACAGTGGCCAGGAGCGCTTTTCACCAACTCCATCTGGTGAGGCTTTGACTACTTCTTTCTGATTGGGATCTGGCCACAGTCATCCATGCTTTCATCACCTTGAGGCTAGATTATTGCAGTGCGCTTTATGTGGGACTGCCCTTGATGACTGTTCGGAAGCTGTAGCTGTTGCGGCAGCTCACCTCCTTTAAGGGGCGGGACTCGGAGAGCATATTACAGCAGTGCTCCAAAGTCTGCACCGGCTTCTTGTAGCTTTCTGGGCACAAATCAAGGTGGTGATTTTGACCTTCAGTGTGCTGGTTTTGACCTTTTTAAAGCCCTAAATGGTCTGGGCCCCACATATCTGAAAGACTGCCTGTCTTTCCGTGCCCCATTGCGGCCCCTGCGATCGGCCAGGAGTGCCTCCCTGTGGGTGTACCATCTGTTAGCCTTGTTCATACAACAAAAGTTCTCAGGGAGGTGTTCTTGGCTGCTGCCCTGTTACTATGGAACTCCCTTTCCCTGCAGATTCATTTGAGCCCAGGTTTAGGCATCTTCTGGAGGTAGTGTAAAACTTTTTTGTTTGAAAAGGTATTTGACAGGCAGTGGTAGGAGCGTGGGAGTCTGAGTATGGGAAATGGGGAGGTGGAAGGGCTGGGGTTTTTTTAAGGTCTTTTGCTATTGGTTTTAATCTTTATATGATTTCTGAGCCACCCTGAGCCTTTGGGAAAGGGCAGCATATAAACTTCAATCATTCAATCAGTCTACTAATGCACATATGCAAAGCTGTCTGTAGTGATGATGTACTGTGGCTGCTCCACAGGTTTGCAGATGTAATTGCTCTTCAAAAGTTAAGATTTTTCAATACTGTTTAATGCAGGCTCTAAATCTGCTTAAATGTTTTCAGGAAAAAGAGAGTTTCTACTTGAAATATTGAAGAGCATATTTTGGTTAAGCCCTGCTAGAGCTTGCCATAACCTTATCTTTTTCATAAAATGATCTAACATCCTAACGCTTACATTTTGGTTTTAACAAAATGGAAATAGGTTCTCTTGAAATTTTTGGCATTTCTGTGACAGCCAAAAATTCAATTTTGCAAAATATTTGCCTGACAGACTGATTATTTTTAGATTTGGCAACAAAAATGTACTGAAAAAGAAAATTTGGGTAAGAACTGAATTTGACATACGCATTTCAGAAATTTTGAGGATTTTTTGGTTGGAATTTAATATCTTTGGCCCTTTTCACACGGGTGCCCCTGCCCACCGTGCACACATGTGGGCTGTGTGTGTGTGTGTGCGTACGTGCGCCTGTGCAACCGCCATGTGCGGTGGGTGGGTGTCCATGGGAATGGCGCCCGTGGTGGTGGGGGTGCATGCATGCGCGCTCCCCCCATCTCTAGCCATCACCCACGGATGGAGCAACGGGCTCCAATGCCCGATGCTCCATGCGTGGAGATGGGTGTGTGTGGGAACGGCTGTACACCCACCTCCCACCTGCTTCCAGCGCACACCCATCCCCCCACGACCCATGTGAAAAGGGCCTTTGTGAATCTGTTTAATAATTTGCTATGCTAATCTTTTTCTGTGTGAAAATGTTTGGCAGTTGTTAAATCCCGCAGAAGTGCTTGAAGAAGCTATGTGCTGAAGAATGATGGAAGCGTAGTGTTACCATTGTATCCTGTTTCTGTAGAATTTGGTTTGTTAGGATTCTGAAATAAAAAAACAACAACCAGGTGGATCTCCTGTAACTGTCAAAAAGCAGACTAATTTGGACTGATTGGACTTAATTAGACCTGGTTTTCCAAGATGCTACCCTTTATCTTTTACCCCTAAAGTACATTTGAAGATCTGCTTAAAAGGCTTCGGATATCCTCTACACCAACTAGCTTTAGGGGTCTGATATATATTGATATATACACCATTATAACCGCCCCCCCCCAATAAATAAATAAATAAATAAATAAACGTGTGTGCTTTACAGTCCATTTTCTAGTGCACCCTAGATAACAGATGGAGGTGTGCGTGTGTGTGTGTGTGTGTGAGAGAGACCATTGATTGCAACAAACAAGACAGTAGCCTGTGAGTCACCTGCTTGTCAGTTTGGTGGCCGCCCGATGTCCGCCCACGTCCACCTCGGGGTGGGTGATGGGCTGATACCGGATGCATTATCTGGAGAAGGTTGACGACGTGACTAAGGCTTGCCCATCTGGGCTAATCCAAGCTAACGTGCGCCCTCCCATATGTTAGGCTTCACCCAGTCCTGCCACGAGGCGACGTTCAAGGATCGGGCCTGCAGGAGTGTATTCTCCCTGACTGCCAAAAAGCTGATGAGGGGCGGGGGGGGGGGGGGGGGGGGGGGGGGGGGGGGGGGGGGGGGGGGGAGGTGGGTGGGTGGGGGGGGGGGGGGGGAGTGGAGGAGCTGTAGCCTGACTGTGACATGCTCCTCTGCCCCCTCTGATCAGTTGTTCAGTATGCTTACTCAGACGTCCCCCTCCCCTGATCAGCTGTTTGGTATCTGCTCCTCTTGGAGACTCGATCCTGCTGGGCAGTAGGGACCGGGAGTTCTGTCCTGTGAGGACAGTTTCTCGACTGACGCGTTGCTTGGAGGGACTTGTGATGGCAGCCTCCCCGCCTAGATTCTAGGCGGCGGGCCTGCTTGTTTGAACTGCCCTTCCTGCTGGCTCAAAGTGAGGGCTGGCTGCAGTGGCCCTCCCTGAGGTGGCCAGGGGATCTGACTCACCTTTGGCTCATTAGTTTTCCCCCATAGTGACTGGCCCAAGGCCACCCCAGGAGTTCATGGCTAACGTGGGATTTGAACCCTGGTCTCTCAGGTCCGGCACTATCCAATAGGCTACACTGGCTTTCTGTATGCATTGTACTTAGCTGCAGGCCTGAAAATTGCATTTTTGATGTTTGAAAACACTGTTCCTCATCATTGTTCTGCAATCCTTTAATTATCTTTTTTGAACTTGTCATACTATTTTTGTTATAGAAACGACGAATTGAAAATAATAAAAATGTAAATATTGAGACACTGAGAGCACCTGTTATCTGTGTACTTGGGCATGTTGACACAGGAAAGACGAAAATTCTGGATAAGGTAAGAGGCCCATGTAGAAGGGGCCCATGTACATTACATGTTGTCAGTTTTCTGAATATTTGATTTTCATTGCTGTAGCCTGACTTCTACTATTTGATGACATGAGGCCTTGTAGTAATCCTATAATTACCAATAATAACGCAAAACCAATAAGAGAAATTCACTGGGTAAACTGTTTAAAATAACTGTGAGCTTTCCATGCCGTTCTTCCCCAGTACATACAGTGGTTCTCATCTTCCTTTTTGTTGTGCATAGCTTCGTCATACTCATGTGCAAGACAGTGAAGCGGGTGGTATCACACAGCAGATTGGGGCAACAAATGTTCCCTTAGAAGCCATTAATGAACAAACAAAGATGGTGAAAAATGTAAGTAACAGCTTCCCCAACACTTCGTTCAGGATATTTGTAAATCCTATTTTAGGAGTTAGCACTAGAAGGGAGTGTGTGCATGTTTAATGGAGTTGATTCCTTATAGATCTTAAAAATAGCAATCCAATTTTGTAGGTAAATCTTTCCTGACCCATTCTCAAAGCCAGACTTGTTCCTTTTGTGTGTTTTTCTTAACTCCTGTATCTATTGCTGCATGACTTATTATTTTTCAGCATACTGTCTGGATTTTGTCTCTAGTATGGTTACAAGCAATGCATTTGTGCTTGTGCATGCTGACTGCATCTATTTGATGCTTTGCGGTAATCCTTGACTTGATATTGGGACTGTTATTGGCAGTTAAATACCTAGCTGATTTATTCTTCTCGATGCTCACTAAAATGGTGTCTTGGCTCACTGTGTGCATGCACTAAACTTGAGGTTTATTAGTGAACAGGCATCACAACTATTACTATTTAAATGCATAATAGTAGAATATTATTGTCTGGGGGGTGGGGAGGAAATGGTGTGTATATATACCTGAAACTGAAGAAATAGGCATTGTTGTCCCTTCCCAAGTGGCTAAATATTTTAGTCTTACTTTACCTATGAAATAAATCACTAACTCGCCTGTCTTTCTAATATTAAAAATGCCTATGCATCATTTCTGGTAGGTGCTAAGAATCACACAGTTCAGGAGAACTGTTGCTGAAATCTCTTGCGTGAAATCAGTGTTAGAAAAATATACTAAACCTGCTTTTAAGAAGGAGAATAAGCAGCTTATGGGATTTGTTTCTCAAATGCAAGATGACAAGTGCTACTGCTGAAATTTGTTTTTTCAACAACAAAGCCAGTTGCAAGAGGGCAACCACAATTGTTCATCTATTTCTCAGCGCCCTTAACTACACAGATGATGTGATGCATCAATTTTTTTAATGTTTGGGGCCTTATCCACTAGACTAGGCTTAAATCTCTCTCATCGTCAAAGACTTTAATAAAAGTGATGGTCTTAAAGTGGCAGTGTTGATTTTTCTTAAAAAGTACATTGATTATTTGAAAACCATGGTGCTTATTGAGGCTGTAAATTATTATTAAAAGCTTTTAAAATGTTTCACAATAACTAATATTTAGAAATATTAGTTTGACAGAGACAGTATCAGGATTCCGGGAATGCTGATCATTGATACACCAGGACACGAGTCTTTCAGGTAACTTTGTTAGAAAGTGAAGGTAGTGTTCATACTAATTGTCTCTTTGTCTTTTTTTTTTTTTTTTTTTTTTTTAAATGTCAACGTGCCCAGGAGCTTAAATGAATTAAAGCCTTGTGAATGTTTGTGTTGCTTCCTACCCCTGACAAATCGTTAGTATATAAGATCTGTATCTTCTTTGATCACATTGTGTCATTAATATGTATACAAGAGTAAATAATTACTTGCTTTGAATGACAAAACATTAAAAGGGAAGAGCAGAACAATTTGCAAGTCTGCTATAGTGAAACTTTTAAAATGCTGCAAGTAAAAGGTCTTTCCCTGTTGATTCGAGTAGCTACTTTATACTGACTTGTTACAGAACGTAAATAACACTGAAAGTTTGTAGCTGCAACATTTTTTGTCTAAGGGTTTTTGCATGTTGTCTTTCAAAGTCATGAATAGTACAGAATCAAGTTGCTAAATATAATTTTATTCTTCTGATAGATGCTTGCATTTAATAATAAATGCAATTTAAGTGCTGAGATGCTAATGAATCCTTAAACTAGAAGCTCCCAAACTGTGGGTCAGGACTAGAGGTGCAGGCCTGCTTGCTACCTGTGGCTAATACCTGTATTTTGGGGCAACCAATGGGGTACCTAGCCTCGCATCGGGTACCTGGTGCCCAAAAATGCAGGTATTACTGGGGCGCCCTGGGATACCCCAGGATGCCGATCCTGGCACCCATGGCTCCCCGTGCTGACTCACCTCACTGCCAGGCTGCTGCTCCTCCATGCCTGGTCACAGCTTGCTGCTCTTTGCTCCTCCCTGGCCCATGCGCTCATCACCTGAGCTGGAGCCTCCCTGCTCAGCCTTTTCTGATCGGGGGAAGGGAGAGAAGAGACCTCTTCCTACCTGCATGTACCCCCCCCATGGGTCTCCCGTTCTCAGGGAGACCCATATCAGGGGTGTGCATGGGTCCTGTGTGCACCCCAACTTTGGGTGGGTGGTGCATGCAGGTGGGGAAGAGGCCTCCTTGCTCCCCCTCCCCTTGGAAAAAGCTGAGCAGGGAAGTTGCTAGGTCAGCTGAGCAGCGTGCTGGCCGGGGACAATCGGAGAGAAGTAAGCAGTGACTGGACTGGAGGAGCAGTAGCCCAGTGGTGAAGTGAGCCAGTCCGGGGAGTCAGGTAGCCTGTTGGGTCATTTTTGGGTACCAGCTGGTGCCTGAACACAACTGGGGCACCCAGCTTGCCAGGTACCTGATGGCAGCTTGAGACAGAACCCCTAGTTGGGTCATGCCATCTGTGGATGGGATCACAATTGAATTGATGATTGATATTTGTATTTAAGGCTCAAAGTGGGTTAATGCAAGAAAAAGTTTGGGTACCATTATCTTAAATCAAAACTTTTGTTTTTAAGCAGCCCTAGTTTCTTTCAAGGTGATATTCCACCAGCATAAACCCTTCAAGGAAATAAAGATATGGAACATCTTTCAATAGTGCTTGGACACGTACATGCCATATTTTCTCTAACAGCGACACTCATACATCTCAACCCCAGGCTCTGAAATGAGAGACCGGGGGTGTTTTCAAACGTGACGGTGGCGTGCTTTGCCACGGGGGTCACCGTCACATTTGCTTTCCCAGGCTAGATGTTGGCATGGGATAGATCCTGGCCATGGTGGTGGCTAGTGCAGGCTATGACTCAGAGACAGTCTTGGAGTCACAGCCTGTACCAGCCTCCACCACGGTCGGGATCCATCTTCGTGCCTGGGAGTGAAGTGGACTTTCACGCTTGAAAGCCTGCTTTACTGGACCTGGTCTGGAGTCCCCACCAGTTCCAGGCACCATAGTGGCTGTCATTGGGCCACCCGTCAGGGAGGGGGGCAGGCCTCTGGGTGCAGCCGGGGGGCAGGCCTCTGGGTGCAGCCCAGGGGCAGGGCCGGGTGGATGCACATTTGTACATCTGCCTGCCCTCCCCAACAGCCTGGCCCCCATTATGTTAGTTTGGGGGCCTGGCGGGCTCTCTGTAGGGGGTAAATCCGTGACTGCATCCAAGCGACGTCACGTTAGGAAATACCCGATGACAGTCCAAATGCAGAACATAACTTGCATATGCTTTATGTAAATGTCTAATCTATTGCCTAACTTTGGCTAGAAATTAAAAAAAAAAAATCTTAAAAAAAAATAAAAGGAGTCAGACATACTAACTTCTCTCATAAGGTCAGACTTGAATAATTTGCCTTCCTGTTTTTATTTTAAAGCCCTCTCGCAGCACTAGCCTGAACTGCTTGACACATTGCACCATCCCCACCACCAAATGATCTCTACTGTCCGCACAACCCTCACTCATAAAGCTCTTTCCACACTTTCACGTTTCTCCTTTGTGGTTTCTCTGATCAATGAAGCGCTCTGCATGAATTTGCTGCTTTATTTGTTTTGTTTAAATTTCTGTCCTGCTTATCCCACAAAAAGCAGGCCCAGGGTGTGGTAACACTGAAGCTGGGCTGAACAAATAAGGCAAATTGCACTAAACCTGTTACAAGGACCAGATCTGAACCCTTGGCCTCTACCAGTGACCTTTCCCCAGTTTCATTGTCGGAGATACAGGAGGAAGGACTAGCTACTGCTTTTTATTCAGCCACTTGGAGAAGATCTCTGCATATTGTCTGTTGAGCTAGATAGCTGTCTTTAATGCTGCCACGGTAACAATAGCATCATGGCTGAGTAGGGTTAATTGTGTGGTATGTTTAAATTTGGGGAGGAAGGGGGCATGGGGAGGACTCTTGATGATAGACTAAATTTGTGGCTCTTAAATCTGTCCGGCTACAAGCCTTTTTGCTCATTGTTAGCAACTAAGTAATAAAAACAACAGTCTTGTTGCTTACACCTGAAACTGATTGGTTGTGATCGGAGTTGGGACACTGAAAGCTGCAGGGCTGCCATATTCTTAATATCCGTGCTCAGACAGGACATTAGAGGTACTGTGATAGCTAGTGATCTATGCTATACAAGATAAATATAATTTTGGCTTTTTAGCTCTGTTTCTTTTCCTGCAAATTATTCTCCCTCTGCGTGAACTCCATAATGTGATCTGGAAGTCAGTTCAATTTAGCTGGGATTCCATGAATTCAGTCTTTGTATTTGTCAGGAAGAGTAATACCTTATTAGGAATGCTGTATTTCTTTCTTTGTTATAGCTTTCATCATTTCTGTGACATTTCCCCAATGTCATGAAATATGTGGTTTGCCGTGAAAATTCCAGTTTTGGAAAAGAATGCCTATATAGACTTATTTTTAAAGAGCATTAAAAAAAAAAACCGCACAGGAAATATTCACTCTATTGATCGTCAACCTGTTTATGGTATTGCGTATAGCTGGTGTTTCACAGATGTGATTGAACACTTTGCATAGCATTTTTTCCTGAAATGTCTTCAACCAAAAGCATATTGGCTGCATCAAAGACTGGATAAGTTTCCGTTCATTTTACTGTTTAATTTTTCAGTTTTTACTTGCTTTGAAAATTCTGTGTGAAAGTAATTTCTTCGAAAGGTGGATATATTCTAGAATTATTAGTAGTATATAATAAGTGGAAAACTAGATATTTGATAATTAAGCATTTTATTATATCAGAATTTTTGTCACATTAAAAAAATATCTATTTTTAGGCCACGGTGAACTGTGAAATACGGAACTGTAGCATAAAATACAGCCCTACTTCTGATTGTTTGGGGGTTTTTTTGCTTTTTTTTTTTTGTGTTCAGCAAACTTAAGCACTAACCTTCATATCAAAAGCTGATGCCTTATGGAATTTTTTTGGACTATTTAGGTGATTTTGTGAGTGAGAAACTTAATTCTTTCTCTTTATGTCCCAGCAATCTAAGAAATCGAGGAAGCTCTCTTTGTGATATTGCTATCCTAGTAGTTGACATCATGCATGGTTTGGAGCCACAGACAATTGAATCTATAAACCTTCTGAAATCTAAAAAATGTCCCTTCATAGTAGCACTCAACAAGGTAAGATTACTTTTTTGACATTCCAGTTTCTAAACAAATCATTGTGAAATTCCTAACATGCTGTTTATTTGTTCACCTGAAAAATTTTGTGGGTAATCAAGTGCCATTGTTCCTTAATAAAAGCTGAGCAATGGTTCTTGATATCCTTTCTATTGACAGATATATAGTTAAGATTAGAGCTGAAACTTGGTCCTCTGTTTTACTCAGTAAAATCTTTGGTAAATAGTGAGTACCAAGAAACCGAGTAATGGTTATGGTACCCTGCTTGATCAAGGAGTTAGATAGAAATAATTGTGTGCAATGGACAGGAAGGGGATGTAGACGTGAGTCCCCTAATGTGGTGGGCAGGCGCGGGGGCAGGTGTGACAGCAGGCAGGTGTGGTGGGCAGGAAGGGGGACAGAAGGAGGGAGCAGGGGCAGCAAAGCAAACTCTCAGAGAGGACATGACCCTTGTAGTCAAAGTTGGACTGGCTAGCCACCTGCCACCAGTCCCCCCTCCCTCAGCACTGTATGTCTCCTGGTTGCAGGTCGGGAGATCAGGCCACCAGATCCACCATCTTTTCTCTGGGAACATGCTGGGAAATGTAGTCCAGCATGCTCCTGGAGAGCATTAGAATGGTGGCTCTCGGGGAGCATGCTGGACTACATTTCCCAGCATGCCCTCAGGGAAAATATCACACAAACAGAGAGGTATTCAGGAACAGTAATAAACACAACTATATGACAAAAAAAATCAGTGCTCCAAAGGGAGGCAAAATACTAAATATGCCAATGGAACATTTCCCCCAAAGTGGTAGGCAAAATTATAAGTTTATAAAATATCAAGTACAGGGCCAGTATACATTTAAGAGTAATATGAAGACACAAAGGTCATTTGTAAATACATGTGTATCACACAAAAAACAATTAACAAATGCCTCTTTCACCCAAATGGATCCTAAACAATCTTTAAGTCCATATTCCAATTAATAAGTCATACTGAAGTCCATGACAGCAGAAAGAAATGTTGATGGTGTCCCAACATTTCACTGCTAAAAGCAGCTTCTTCAGGGGTTCTCCAGTCATCTTACAGTCATTGTTCTGCTAAAGTTATCTAATAAGCTGTCTTCGAACACGGGTAGTTTTAAAAGAATAATTCAAATCATATGAAGGCATCTTTAAATACTACCTGGTGGGGGGGGGGTCCAATACTCCAACTTTGTATTCAAAGCCTACTAGTCTACTTTTAATTGTAGTAAATAGGAGTGGACCTTGTATCTTCCCTGTAATTGAAGCAAATAGGAGTGGACCAATTTATAACCATCTAGCTAACGTGACTATTGCCGGCACCTTTAAAAGCTAAGCTACTCTGGCAAAGGTTAAGCAGAGAAGCAGACAAGAATGCTGGTTCCATGAGGAAATCACGCTGATTTACTATGAGTTGCTGAAAGCATTTCAGGTCTGTCTCTGGGTTTATTGATTTGGGAAGGGCAAATGGACAGTTGGAGATCAACCTAACTTCAGTTTTTGGACTAAGTTTTGACTGCTGCTGGTCTCTTCACGTATATAGAGCAGGAAGGAAGTCCCCTCCCCTGCCATTCTAAGGCTCATGTTACAGCTTCAACTGACACTTTGAAACCGGGTGAGTGTTTCAGCTATTGAGTTTGGCTAGTAGCCACGTCATTGTGAAGAGGGACAGTGTTTTCCTTTTTGCATGAGGGGTATGCCCCGAATTAACTGCTTTATGTGATTTGAACACTGTATTATCCTAAATGATTCATTATCGCTAGATGGTAACAAGCTGGTACATTTCAATATAATGTGTTTGATCTAATTAGGCCGTGTTCGAAGACAGCCTATTAAGATAGCTTCAGCCGAACAATGACTGTAAGATGACTGGAGAAGCCCTGAAGAAGCTGCTTTTAGCTGCGTTTAACAGACCTAGCAGAGAACTGAGCATATTCATAAGGAAACAAGTCACTGGGTTATATTTATTTGATCAGGGCCCCATAGATTCTGCATTATTATTATTATTATTATTATTATTTTATTTTATTAGCAAGCATTTGTATAGTGCCAGCAATGTACCTGGCACTTTACAAAATAATGGAATAGACATGGTCCCTGCCCTAGGACTTACAATTGGAGAGATTTGAGGGGGTGGGGGGTGGGGAGAGAGATATGAAGGAAGGGGAACAGAGGGAGAGGCAAGGAGTGTAACATTCACGAAGATTCGAGGTCCCAGGTGCGTGTGCTTGGCTTGGTTACATCAAGAATGATAAGTGGCTGGTCTGTGTAGAAAGGATATGAGTTCACAGACCTCAGGTAACAGATTGTACTGGATGGAGGGTATCAGCAGGACTTAAGAGAGGGGAGCGAGGAGTCGGGGAGGGCAGAGCGGAAGAGGTGGGTCTTGAGGAGGGATTTGAAGGTACGAAGTGAGGGGGTGAGGCGGATGTGGGCAGGGAGGGAGTACCAGGCATGGGGGGCAGCTAGGGAGAAGGGATGAAGGTGGTTAGGGGAGCAGGGGAGGTGTGGGAGGGCAAGAGAGGGGACAGAGGAGGACTGGAGTACGGAGGGAAATTAGCTCAGAGAGGAAAGGGGGAGCAAGGTTGTGAAGAGCTTTATAGGTGAAGACTAGGAGCTTGTGCATGATTTGTTCAGGAAGGGGGAGCCAGTGAAGAGAGGAGAGGAGGTGCTGCACATGGTTGAAGCAACGGGTGAGGTGGATGACCCTGGCAGCAGAGGTTTGGGAGGAGATAAGGGGAGAAAGGGGAGAGCAGGAGAGGCCAGTGAGAAGGAGGTTACAGTAATCGAGGCGAGAGATGGCCAGGGCATGAACAAGCGTTTTTGCAGAGGAAACAGAGAGAAAAGGTCGAATCTTAGCAATGTTATGTAGGGAGAAGCGACAGAATTTGGCAACAGAATTTGCCAAAGCGACAGGATTTGGCATTTCCAGTGGGGAAAATGCAGAGTCCATGGGTTCCTGCTGCTATGATTTCTGGATGTATTGTTATCTAGCACCCTCACACATTATAAAGGCCTTGTGGTTTGGCTAGCATTTTCAGGTATTCTGATCTTTGTTTTACACAAAATAATGAAAAGAGAAACCTCTTCCTAACTGTATGTATTAAATAGTTACAAAATAAAACATACGGCACCGCAAGAACTCTGGTATATACTTTGAAGTGGGTTGTGTGAAATCTGTTAAGGAACCAATTCTGTTCATATGATTGTCACTTGGCAGGCTGCTAACTCTTGTTTTTAAAATAAATCTGCATGCATTTTTCAAACCAACTGAATTACATTCCAAGTATGAAACGAATAATTTTGGCAGGGATTTCTAAAACCATCACAGAATTAATGAAAATCTATCTTGATTTTGTAAAGTAGTTGCTGGCTGAATTTTTCTTTGATCTGTGTATTGCAGGAGTCCAGACCACATTGTGATCACAATATGTTCTTTTTGGCTTCAAACCATTTTTAAAAAGTTAGATATTTTTTTTTGACCTTTAAAGCATGAATTAAAATGGCTTAATATTAAATATAGCTTAATATGTAGCAAACAGTGCTCAAGTGCTCTTGATATGCTGCAGAACTGATATGTGGTTTCTTGCATTTATTTAAAAGTATTTAGCTTATTTGTAAAAACCTATTTTAGAAACAACATGTGAATGTGTTGTGTGAGGGAGCTGCTGGGGTGAACAGGAATTAATAATTCCTACTCTAGTGACCCTCACCGCCTCTTCTCCATCTTTTGACTCCCTTCTCAAGCCCCCTGCCCCCCTCCACCCTCTTCCCTTTCTGCTCAGGATCTCACGTCATTCTTCACCTCAAAGATGGACAAGATCTGCCAGGACATTGCTTCCCACCCATCTCCTCTCCTCTCCCTGCTCCCTCACCACCCCTCCCCCTCCCTCCTCTCCTCCTGCCTCCCTTGAGGAAATCTCCTCTTTGCTCTCTTCCTCCAATCCCTCCACCTGCCCTCTCGACCCAATCCCTGCCTGCCTCCTGACCTCCTTTGCTCCCACTGTCGCACCCCCCCCTTTACATGTCATTAATCTCTCCCTCTCCACTGGCTCCTTCCCCTCCGCCTTCAAGCATGCCACTGTCTCTCCCATCCTCAAAAAGTTCACCCTCAACCCCTCTAGTTACAGACTGTTCTCCCTCCTACCCTTCGCCTCTAAGCTTCTGGAACTGTTGTCTACTCCCACTGGATCTTCTCTCTGCCAGCTCCTCCCTGGATCCTCTCCAATCTGGCTTCTGCCCCCTTCACTCTACTGAAACTGCCCTTGCCAATATTACCAATGATCTACTTGTTGCTAAATCTAAGTGCCTTTACTCCATTCTTGTCCTCCTTGACCTCTCTGCTGCCTTTGACACTGTCGACCACTCACTCCTACTGGACTCTCTTTGCTCCCTGGGCTTCTGCAGCTCTGTCCTTGACTGGTTCTCCTCCTACCTCTCTGACCACTCTTTTAATGTGTGTCTACCCAATTCCAACTCCTCCCTCCCCCTCTTGGTTGGGGTCCCCCAAGGCTCTGTCCTGGGCCCTCTCCTCTTCTCTATCTACACCCTGTCCCTTGGCAAACTCATTGCCTTCCACGGCTTCCAATATCACCTCTTTGCTGACGACACTCAGCTTTATCTCTCCACCCCCTCTCTCTCCCCTTCTGTCCAAGCTCGCCTCATCAATTGTCTCTGATATCTCCGCCTGGATGTCCCAACGTCAGCTCAAGCTCAACATGGCTAAGACTGAACTCTTGATCTTTCCTCCCTACCCTTCCTCTCCCTCTTCCCTGTCCATCATTATCGATGGGGTCACCATCCATCCCGTTCTCCAAGCCCGTAGCTTGGGCTTTGTCTTCGACACTCACCTTTCCTTTAAACCTTACATTGACTCTGTTGCCAAGTTCTGTTGCTTTGCCCTCCATAACATTGCTCGGATTCGCCTCTTTCTTTCTGTCTCCTCAGCCAAAACCCTTGTTCACGCCATGGTCATCTCTTGCCTTGACTACTGCAACCTCCTCCTTGCTGGCCTCCCCGCTCTCACCTGTCCCCCCTTATCTCCATCCAAAACTCCACTGCTAGGGTCATCCACTCAGCCCGTTGCTTTTGACCACGTACAGCCTCTCCTCTCTTCACTAGCTCCCCCTTCCCCAATGCATCCTTCATGAACTCCTGGTATTTACTTACAAAACCCTTCACAACCTGGCTCCCCCTTACCTCTCAGCCCTAATCTCCTTACACACTCCTGCATGCACTCTCCGCTCCTCCTCTGTCCCCTCCCTCGCTCTCCCTTGTCTCCCCTAACCGCCTTCATCCCTTCTCCCTTGATGCCCCCCATGCCTGGAACTCCATCCCATTCCCCATCCGCCTTTCCCCCTCCCTCCACACCTTCAATCCCTCCTCAAAACCCACCTCTTCCTCACTGCCTTTCCCGACGCCTGTTAGAATGTTCCTTTCAATTTTTACTGTCTGCCCTCCCCGCAGATTCCTGCCTAACTGCAACCAAGCCAAGCATGTGCACCTGAGATTTCGCATCCGCTGAATGTTATTTATCTCGTGTTTCTCCCTATGTCCCCACTCCTTGTCTCCCCCCTCCGTGTCTATTAGATTGTAAGCCGTAGGCAGGGACCGTGTCTATCTTATTGCTCTGTAAAGTGCCAGGTACACAGCTGGCACTATACAAATACTTATAATAATAATCCCAATAATAATCACAGCAAATCCTACATTTCTCAGTTCAGATGAGGCAGGGACCATATGCATTCATTCATCCCTAGGATGAAATATATTTTATTCATTTATAAAATCTTGATGCCCCTCCCGACACAGCAGCTTGGAGCAGCTTATAATAAAATAACAATAAAACACATAAAACAACTCCATAGCAAGGATTAACCCACCCCTCTTCACCCATCTCCCCCGCCAAACGCCAGGCAGAACAGCCAGGTCTTACAACTATGTTGAAAAGAGGGGAGATCCAGGGCCAATCGGGCCTCCACTGGAAGGGAGTTCCACAGCTGCTGTGCAGCCACCGAGAACACCCTCTTCATCGTTGCCCCCCGAGAGACTTGGGGGATCTCAAGGAGGGCACCCCAGGATAACCGCAGGGTTCGATCTAGGATCCGAGGGGTGAGATTTGAATATAAAGTTTCCAAAAACTGTTTCTTTGCTCCACAGAGAAAGAAATGGTCATATTTTGTGCGGAGGTCAATGACAAAAGTCTTTCCATGCTAACTTTGAGGTCTGAATTAACCTTTACACACACATTTCTATTGTCAATATAACCGCACTCTTTATCATATAAACCAGAAATATTAACCAGTTTACTTTTTCAGAAAGTATCCAACAGTGCTTCCTTACAGTTATAGCCAGAGAACACTGGTTGCCATCCTAAACCCAGCGGGCGCTACTATGTGCATGTGCGCCATCACGCAGTTTGCACGTGTGCCACAAACCCCATTTTGGGGGTGCGTGTGACTTGTGCGTGCTGGTCCGTGAGGCTTGGGATTGACTCCACTGTCTTTATTACTTGCCTTTCCATTTGCAGTTCTGAATAAGTATGCATGGATGTTGTTGCATTTTTGGCATAGACGTTTTCCCAGTAGGACAAGGGAGGTAACTTATGTGTACAAATGCCTTAAATGTTTCTTAAAACTCTGAATCCAGGGTTTACGTCCTAGAACTTCTTTGGTTCTTACACCTATGTGCATAACCCCAAAATGCAGGGTGTTATGTAGCTGTATTAATATGGCTCCTTTTTCAAGGTTGATAGGCTGTATGACTGGAAAAAAAGCCCTGATACCGACATAGCTACCACTTTGAAGAAGCAGAAAAAGAACACAAAAGATGAATTTGAGGAACGTGCAAAAGTTATCATAGTGGAATTTGCACAACAGGTGGGCTGCATTATTATTTTATTTACCCTCTGCTATAGTAGAACAAATAACTAATGATGTATGACTTTTGAATGCCTGATTCATGAATCAAGCATAAGACTTCTTAGCATAAAATGACATTGTAGCAATATGTACCATATTTTTGAAAAATTAATTATGGGTATTAATATAGAAAAAATTATTCCTCACTGATTTATTTTGAGAAGTCACTTTACTCCTGACCCTTTAACATCTCCTCCAGCTTTAATCTTGAGAAGTAGGACAGTCACTGAGCCAGAAAAACTTACCTTTTTTTCCCCTGCACCTGGTACATCCCTCTTACTCTTTCCATTTTGGAATTGACTGATAAACTGTCTTCCTCCTCGTTTTCTCAAACTAGTGTGATTTGTATTCAGATGCTGTAGTTAGTTCGTTCAACCTAATGTGACCTCTCGACAGTTGAAAGTAACTTCATAGGGTTTTCCCCTTCTCTGAGCTATTATCTGTAGCATTCTTTTGTGGCACTATTCTGAAATTTGAGATTGCATTATTCATCCTAGTGAAAAGCAGCTATGACTTTGGTGTCTTCATCTCTCAAGGTCTGAATTCAGAGTTATAATATTTCACTTTTTTAGGAATCTCTCTGTTTCTTGCTAATAGTTACTATTGTTCTGGTCCCTCTCCATATAACCTCATTGTTCCTGATTTCAGGGTCTGAATGCTGCCTTGTATCATTAGAATAAGGATCCCCGCACTTTCGTTTCTCTGGTACCTACCTCTGCTCACACTGGAGATGGCATGGGGAGTCTCATAGCCCTTCTTGTTGACCTGACACAAACCATGCTAAACAAGAGACTGGCACACTGTGAAGAGCTGAGAGCTCAAGTTATGGAGGTAATTCAGTATCAAGACTTGTCTGGTAAACTCTTCTGATGAGAGAGTTCTTATGGAACATTTGACAATCTTCTCTTTCCCCCCCCCCCCCCCCTTTCCTCTCTTCTGGGTCTTAGGTTAAAGCACTTCCGGGTATGGGTACTACCATAGATGTAATTTTGATTAATGGACGTCTGAGGGAAGGAGATACCATAATAGTTCCTGGAGTGGAGGGTCCAATAGTGACACAGATAAGAGGCCTTCTTCTGCCTCCACCTATGAAAGAGCTACGAGTTAAGGTATGGGGACCATATTGGGGGATGGAGGGGCTATGTGTTGGGGAAGTGTTCGGAATTAGAACAAAAAATAAATGCAGTTCATATACAAGAAAATGGGTTGCTTAGATTGCACCTTTATGGATGCAAGCTGTGTATTGAATTTCTCTGGACTTACATAAATTTGGAAAATTTAGATAAAATTGGGAAGAATTTTGGACAAATGCCAAAAGATGATTCAACTCAAGTAGGGGAATGCACAAAAAATGCTGGTTACAGTACATCTATATAAAACTTGTGTGTTTCTCATGGCTGTGGTTCAGGAAAGAAATCAAGGGCTATTGTGAGAACAGATTAAAAATAGGATGAAAATAAACGTGACTATAGCCCACATTAACACCCACCAGGTGGGCGTTTGCCTGATATTAGCCTGCACATCCTGATTGTTCCCACTCACAGCATCGTCCAGGGACAGCGTGGACCCAGCATTTGGGTCCTTGTGGCCGTGTGTCATTAATTAGGTTGCGTGCAACCTTGCCCTCATTCAGGTCCTCCAGTACCAGAGTCATGCCTAGTCTGTGCACTCAGCTGACAGGTGGCTGCTAGAGGAGAGAGTGATTGTGCTTTCTCAGCTGACAGGCGGCTGTGAGAGGAGAGACTGAGGCAGGGGGTGCAGGAAGGACCTTCTCTAGAGGATCTGTGACCACACTTCTCTCTCCGTTTGGGAAAGGAAGTGAGGGAGGGAGGGGCAACGTTCCTCTGAAGAATCCACGGGGCTCCTGTGCTTCCCCTTGGTTCCTTTCCCAAACGGAGAGAAGAGTGTGTGTGCAGATCCTCCTGGAGAAGGTCCTTTCTGCACCCCCTGCCCCGCACTGCTCTCTGTTGCCCACCTCTCAGTTGGGAGGTGTTCTCTTACTGCTTCTGATGGAAAGGGGGTGGTGGTTTACAGCCAGGAAAGAAGGCTTCCCTGCCTGTAAACCTCATTTCCATCAGGGCCGGGGAGAGGGAAAGCACTAACTGGTGTCACTAGTGGTGGCTGCCGCCAGCACATGAAATGCGTACAGGCGGCTGTCTGTCTTGGTTCTACACACTTAAAACATGATTGGGGGCTGTGGGGTGGGGGGTTGCATGGACTGAGTCTCATTTATAAATACTCATAGGACAGGAAGGAGGGGGAAGAATTATAGAGAACAAGTTGACCACACGCTCTGAGCCATGCACAGCCTTTATCTGAGGAGATAGGAGCCCAAAATCTGGAAGGAAGTAGGCAGGCAGCCTTTTTACAGGATTTGATTGACATATTTACTTGCCACTTTGTTTCCTGGTGGGTTGGGTAATATCATGATGCATCTTGGCTGTACTTTAATATGGCAGGAGAAAGAGGAGTGTATGGTAAAATGATAATTCCAGAGAGCTATTGGTTTTTGTGTGTGTGTTTTTAAAAAAAACCCACATGCTTTGTACTAATACCATTTCTCTGGACTTCTAAATGCCTGTTTCCCCCTTCAGAACCAGTATGAAAAACACAAAGAAGTTATTGCAGCCCAGGGTGTAAAGATTCTTGGGAAAGACTTGGAGAAGACGCTAGCTGGCTTGCCACTGCTAGTGGCCCATAAAGAGGATGAAATCCCAGTTCTTAAGGTAAGACAATACCATGTCTGTAAAATTACAGTCAAATCTGTAAAAGATTGCCAGGAATCACTCAAAACAAGCTGTTTGAGGGACTCTGAATGGTTAAAATTAAGCATAATAGAGTTTTTAATTTTTGCCTGTGATTTCAGCATGTATTACTACTATTATTTAAGGATCAGGTTGTCTTAGGGTATGGTTGACTGTGTGTGATGGTCTTTTGGGGAACTTGTAATACATGTGTGCAGAAGTTCAGTGTCTCTTGATTACTGCTTTTATTTGCAGGTGAAAACTAGCTTTCTAGGTCTTTGCTTGTGAGTGCAATTTGTTACAATTACACTAGCTGGCTTTTTAAAAAAAAAAAATTTAAATTATTTTTGGTTTATAACTTGTATTAATTTGGGATTGTCTTTTTAAAACAAGTGATTTGTTCCGAAGTATATAAAAATATGTTATTGATTCCCTCTTGGTCTGCCTTATTAATGTTTCTACTCCCACCTTGATTAAATACTTGCTATGGTCGTATGTATACAGCAGTCATTGGAGTTCTATGGAAGATTATCATACCTCAAATCAGTGGGTGAAAACAGACATGATGCTAACACCATTTTAACATTTCTTATGCATGTTGCAGGGTTGTATTGGTGCCCTATGCAGCCCTGCAACATGCATAAGAAACGTTAAAACGGTGTTAAAGTGGAGATAGCGTCATGTCTGTTTTCACCCAATGTTTTCACCCAATGTAACCTTTAACAATAGTACAAGCTGTTTTTTGCCCAGTACATCATCACCAATGTTTCATAATAATAAAAATTCCAATATTAATCATTTAAAATGGATTAGCAGCATAAGTTCAGTAAGTAGTAATTGGATAAAACTTCATGAGTGCATTTCCTGTATATGATTACTTGTACACAACACTTCAATACCTACTGTTCTGGTTGAACTGCTGTGAGATCTATCCTAATTAGCAAACTAAGTTTTTAATGATCTCTCCTAGTTTTGAGAGAGCCAAGATTTTATCTTGCAGTCAGATGTATTCTCACTTCTCTCAGAACTATATTTTAAGATTTGAGCTTACTAACATAAACTAGTGCTCTCCGAAGTCTTTAAATTTTAATTTTTGTGGATATCTGGTAAAAATCTCTCATTCAGCATCCACCACCTTGGTATTTGAACATCTTTTTTTAAAAATGGGTACAGAAATCCCCATTCAACTTGCAAAAAATAATAGAAAATGGTGAAAAGAGTGGGAAAGTTGGTAATGTTTCCACATTTTGTAAATCTCTACGAATGCTCTGTTTCCAATGGAAGCGACACTCGCAGAATTTTTTTGTTTCAGGTCTAGCTTTGAGCAGAGTTCCTTCCTCACTCCTGGCCAGCAGCAGACTGACATGGGGTGTTTACAAATGAGACGATAGCCTACATTAGGTGGGTGTCCACTGGTCTGTTAGGTGTTCCCTCCCCCAGCCACCGGACATGTAGCCCCCACTCACGGCTTGGTCCTGGAGAATGTGTAGGCAAATGTGGACTAATGTGCGCCCACATGTCTGCGTCATATCAGTTAGGCTGCATGCAGCCTCCTCATGTTAAAGTCCACCAGCACTGTCGAGTCGCTGGTGAAGAAACCTAAAGCTCTTCCCAGAGCTATTGCTTCTGGTCCCTCTCCCGCTCTTGCTGGTGTGCACAGAATGTCCACCTTAAAAGCCCAGTTTACTATTTGCAAACATGCATTCTCCCAGTTCTTTCTGGTTGTCTTGACAGTTGCTTTTTCCCAGCTGTTGCATTCGCCATAATGACTTGCAGAGGATTAGCATCTCTGGGGCCATGGCTCAGACTGACAGCCATGCAACAACCAGCACCACTGCCCAGTCCTCCACAGCTGGATCCTAGGCATGCCTCCCCCTCTGCCCTGCTAATTGGCAGGATGGGCAGGGAAGAATTAAAAATAAATAAATAAATCGTTGTTCCCACATGCTTCTTGCAGACACTGACAAAGCTGGATCTGTGGGACTAGTATCAGGAAAATGTCTGTCTCCCCTCGCCCCCCCCCAAATGTCTTCTGTGGTGCTTTGGCTGTTTGGGGTGGGGCATGGAGTATGGTGATATGGTGCTTTGGGGGCTGGGGTTTGGAAGGGAACGGGGTGCGTGCCAGTGGCAGCTGGTGGGTTCCAAGGTTGGTGGGGTGCAGGGTGGGGTCAGAAGTGGGAGGGGTCAGGGCAGACTGAGCATGCGCGCCAAGTAGCAGCGCGGGGAAACAACTCCACTCGGCCCGATCGCTAACAAAGATTTTAAAAAAGCGGCTTACCTGTCTAAAAGAAGAAAAAAAGTGTTCCCTCATGAGCGGGAGGACCCGGAGGCGCTTGCAACCAAAAAAAAAACATAGTAAAAGGTACAATCCAGTCCTTTTGCAAGACTCAGAGCAGAGCTCCACGAGGCCCCTGGGAGGAGGGGAACAAAATGGCGACTTCACCTCTAACTGAGAGCCCTGCGAGGGAGAGAGCTGAGGAGGAGGATGCATCTTCCCAGATAGCTAACTTGGTAGAGCTGATAAAATGCCAACATGAGAGCTCTCAAATGGACAGAGACACTATAAAGGAAAGGTTAACGAAGGTGATATCAGTTACAGAAACCCTGAATAAGAAATTTGATACCCTGGCAAAAAGGGTGACTGAATTGGAAACCAGGCTGGGCCAACAGGAAGACTGTGCTTCCAGAAGGGATGAAAAGATAAAGGGCATGGATCTGAATGTGAATATGTTGATTAATAAAATTGAGGACTTAGAGAACCGCAGCAGAAGAAGTAATATTAAAATTGTGGGGGTGTCAGAACAGAGAGACACTACAAATATCAGAACTCTAGTGCTGGAAATTCTTACAAAGGTATTCCCCCGCAACCCTGAATTGCATAATATAGAGATTGAGCGTGCACACAGGGCGCTCCGTGCAAAACCTAAAGAGGGGGAGGCCCTGCGCGCCATCATTGTCAAATGCCTTAGATATCTGGACAAAGAGGCTATCCTAACTGCTGCAAGAAAAGACAGAGAGCTTAAATTTGAGGAAAAGTGAATTCTATTCTATCCAGACCTTGCCACAGAAACATTAAACAAGAGAAAGCAATGGAAAGATCATCTTAACCTCTTCTACAAGAATGGCATTAGAGCATGCCTGCTGTTCCCAGCAAAATTTTCTTTCTACTATCAAGAGAGACTTCGAGTTTTCACGCATGTGTCACAACTGAAGGCGTATATGGAAAAGTTCATGACTGTCCTGGCCTGGACAAAAACTCTAACCTGAGTAGGAAAGTTGCTAGAACTGGTTTATTTGGGTTGATAGAGTTCAGCAATGCGGAGACATAATTGATAAAATAGGAGGTTAATGTTATATGTTCTAGATTAGGTTCACTGCCTATTGAGTTATAAGAGGGCATTAAGACCTAACTGACTGCAAAGTATAACTGACAGTGGTTATATAAATGCTCAAAGTTGTATAGAGGCAGTCACAGTTGTTAAAATAAGATGCTATTATCAAATGTTTTAAACCCTGGTTATCCCTCATTTAGTCACAAGAGGGCGCTGGGACCTAAGGATGCAAAAGTAGACAAGGCAATGATACCATGAAAGTTAAGATAAATATATTAAGGAAACTAGGAGGCCACTCATGGGACAGGAAGCCCATATTAAAAGATGTTTAAGGAAAAATAGATCGGGCGGAGTGGATGCATAGTACCATACCGCGCGAGATTAGTCTCTGACCCCACCACAGAGTGACAGGGACTCTGCATCAGAGCTAAAACTGTTGTTTGTTGTATGTACTGTTATTATGTGTTTTAATTTTCGTAATTTCTCTCGATATACAGTGAGAAAGGTGAGGGATGAAAAGAAAATAAGACTGAGACAAGGTAACGGGCTGAGAAGGACAGCCAATCAGGATGAGGTAGGATGTGGAGGGAGAGGACACCACAGAGACAAGGGGGCTGCTCATGAACATCTTGAAAGGGGAGTGAGTGGAAGACAGAGTTGTTGTTATATAGAAGACAGGTACCAAATTGAACTTAAATGTACAAATGGAGGAATTTAGTTTGGGCACGTTAAATGTTAAAGGACTCAATAACCCCATAAAAAGACGTAAATTATGGCAACTTGTGGAACAAAAGAAAATTGAAATAATGGCGGTGCAAGAAACTCACCTGCTGAGTAAAGATAACTTTAGGGTCAAAAATAAAATATAATAAAATCTACTTCGCTAATGCACAATGTAAAAAGGCTGGTGTCCTGATTGCATTCACTAATACTATTAAATTCTCCTGCCATAAGAGAATAGCAGATAAAGAAGGCAGGTATCTCATCCTAGTGGGGGGAGATACAGGGACAAATATACACACTGGTTTGTGTATACGCGCCCAATAAGAATACCCTGGCATATTTTAGGACACTTGTACCGATCNATTTCATTGGTTTCAATGGGGACACAGCGCCCCATTGAAACCAATGAAATAAAACCGGTACCGGTTACCGGATTTAATCCGGGAATCCGGTTTTCGTAGAACCGGTAAATCCGGTAACCGGTAATGGGCCCGGGGTCCCACCACTAATGCATAGTATCATACCACGCGAGATTAGTCTCTGACCCCCCCGCAGAGTGACAGGGACTTTGCATCAGAGCTAAAACTGTTGTTTGTTGTATGTACTGTTATTATGTGTGTTAATTTTCGTAATTTCTCTCGATATACAGCAAAAAAGGTGAGGGATGAAAAGACAATAAGACTGGGACAAGGTAACGGGCTGAAAAGGAAAGCCAATCAGGATGAGGTAGGATGTGGAGGGAGAGGACACCACAGAGACAAGGGGGCTGCTTACGAATATCTTGAAAGGGGAGTGAGTGGAAGACAGAGTTGCTGTTATATAGAAGACAGGTACCAAATTGAACTTAAACATACAAATGGAGGAATTTAGTTTGGGCACGTTAAATGTTAAAGGACTCAATAACCCCTTAAAAAGACGCAAATTATGGCAATTTGTGGAACAAAAGAAAACTGAAATAATGGCAGTGCAAGAAACTCACCTGCTGAGTAAAGATAACTTTAGGGTCAAAAATAAAAAATATAATAAAATCTACTTCGCTAATGCACAATGTAAAAAGGCCGGTGTCCTGATTGCATTCGCTAATACTATTAAATTCTCCTGCCATTAGAGATTAGCAGATAAAGAGGGCAGGTATCTCATCCTGGTGGGGGAGATACAGGGACAAATATACACACTGGTTTGTGTATATGTGCCCAATAACAATACCCTGGCATATTTTAGGACACTTGTACCGATCATAAAACAAGAAAAGAAAGGACTTTAATGCCCCCTTATCGACAATGGATAAATCCAACCCGACAAAGTTAAAAAAATACCAATCAGGAATAATGAGATTAATAGAAGAGGAAGGGTGGATGAGCGTCTGGCGCACCAAGCATCCAACACAAAGAGATTACTCCTTCTACTCTAATAAGCACTTGACGTTCTCTCTAATTGACCACATAGTCATAGAAAAAAAAAATGTACCAAGCAGACTTTCAGTGCCAGATTTTGCAGAACACATTTACAGACCACAGTGCAGTTTGGCTTAAAATGAGCCAACATTCAGTTAAAAAAAACACACACACACGTTGGATCTTGAACAAATCAGTTTTAATGGATCCAGAAATTAAGGAGCAAATTAAGAAAGAACTAGTGGAATACTTTAGTAATAACATGCAGGGTAGTGTCTCCCCATTGGCGGTGTGGGACACGATGAAGGCAGTCATTAGGGGATCATACATCTCAGCCGCTGTACATAAATGGAGGGAAAAGAATAAAGAAATTAGGGAGTTACAATTAAAATTATCTGCCCTACAGATGATACAAAAGACAAAACCAACAAAGAAAAGAGGGAAGGAAATAGGAGAATTGAGGGGAATGATAGATGCCATAAATACAGAGCACATAATTGGCAAACTGCGATACACTAAACAATTTTATTTTGAAAGAGCAAACAAGGCAGATAAAACGCTAGCTTGGATGGTGAAAAAACGAAGGGAAAAAAATCATATCTCGCACATCAGAGATAAAACAGGACACACTAACCTGACGGGGGGCCAAATTAAAGGAAAGGTTTGTTCAATTCTATGCAGACCTCTATCAATCCACCCAACCATCTGAAAAAGATATACAGGAATTCTTAAAGAAATTAAATATCCCACAATTGAAGGATGCCCAAAGGTCCTTCCTGAACGCCCCAATAACACAAGAGGAAATAGCGGGTACAATAAAGAATCTACCGTCCAATAAGGCCCCAGGACCGGACGGGTATCCCACAGAATTCTATAAAAGCTATAATAAGGAAATAACCCCGGTCTGGGAGTCTGTGTTTAGAGTGTTTATATCGCAAAGAAGCTTAGTTCCATCCTTTTATGAGGCCAACATTACACTATGCCCTAAAACTGGAAAAAAAATTAGAAGAATGTGCAGGATATCGCCCCATATCCTTACTCAATACAGACTTGAAGATCTTTACAAAAATTCTGGCGGACAGGCTACAGCTGTGCATTAAAGATCTGATCTCATCAGATCAAACAGGGTTTATAGGGGGAAGGATGGGAATTGATAACGTCAGGAAGGTTACTAATGTGCTATACAGGATAACACAAGACAAAACACCAGTGGCAATAATCTCCCTAGATGCGGAGAAAGCTTTTGATGGTCTGGAATATTTATTTTTAACCAAAACAATGGAACACATGGGCTTTAAGGGTAATTTTCTGCAATGGGTCAAACTGTTGCATAAATGCCCCACTTCCAGGTTAATAGTGAACGGGGACTTAACAAATAAATTTGCGCTCCAGAGAGGCA
>QEPC01007352.1:977112-1001408 GCA_003113815.1 Sphenodon punctatus
GTCTCTCAGATTGTAAGCCCTAGGGGCAGGGACCGTGTCTGTTTTATTACTTTGTAAAGTGCCAGGTACACTGCTGGTGCTATATAAATGTTTGTTAATAATAATAATAATAATAAATAATGCAGATGCCTGCAGCTGGCTGCAATGAGAATACCAATAGGGAATGCCCATGGAACAGACGCCAGCTGGATGCTAAGGGGAGGGCAATGGGGACCCCACAGGGAAAGGCTGCCAGCTGGGAAATTGCCAGGGGATGGGGTGCAAGGAGGGAAAGGAAGTTGTCCCAGCGCTGCGGGGAGGCGGATGGGTCAGAGGGGAAACACAGTGACAGATGAGGAACATTTTAAAAGCCTTTATTGATACCACAAAAGTAACTTAAAATTGTTTGCCTCACAGAGAGAGAGCCTGGAAGAAACGGCTACGGTGGCTTTTTCTTCCCATGTTTCGCTGCAGGGGCAGGATACTGAAGGGGTGGGGGCGGCTGGTGTGTGTGTGGAATCATGGAGGGGAAGAATGCCTGCCTGTTTGTTACGCTAGTCCTGCTAAACCTGTGCATAAGAGCTGTACAAATGCACAGCAACTACACACACGGGACAGCCCGTTTATCAGGCTCTCCACACTAAATGTGAGTGGAGGCTGTATGGGTCGAACCTTGACTGCAGCAGGCTATAGTCTCATTTGTTAACACTCTAAATACCAAGGCTCTTTCCCAGCCACTCTTATAGTTCCAGAAGGGGGCAGGGCTAGAGCAATGAGTAAGCCTCCTTAAAGGGTCATCGCCTGCCTTTTTAAATTTTTTAATACAGTTATAATTTATTGTATTTTGTTTTATATCCTGCCCTTTCCCTCAGGCAGCTCACAATATATTGAAACCACACAAAATTCCCATTAAAACCATTCCTACCCCCACCCTCCAAACCCTATCCCTGTTTGCTGTAAGCCTGGCCAAATAAATAAGTCTTACACTGACTTTCTGAAGATACTTTGGCTTTGGCGAACCTCAAGGGAAAGGGAGTTTCAAAGCTGTAGAGCGGCCACCGAGACCATCTCTCTGCGTGTTCGTGCTGTCTGGACCTGATACAGTGGTGGGATTCGCAAGAGGGTTCCCCCTGTCTGACTAAAGGGAGGGTGGTGAAACCTAGGAGGGAAGTTTGTCTCAAGATATTCTGAGCCCAAGTTGTTAAGGGCTTTATTGGTCTAAAACAGCACCTGTAAAACCAGTCGTCTTACAGTCTTTCCGAATGATGTGGTAACAGTCTGGCCTGTAGTTGAACTTGGCGATTAGGTTTTAAAAGACACAGCCAGAAAAAATGTTCTTCGGTGACTTGGTTTGTGGCGCGATAGGTATCCTCTACAGAGAAGGTGGTGGTTTAACTTTTGTACATGCTGTCCATAGTATCTACTGATTGAGGTATTATAAAAACATGATTGCCTAGCGTAATTTTGGAGCTTAGGAAGCTCTTGTGGCATGGCGTCCTCTCTAATGCATACTTATGTCCTCCTTCCAAGGATGAATTTATACATGAACTGAAGCAAACACTGAATGCTATCAAGTTAGAAGAGAAAGGCGTTTATGTCCAGGCATCTACTTTAGGTTCCTTGGAAGCATTACTTGAATTTCTGAAAACATCAGAAGTGCCAGTAAGTAACTGAGGTACCATGTAACAAACTCTAATTGCTGTGTTTTGTGCTCCAGATATGTAACTCCAACCAAAAGCGGGTTTACTCATGATTGCTTTTTATCACAACAGTATGCGGGAATTAACATAGGGCCTGTCCATAAAAAAGATGTTATGAAAGCATCTGTTATGTTGGAGCATGATCCTCAGTAAGTAACTTTTCTTATACTGTTTTTAAAACTTGTGCAACTGAGTTTCTGAGAGTCCTTTTCTCATTTGGCATTTTGTTTTTCTTGCAGGTATGCAGTAATTTTGGCATTTGATGTGAGGATTGAACGAGAAGCTCAGGAAATGGCTGATAGTCTAGGAGTTAGAATTTTTAGTGCTGAAATAATTTACCACTTATTTGATGCCTTCACGAAATACAGGCAAGACTACAAAAAGCAGAAACAGGAAGAATTCAAGTAAGCGGAGTTCTTGTTTGGATGCTTCCAAAACAGTTCATTTATATTTACTTTGGGTTTGTTTCCTAATGAAAATGCAGGAGGGAAGAGGTTCCCTACACCTGTTAGACCTTCCAACATCACTTTTAGTAGTTTCTAAAGTAGAACATTACTTCTTTGTGCATCTATTGTATCTTGTATCAATTACGAACTATAAAAGCCAAATGAAAGTGTCTCATGGCTTGCTTAGTGACACTAACTGCATTTAGTTTGGAGAAGGGGTGAGTGAGTGATTTTTGTGTGTGTGTGGGGTTATATATATATATATATATATTTAATTAATTAATTAATAAATAAAAATCTTGATACCTTACCCCTCCTAACACAGCAGCTCAGGGCAGCTTACAATAGCAAATAACAATAAAACATTAAAACACATAACCCAACCCAGAAGTATATTAAACTCATGAGTGGTGTGGAACAATTAAATAAGAAGTTATTTATCCTCTCAAATAGTACTACAACTAGGGGACATCCCATGAAACTAACTAGCAGCAGATTTAAAACAAATAAGAGAGTATCCCCCCCCCCCCAGTTAACTTGTGGAACTTGTTGCGAGAGGATGCGGTCAAGGCCAGTTGTATAGCTGGGTAAAAGAATTGGACAAGTTTCTGGAGGATAGGTCTATTAATGGCTATTAGCCAAGCAGGTTGGGCGATATAACCTCTGACTATTGGGAGATGGGAGTGAATGGCAAGGAATGGATCACTCCTTTTTGACCTGTTGGGTACATCTCTGAAGCGACTGAGTGGCCACTGTCAGAGACAGGATGCTGGGCTCGATGGATTATTGGTCTGACCCAGTATGACACGTCTTGCATTCTTTATATAATCTGCTTTTCAGCTGCAGTATGTGATTCTTGGAGATATTCTGGATGCCCTCTGGGCTTCGTTGAGACTGCGCTGGAGTAAGTGGATTGTGGACTGCATCCCTTGTTTCTGCAGTATGATCTTGGCTGTTTTCATTCAGATGTCTGGGGTGTGCATTTAATATTCCAGTACCTATTTTAAAATATCTTCCTTTTTCTCTCCCAGGCATATAGCAGTATTTCCTTGCAAAATGAAAATACTTCCTCAGTTTATCTTTAACTCCCGTGATCCCATAGTGATGGGTGTCATTGTGGAAGCAGGCCAGGTGAAGCAAGGGACTCTCATTTGTGTACCTAGTAAAAATGTAAGTAGCCCAGCTTTCTAAAGTGTGTGTAACAGCTGTTTTGTGTAACAGATGTAGCAGGACTGTGTGCTATACTAGCAAAGTGTGTGCACATGAATTTGTTTCTCCCCCTTTTCTTTTGGCTCTGGGTGAGTTACAGGGAATAAAAGTATATGTTATATTCACAGACAAAAAACAAATTAAAAACCCTCTACCCCAACCTCCCCACCCCTATCCCTGCCTGCCAAGTATTTGGCCAAATAAAAAGGTGCCTTATGCATGTAACACAAATATCCTCTCTGGAGGGGGCTGATTTCTTCTAGTGACTGGGCAGTTTTGGAGAATGACCCATAGGGTGTTTCCACATGGATGTGGGGGTACTCACCTCTAGAGCAAGTCCAGCGTGCACCCCCTTGTCTGCCCACTTGCTGCCCTGCCAGGATCCGCTTTAAATTGACTTGGTAGCTGTTGTGGCCCACAATCCACCCACACGGCACCCTCCTCTGCCACACCATTCAGTTGTGGATGGATCACCTGATGCTCTCCATGCTGCCTGCATCTTTATGGTGTTGTCAGGGGCAACTCCTGGTCAAGAGTGGAGCTGCAGCGGCCGTCCTCCGAGCAGACTGACAGCAGCCCTGCCTCTGACCCAGTGCCCCAGGGTTGGGCTGCCCTGCTCTGCTGGGAGTGCTTCTGGATGTTCTGCAGTACTGCTTGCAGGGGCCTATGGAGCAGGAACAGCCTGCTCTGCCTGCACATCTCGTGGGCTGACTTTAAATGGATGGCCTACTCGGGGGTGAGACGGGGCAGAAGCGTGGGTGTTGTCCGTGTGAAAACACCTAGAGCATCTGTTTTGTATTGAAAAAGTGCCAATTTCTCTGCTATAAGAAAACCTCAAAGAAACAGGAGTAGATGGTAAGAGGTTTTAGAGAGTTTCGAGGCTGCCTATGTGTAACTTCCCTTGCCCAACATTTGCGGTGCGATGCTGCATGGCAATGGCCCCTTTCCTGATATCTGGACTACAGAACAATTGGTCCAGCAAGTTCTGACTAAACTTGCTCATAACCTTCATTACGCTAATATGGTGGGTAAAAACGCATTTTGTTTGAAATGGAGAAAGTTCATTAGTGAAGTGTTCCATAAATCAAGTAGGCGAGTCCTCTCAATGGGCACTTTGGAGAAGGAAGTCTTATTAATATTCTTTTAAATAGGAAGTCTGTTCTCTGTTGAGTTGCTAATAAACATCAGGTTCTATTAAAATCTTACATATGTAACTAGGTTCCTAATAAACAGATTTTTCAACAAGTTACATTTTGCAGTCTTGGATCCTGTTTTGGTCATAACGTTTTAATTTTTTTCTGGTTTATTTTCTTCCATTCTCTAGTTGCAAAATGCATTACGAATGTTAAAGTTCTGAAGTTTCCATCCTGTCTTGGGTAGACTTAAATACATGGATGACTGCTATTTTAACAAAGCATGTCAATTCCCACATTTGAGCATGCCCATGCATTATGTTAAATAGATGTGCCCTCTAAAGCAAAGGATAACTAAGAAAATAGTTTACTTTTCAGGAAAGGAGTTCAGATTGCCAAAGGCATTGTCAGCTTAAGAATATGAAAAACGTACTTATGTTTGTAGCAAGCTGTGTTCTTTATCTTGCCTGTTTATTTCCCTCTGCTACTGCTGATGGAATTCTAAGACTAGACTCTGATTTAAAAAAATAATAATAATCCCCTCCTGGCAGCTAATGGAAAGGAAGAACTAGCCTTGCTTTATTATTAAAGTGGAGCTAGTCTTTGGGGTGGGAGGGGTGAGCAGTTCTGTTAGCATGTATACTATTCTACTTTGTTGTTTTGCAGTTTATTGAAATTGGAATTGTTACAAGTATTGAAATAAACCACAAACAAGTGGATGTTGCAAAAAAAGGCCAAGAAGTCTGTGTTAAAATAGAACCTATTCCCGGCGAAGCACCTAAAATGTTTGGACGGCACTTTGAAGCTATGGATATGCTTGTCAGTAAGGTAAAGATTTCAGTGACTTGTGCTACTAAAACGTTTATGGAATACTAGTTGGGATATGGCAGAAGTGATGTATGCAAATCTGAGGGAATTTATAATGCATTGCTTCCCTATCTAGTAGTGGGGTTAATTTCTTGCACTGCATGTGTACTGCAGTTCCTTGAAAATCTGAATTTCCTGGTAGACTATAAAAGCACTGACATCTTGTATTGCAGTAGTGTTTTTTAGTGAGTGCTTTATTTTCATTGTTGAAGGCATGAAATACTGAAATCTTGCATTCCTTTTTCGGAAGTACTACCAGGAGGGACAGCGTGGAAGGGGCTTCTTTTCAAGGAATGTATACAATTCTGTGTAGTGTCACTTTTAGACTTATTTTGTCTAGTACCTGAATTATAATTAAGGCTGACTTAACAGCTGATTAACTAAAGCTGGGTTGAAATTTTGTGAAAGTATGTAGTGACAATTATTCCATTTAGTTGTACATTTTACCCTTTGTTAACTGTTACTCAGCTTGTGCCAGCTTATTTAGTAAGTAAATTTGGCTTAGTTAAACTGATGGTGAAAGCTGGAGTGCTTATATTCAGGGTGGTTTTTAGCTCTCTCCTGACTCTGGTCTAGTAACTTTTAGAATGGGGTTACTGTTCTGGTCCCTAATATATGAGAGAGAAAATAGTTGCAATACGTTTTTATTAGACCAACTTCTATTGTTTGAAAGCTTTAAAACAACACAGAGCTGCTCTTCAGGCAAAAATAAGTAACTTGGAGCTAAATACAAGGCTAAGTTTGATTAGCATAGTAGTCAGCTCAAGGCTGTCCAGCTGGCAGCCGATGGGTCCGATCTGGCCCGTGGTAGGGTTCTATCTGGCCCATAGCCACCCCGAGCTGTTTTAGGAGGGGCGGGGTAAAAATCTAGTTAATAAATAAATCGCCTTAAAAGTGGATTGTATTAAATATCGGTATTTGTAATGTATATTTCCACAATGACAACATGCAACAACAGTGCTTAACTCTGCATATTTAGCCTGCACCATTCATTTTGAAAGTTTTAACAGGGGTTGACTACTCGTGCTCCATAGAAATATTTGTTTATTTATTTATTTATTTTTATTTCTTGGCATTTCTATGCTGCCCCCTCATGCCCACGGCATCTCGGGGCGGCTAACGATACAATAAATGTATTTTATTATACATTTAAAAACCGACATCAATTTAAAAATAATTTAACACACACACCCCCGGTGCATATTCTGGCTGCAGGGGGGGAATGCACAGCCAGAATATGCACAGGGATTGGCTGGTCTCCTGCAGCCTTGCTGGCAGACATGTTGCATGGATGCAGAGCTCAGTTACTTGCTCTGCATCCGTGTGCACGTCTGTGGGGGTTTTCCGACCGATCCCTGCTCATATTCTGGCTACACATTCCCCCTTGCAGCCAGAATATGCGCCAGGTGGGGGGGAATGTCAGAAAGTGGCCTTAGATGTGTAAGTGGGAAAGGAAATGTGTGAAGTGCCTTGCCCAAGACCCCAACCCCTTGTTGCATATATTTCAGACTAGTACACATGTGTTCCATTTGTATCTACAGATTACATTTATCTACATTTATCTACATTTGTATCTACAGATTAGCCGTCAGTCTATTGATGCTCTGAAGGACTGGTTCAGAGATGAGATGCAGAAGTCTGACTGGCAGCTTATTGTAGAGCTGAAGAAAGTGTTTGAAATCATCTAGGTTATGTTGGAAACAATGGGCAGGCTGGAATAAACTTGCATTCCTGTTCAAAAAACCACCAACAAAGTCAGTATTGAAGACAAAGTTGGACTTAAGTTTGGGAGGAAAATGCGTGGATAAAATGTTTTCCATGAGAAACCAAGTAACTTACACTGGTTTGACAGTGGTCAATTTACATGTCCCCACGGTTCCAATGTGCCTGTTCACCTCTCCCCACTTCCCTTCCCTATCCTGGCTGCTGTTTTAAAGTTTGCCCTTTCTCACTTCCCCAACAAATAAAAATGGAATTTTTATTACAGAACTAAAGCTCTTTCACTTTTATACTGATGAAATCAGTACTGCAGTATTTGATTAACTAAGCTTCTGCAGACTTTGTGGTTCTTGAACTTTTTGATGTAAGAAATATTTCTTTATTTATGCATACCTCTCCCTCAATATTCCTCCTTCCCCCCCCCCCCTGCATTCTGCTTTGTGCCTATAGGAATTTTTTAAAATAGAGAATTAGGTAATTGGATTTTTCTGTATTTGCTTTGCGTGAAACAATGATGTAAAGCATAGTTGGGCGCCTTTTATTGCTTGTACAGTTCATGAAAGTCAACTTAACCTGTAATCATTAATTCTGAGCCACAAATAAAGGAAATGGACATCGGCCCTTTTTTGTGCTAACTTGTTTTAATAAGGCATTTTCTGTGGTTGGTTTGTAAAAGCTGGATCTGGCCTAAGGTAACAAAACATGGGTGGTTAGAGGTTTTAAAGTTTACCCGTGAACACCAACACTTTCGTATCCCCCACAAAACCTGCACAGGATTACGGTTTATCATTCCTCTTGAACTATTAGGTTATCAGGTAGGGATCAAATGGTGCCAGTCATCTCTATTTTGGGCTCACTTTTTCTTTGCTTGTAAATCATAATTGGCTGTAATAATGCTGCTTCATCTACTGTGTATAAATGGCCCAGTGCCTGGCTTTCTTTAGTGCTTGCTGAAGTACAATTAATGGGTTTTCCCCCTGACTGGCTGCTGTCTTTGGGCTATTTATTTATTTATTTTATCAAATTTCTACTCCTAAAACAGCTCGGGGCGGCTTACAAATAAAAAAACAACCACAAATATAAAATACATCTAAAAATAATTAAAACATTCCAAAATACAGGTATTAAAACATCTAAGTCTAACAGAAATGTGGTCAGTCTTGAAAGAAAACGCTATAAGCAATTATTGCGGAAGAAAAAATTAGATCACAGAGTCACAATGGACTCTTACAGCAGGCGGTACAGACTAAAGATGGCAGGAAATTCTGAGGACTGATTGCCGGTGCCTGGGGCAGTAAAGGGTCGAAGCAGGAGATGTCACCCCCACTGGATAAGTGGGAGCTCCATTTTGCAGCGCTCTTTGCACAATCGCACCTACTTATAACGGTAGAGATCCAACCAGTGAATAGGCTTCAGGAGTGGCCCCGGTCACAACAGAGGAAATACGCGAGCTGATCGTTTCCCTTAAGGAAGGAAAGGTTCCGGGTAGTGATTTTATCCCCCCGGAGCTCTTACGGCATAGCCCAGAATAGTGGGCGGGGCTATTGGCACCGCTCTTTATGACAATCAATTCCTCGGGTAAGATCCCTAGGCACTGGCTCCAAAGCATTGTGGTGCCTATTTTCAAAAAGGGGGACCCCTTGGACCCGGCTAATTATAGGCCTATTAGCCTTTTATCCATCATCGGGAAACTTTATGCCAAGTTTCTCTTGGGCAAGCTCATGGCAAGGCTTGATGGAAATGGAGTTATTTATCCAGAGCAGGCTGGCTTTAGAGCCGGCCAGTTGACAATAGATCAAGCGTTTGTGCTTAAATTGCTGTTCACAAAGTATGCTGGGGCTCAAACAAAGTCTCCCTCTCTTTATTGTTGCTTTGTGGACCTGCGGGCCGTCTTTGATTCTATAGACAGAGAGCCTTTGGTTTAAACTTGGATGGACCTCAATCGATGGGCGTTTGCTCTTCCTAATAATAAAGCTCCATAATAACAACACCCTCCAGGTCCGACCTGGCATGGGCCGCCCCCTGTTTAAGGTCATAGGGGTAGAAAGGGGCGTCCATCAGGGCTGCCTTTTAGCTCCAGCCCTTTTTAATTTCTACCTGAATGACCTAGTTCCATTTATGGATAGGGCCAATTTACATGCTCCCAAACTGGGCCCAAGGAAGCTGGCCCTGCTGCTATATGCAGATGATACTTTGGTACTATCTACGTCTCAGGTGGACTTGAGACGGGGTATGCAGGGGCTCGCCCAGTACTGCAGACAGGAAAATCTAACTATTAACTATGAAAAGACCAAGGTCTTAGTGGCAGGTAGATCTAAAACTCAGCACCGATGGCTTATCAACGATATAGTTATCGAACAGGTTCGCCTATTCAAATTTTTAGGGATCATTTTTGCCTCCTCGGGTAGTTGGACGCCCCACCATAAGGCCGCTTTGTACCAAGCCCGGAGTGCATCTAAGGCGTTGGTGAAATTTTACTTTACCCGGGGAGGGAAATTGGTTGGCTCGGCCCTCCGCCATTTTAAGGCTAAAGTAATCCCACAGCTGCTCTATGCTGTACCTGTGTGGGGTAGCGAGTTGCTGGCTAGCCTTGAACCCCCTCAGAATAGCTTTTTGCGGACTATACTGGGCCTACCTAAGTGTGCCCCACAAGCGATTCTGAGGGCCGAAATGGCTATGAGAACTATAAGGGTGCAGGCTACGTTAGCATTGTTTAAATTTTGGTTCAGAGTAGTTGTATTCTCCCCGGTCCCCCAATCTCTCCTAGCTCTCATACCTTGAAGAAAGGTCTTTGGTCATGTGGTCACAGTCCATTGAGAAGGCATATGCTAAATTGGGCTTAGCAAACGATTGTTTAAGGTCCCTAGAGCATCCACAGGCTCTTGCCGAAATGAAGCAGAGGCATATGGATCAGGAGATCCAACTGGAATCAGCGGCTCTACACGCCCAGGGGATAGCCCCGGATTATCACTGGCTCACCCCAAACGGGGTACATCCAGATTATATTTCCTGGCCCTATGCCCAGCAGCGGAGAGTGATAACGTTCTTGAGATGTAACCTCTTCCCCTCAGCGATGGTGGAGGGGAGATATCTTAAAATCCCCCAAAAATCTTAGGCTGTGCCGGAAATGTGATGAGGCCGTCCCTGATTCAATGGCGCATATTCTGCTACACTGCTCCAGCTATAACAGTTTGAGAGGGGAACTATTGGATAAGTATTTAGAGACTATGCCTAGGTATGTGGCGGATGAGCTGAGGATTCAGTTATTACTTAACGGGGAGGACTCTAGTCGCTCTAGAGCAGTTGCGGCCTTTGGGGCCAGGGTAATTGATGGGTTAATTCCAGCTCTATCAGTGTGAGGGGCCACCTCAGGGGTCAAGCTTTGCTGAGGCACGCCCCACAGAAGAGCTAGGCTCCTGCTTTAAGCAAATATGTATGGGTGGTCTGAGTGTTGAGTTGCATGTACACTCATATTAGATCATGTTTTACTTGTAGCTCGCCCGTTGGGCGGTAAACGTTGGGTGAATTAAATACTAACACCAACATAAGGAAACTAGCTCCTGGAAATTTTGTTCCCCCAGGGGCATTTATTCTCCTCTTGCTCACTAATGGCCAGCCAATTATTTTGACTGGGTATCTAGAGACGGCATATTATAGGCCTTTTTTGTCCTTGGGTTCTCGGACCCGTGAAATTGTATATTTTATATTTGATTGATCACCTCACATATGGGGAGGATTGGGCTTGTTTATTCGTGCATGTAAGCTTGTGTTTTTATTTTACTTTTATATATCCTTATGTCTAACGGAGTTGCAAGCCTTTGTTATTTGATGTATGCCTTACGTGTTGGAATTTGATCTTTGATTCTGTTATGCTTTTTGGCTACGGCGAAAGCCAGTGCCGTAAAAAATAAATAAATACAGGTATTAAAACACAAGAAAAAAAGTTAATAAGCAGTGTGTTCTTGATACAGCCTTTCAAGCAGATATTGCTATCAATGCCTCTAGGTCTTCCCTTCATTATGCTTTAATTGCAAATCTCCATTACCGTTACCAATACCCTACTTTGAGTTACGATTTGAATACTCACAGAAATTTTTTGCCTGGATGAGATCCAATTCTTTTCCCTCTGTGGTTTCGGAAGGACGTTTTCAGGGAATACCTTTTGAAAATCATTTTTGCCCCAGGTGTGAAGGAATGGTTGAAACTGTTTATGCATATTTTATTTAATTGGTTTTTATACTCAGATTGTCAGACTAATTTGGTGAGACCTGTCTTAAATAAATTCCTGGACAGAGATTTTGACTTGAATGTATGGGTTCTTCTTCGAGGATCTCCGCGATTCTCACTCTTGGGATTCACTTCCTGCTTCGCAGGTACCGGAAAACCTGTTGTCAGCAGTATCCAGGCATAATATGCCTGGAAAAGACTAGAACATAGTGAGGGCTCCGCCCCTCCAGTCCCCTCCCATCCTGAGAAAAGCACGGGCCTGCATCACAAGGGATGGGCTAGTATAAATAGGGGGGAGGAGCCCTCACCGCCTCAGTTCGTTCTAACCACGTGGCGTTGGAAGACCTCTCAGTGCTATTCAGCGCTGGTCACTGGTAAACCTGAAAGAAAGAAGAATTTTTGTGAGTTATTGAATGCTGCCCTAGCCCACGAGGTCTATTCCCCCAGGCACGATCCGCCCTTCGGGGTGATTGGGAATTCCCAAACAACCTGGCTTTAAAAGGTGTAGCTCCTGACCCGCTACTCTATCGATCAGCGATCAACACACTCGCTGTCTAGCCTGTTTGGGCGAAGCCCATAATACTCCGACCTGCAGAGCTTGTTCAGTGCTATCGAGCAGGACGAAACACGCCAGGGCGCTTTGCCTGCAGGCTATACTGACAAAAAGGGCACTAGAGGGTGAAGAAGAGGGGCCTCTTAGGCTCCCCACCTGGCACTCTACGGCATCGACAATGGAGTCTGCGCGGAAGGCAGCGACGGAACCAGCACAACCCAGTCCCAACGGATCCCTACTGGTACCGAGACCTACGGTATCTTCCCCACCTAAGGAGAGCTCCCGCATCCCTGGTACCGCCCATCCAGCAAAGAGAGGTACCGAGGTTCCCTGGGTGCACAGTACCGCCCGCTTCGCGGAACGTGGTACCAGATGGACAGAAGGGGAAAAGAAGAAGAAAAGAAAGAGCTCTACACGGGATGCGTCAGAATGGGCTAACACAGGGGATGCGCGGCTCCCCAACTACAGCACGCACAAAGGGAATTAACCCCGTCGGGACTGACGAGTGTGGCACCACAACTACAGCCCCCACAACTGGCGGCACCGCCCGAAAGGGCCATTCTCCCTTTCTGCTCACACTGCCGACCTCAGTACCCAGGGACGCACGCTCCCAATCACATAGACACTACCGCTCAAGGTCGAGATCCCCATGGTACCGGGACGAACACGGAATCCCGCTGACGTACCACCGGGAATGCAGGTCCCGCTCACCATGCTCGTGCTGCTCACCCTACAACCCTAGGGACAGACGTTATGATTATGCCTACACTCAAGGCTACCGCTACCAATCCCGTCGCCCTACCCGGCATGGGCAGACTTCGACATCCTAGCATGCTCAGGACTGGAGCATCCCTGTGTGCCTCCACTCCCACCAAGGCTGGCACCAACAGCAACTATCTCCCTCTCTCCACCTTCAGATGCAGGCTCGGCACCAACCCTCCAGAACACCGGTACCACTGACGCTAGACACCATACGTCAGTGCCATTGGAGGCTGTAGCTAGGCAACCACGAGAATACACCAGAGACGAAAGGATAGCACCCTCTGGGGCCACAGAATTGTTAATCTCACTATTGGGGAACCCAAGGGATGAAGCGGTGCCGTTGGTACCAGCTCCGGCTACAGTAGCCTCCCCAGGGAGATCCGCATCTCGGTCACCTTCCTCATCCTCACTATCTCTGAAGGAAGATGAAACAATCTCTCCCCCCCCCCCCCCCAATGCCGTAGGGAAGCATTTGCAGGTAATCGTTTAGATTAACCCGGGATTAACCTTGTTAAATGTTGAACAAGCTCATGNCCCCCCCCCCCCCGATGCCATATTGGATCCAAATCTATCCTTGGCAACTGAGGATTCCAAGGCCTTTCAGGCGATGCTACGGAGGATGGCATCCTCCCTCCCTAAACTCACCATCATGTGTCCTGATGAGTAAGTTAGCTGATAATTTATTTAAGGGGATTACTGATGTTAAAACCTCAGTAGAGGGCATTCATGTAAGTATAGTGGACTTGGTTGGGGAGGTTAAGAAAATATCGGCCCACTTATTTTTACTTACCCCACCTAAACTCCTATCACCTAAAAGGAATTTGGGATACCAGCTTCCACAGGATTACGGGGGGAGGGGCAGTGTGATCAACCTTCCCAGGAACCAACCCAGAAAATGATAAATGGTGTGGGTTTGGGGGGAGGAAAAAGTTTAGAAAGGATGGTGGTGGATTTAAATAGTATATGTTTAAAGATTTTTCCAACTCCCCGTGGGGATAGGCCCCAGTGTGCATCCAAAACCTTAATTAAGCGGAACCTGGCGACCTTATTCCATTGCAGGCTCAGATTATCAGAGATTGTTAGTTTTTATTTTCTTCCTCAGACAGAGTCGGCATTATGGTTGGTCATTCATTTTGATAATGAATACACCCCTGGGAAAATTATGATTGAAAGACGAATGCTGGGTGGGCACGGAATATATCCAATTAGAGTGTATGTAATGAAACTAATTGGGCAGGGCTTAGCTAGTGAGAAAACTTGCAGCCCTCATCAGCAACAGGAGAAGCCATTTGGAGTTGGCTGGGCAATTGCCTGCCCCTTGGCCGACTGTCAAGGAGATGGAGGTGGGAGCCAGTTTGGCCCCTACTGTAAATAGGGAGGTTCATGCCCTGAGTAATCACGGGCAGGTATTCCAAACAACGGATCGGGCATTAGAGCAGGTACCATTAGGCTTAAAGCATCAGGCCGTGGAGGAGGAAATGAATGGAAGGGTTAGCCCCCTTGAAGGGGGTATTGGGGATAAAGGAGAGAGGGCTGGAAAACTTAGGTAGGAGTGGAGTGGTTGAGGTCCCCGTGGAAAGGATGGGGTCAGGGGTGGAGCTGCAGATTTTGGGCTTCCTGAAGGAGCTGCAAGGGTCCCTTAAAAGTATCCAGTAGCAGTTGGAGATCCAGGCTATTTCCAGGCCCATGGTGGGAAACAGGTCTGTGGGGGGAGGGGAGGATGCCTCTGGGAGTCTAGTGATAGCTGATATCCCTGGAGGTGATCTAGAAGATCTGGGGGGACAAGGAGGGGTGATGTTGCAGACCTGACAACCACACCACGTAGGGAACTGGTCACTACAATCATGGAATATTGCTGGGTGGAAAAATAAGTGGGGGATTCCGAATTTTCACAGACAGTTGAAAACCTGTGATTGTGCTTGCCTCCAGAAGACCTGGATGTGTGAGGACTTTGGGCTTGAGGGGTTTGATGCTTTCTTTTCTCATGCCAGATCTCCCCCTCAGGGACAAAGAGGGAGACTTAGTGGAGGTCTAGTAACCCTGGTATCGAGGGATTTACAGGCCACCTCAATAAAGTTAGAGGAAGTATCTCCAAACTGTCTTACAGTGAGATCCTCCATAATAGAGCAGGGGAGAGCGTTTATTATTATCAATGCTTATGTACCCCCAAGTAACTCACGTTACTATGAGAACCGGGTCTGGGAGGATCTGGAATTGTGGATTAAAGACCTGGGTGATCGTTTTCCTGATGATGACCTCCTGTTGGTGTGGGACTTCAACACGCATTGGGGCCCCCCAAATGGGGTCGATGGGGCTAGTCTGGATAGGGAGATGTCTCCAGGCTGGCCCCCCTATACCAATTCCTTGGGGTTAAAATTGGAGGATTTGGTGGAGGCAACAGATTTGGTTATCCTTAATGGTAGATTTCCAGGGGATAAGGATGGGGAATTTACTTTCTTCTCCCATCAGGGGGAAAGTTTAATAGATTACATCATGGTCTCGGGCCCCTTGTTCCATAGGGTAATAGATTTTACCCTATGGAACAGATCTATTACCCTATGGTAATAGATTTTGTCCTATAACAGATCACTTACCCTTGGTGGTGTGGCTGTTAGGAGAAAGAGACGTTCACTATGGTAGTATAAATGGTGCCTTATGTGCCCCCTTGGGAAGAGCTGGGTCGGGGGGCTGGAAAAGGGTTAAATGGTCTCCCCAGGTACTCTTAGAGGTAGAAGGGGTTATTTCCGGCTTGCCTGTGGAGGAGATTTTTTGAAAAGTTATCGTGGAAGGGGAAAGTATTTACGGCTGGTTTGATTCCTTCTTGGAGCAACTGCGCCCAATAATAGGTCGCCAAAATTGTTCAATGGGGAAAGGAAGAAAGCAGGAGGGATGGTTTGATGGCGAGTGTAAGGCGGCAAAATTTTTGTTGTATCGGGCCTACCATTGTCTAAGGGGGAGGGGGTTTTCTCTATCAGATAAAGAAATTTATATAAAGGCTAGGGGAGCGTACAAAAACCTTCTTAAATGGAAGAAGCTTCAGTACCAAGTGGAGGGATGGGAGGATTTATTTAGGGCAGCAGAAGCTAGAGATTCCATTAAATTTTGGGATAAGATAAAGGCAGGGTGGGGTGGGTATAAGAAAATGGATCAGGCTAAAGTCCCAATCCAGAGGTGGGAACAATTCTACGCCACCATTTTCTCCAAACCCACCTTGGATATGGAGTTCCCCTTGAAGGCCGGCCCCTATTGGGTCCCTCCCTAAATGGGAACCAGTTATGCCGTCCGAAGTAAAAGAGTTGATTGTTATGCTTAAAAAGAATAAAGCACCGGGTTCTGATTTGGTTCCTGCGGAGTTGTTGTGGGGGAATGTGGACTGATGGAGTCAGGTGTTGGTACTGCTATTCACTTCCATTAATGACACAGGTAAAATCCCAAAGAAATGGCTGGAAAGTGTCATTATACCGATTCATAAGAAAGGGCCAGTAGATGACCCGGCTAATTTTTGGCCTATAAACCTATTGAGTGTCATAGGCAAGTTATATTCTAGATACTTGCTGAGGCGACTGACCCAATGGGTAGAACAATATAATTTGATAGGAAGAGAACAGGCTGGGTTCCAGAAAGGTATGTCCACAATAGACCATGTATTTGTTGTGGATAAGTTGATTAACAAATATGTCTCAGGTCCGAAGGGAAGCCTTTATATTTGTTTTATTGACCTCAAAATGGCTTTCAACACAGTCTGTAGGGAAAAACTGTGATTTAAGTTAATCAATTATGGAATCGACCTCAGGCTGTTGTTAGTACGAGCACTACATACGGACAACATGTTGAGGGTCAGAATAGATGAGGCAGGGAATCTCTCAGGCCCAGTGAAAATGGATTGGGGGGTGAGGCAGGGATGTCTGCTGGCTCCCTTACTGTTCACATTATATTTAAATGATCTGGGGGATTCTATTAGAGATCCCAAGTTCCACCCAGTGGAGCTAGGGGGTCAGGTGATATCGTTTTTGCTTTATGCAGATGATACAGCCTTAGTTGCTGCCTCCCCTGTGGGCCTAAGGAGACTGATGACGGCCTTTGGACAGTATTGTGTCAATGAACACCTGAGGATAAATTACGCCAAAACCAAGGTTTTGGTGGTTAGCAAGAAGCGTAAACAGCATAGATGGTTTCTGGATGGGGTGGCGATAGAGCAGGTCCCCCAGTATAAATATCTCAGGGTTATTTTTGCAAAATACCCAACTTGGGAGGTGCATTGTAAAGCCGCTTTGCGGCAATTGAAGGTTACAGGGCAAGACATCGCAAATTACTATTGGTCCAAGGGGGGGGAGGAGACTGTTTAAACCAGCTCTGCGTCTCGTGCAAGCGAAAATGGTGCCACAGTTGCTATATGGTGTGCAAGTTTGGGGAGTAGGCAAGATCATAAAGTTGGAAACAGAACAAAACAGAATGCTGCGGATAATTCTCCAGGTCCCCAGGGCAATGCCGGCGGTTTTATTAAGGGCAGAGGCGGGAATAAAGTGTATGGCAACTCAGGCTAAGGCAGCAATCTTAAAATACTGGCTTCGGTTAAACTTGGCCCCTTCTGGGTCGTTGGCTAGCCAAATAGCCCCCTATGCCCATGGTAAGTGGTTCCACTGGGTGCAGCAGGGATTGTCTTCAGTCCATCTTATGAAGCTCCCATTTGGTAGGGCATGGGTGGAGGTAAAAACCAGAATTCAGGACCAGGACCTTCAGACGGAGCATGAGCTACTTATGAAACAAAGGGTGACGATTCAGTACAGAGAATGGTCAATCCCGATTGAGGGTCCAAAATATTTGGCTGAACTGAGTATGTGGGATACTAGAGTGCCCTTTACCCTGGCTAGATTAAACAGCTTTCCATCTGCTGTTACGGAGGGCAGATTCACGGGTACCCCATGGGAGGATAGACTCTGTCAGTATTGTAGTATGGGTAAAGTAGTCTTTAAGGCATATCTTCCTGGAATGTCCGATGTACCAGTCTTGGCGAGAGCTGTATATAATACCGATAAGTATTACTGCCCGAATTATGGAATCCACCCTCCTATGGGATAAGGATGTCAGGATTTCTAGGAATGTGGCAAAATGTTTGATTAGGGTTTACGGGAAGAAAAAGGAGCAAGTGAGGGAAAGTTTTCTAGGTGATCCGGTGGTCTAGTTATACCGATCTTACCATCTAAGTATTCCTCTACTAACATAGTACTAGTGAGACGGCTCACGGCAGGGGTCAAATGTGCTGCCATAAGCCCCGGGAAGGGTAAGGTGTTGTGTTACCATTTAATAGGTGTCCGGCTCCATCTACCCAAGTATTCCTCTCATAATGTTATTTAAGATGGCTTACTGCAGGGATCAAGTGTGCCGCCATAGGACCCGGGAAGGGCAAGGCGTTGTGTGACTATCTCAAAGGATGTACGAGTTTGTATATCGGATCTAGCATTGGGACCGATTATTAGTTGCTTTTGGGCTGGTTCCAGGAGGAGCTTTTGGGAAAATCCCAAGGGGTATAGGGAATGTTTGGGATGGTAAATAAGGTTTTATTAGTAATTTAATTTTATTTTATTTAGATATGAAGGATTATTTGGTATTGTTATAATATTGTATGTCTGTTTTGTAATGGCCAACGGCTAAACAAATAAACTAAATTGAATTGAATTGACTTCCCTACCTATTATCTTTATGGGTCTTCAACAAGGTGACTGGTTAGCTTCCCTTAATCTACAGGATGCATATTTCCATCCGCCCATCTCATCGCAAATACCTACATTTTGTTGCAGGAAACTTACAGTTCCAATACAAGGTCCTTCCATTCGCACTGTCTATGGCCCCACGTGTCTTCACCAAATGTGTTGCAGTGGTGGCCGCTCATCTCCAACGACTAAAAATCAGATTATTCCCATATCTAGACTGGTTGATTGCAGCCGCATCACACCACAAGCTTCAGAGACATCTGCGATTGACAATGTCATTGCTCAAGGACCTAGGTTTTCTCATCAATCTATCCAAATCACATCTACACCCCTCCCAGCACCTACCCTTTATAGGGGCGATACTAGACACCTGCCAGGCAAAAGCATACCGACCAACAGACAGATTCCTCACCATAGGGCGTGCTCTGGATGGTCTTCAATCTCGACCGACCAGATCGGTACACTACTTCCTTCATTTACAAGGATTGATGGCATCCACTACAATGGTGACACCATACACACGTCGTCACATCAGGCCTCTTCAACAATGGTTGGCACAGAATTATACAGAGACCAGGTCATCAAAGGGATGCCCTTCGATCCCGCAAACATCCACATGTCAATCGCCATGGACGCCTTTCTGACCGAATGGGGTGCCACATGGACGACATGCAGGTACACGGTCTGTGGTCCAGAGAAGAAACAGAGTTACACATCAACATGTTGGAACTCAGGGCCATACGCTCGGCTCTGAAGGTTTTACTATTCCACATCAAAGAGAAAAATGTGCTAATTGTAACAGACAACACCACAGCTATGTGGTATGTGAACAAACAAGGCGGAGCAAGGTCCACACACCTATCCATGGAGGCAGAGGCCATCTGGCATTGGTGTATCGAGCACAAGATACACATTCAAGCCATCCACCTGGCAGGTCACGACAACTCAATGGCAGATCTTCTCAGCCGCAAGATGTCAGACCAGCATGAATGGTCAATGAATGAGATGGTCTTGCAAGACATGTTTCAAGAGTGGGGGACACCAGTAATAGGCCTCTTTGCGTCTCAAGAGAACGCAAAACTGCCCGAATTCTGCAGTCATGCAGGGCTGGCCCCGGGATCAATATCAGACATCTTTGCGATCTCCTGGTACGGGGCCTTCCTTTATGCTTTTCCTCCAGTTCCTTTTCTACACAAGGTTCTATGCAAAGCCAGAACGGACAGAGCTCATCTAATCCTGATTGCACCCTTTTGGCCTCGCCAAAGCTGGTTCCAAACACTACAAGCAATGGCATCATGTGTCAAAACTGTTCCACTTATACCCGATCTTCTATCACGACTTCGGGGGACAATCCTGCACCACAATTTGCAGATGCTCCACCTCTCCGCATGGTTGATCCTTTCCTCATAGGGAATGTACCACCTGAGGTTTCGGCGACTTATATTAAACTTTCGATGTCTTTCTACTCTCAAGTGTTACGAGACTAAGTGGTTGCGCTTCTCCAAGTGGTGTGCATCGCATTCCATCTCCCTACACGCACTAAACATGAACCACGTGTTTATGTACCTTCTAACTTTGCAGAAATCGTCCCTCTCTATTCTATCCATAAAAGTACACCTGGCGGCGCTGTCGTCACGCCTACAACCAGGACAGGAAACATTGGTTTCGCACTTGCTGATGAGATCTTTCTGGAAAGGATTGGTGAACACGTTCCCACCCAGATCGCAACCAGTCCCTCCCAGTGGGACTTGAATCTTGTATTATCAAAACTGATGGTTCCTCCCTTTGAACCTATGATCTCATGTACCATGGAGAATCTATCCATCAAGACTGCTTTTCTGATAGCAATCATCTCCGCACGTAGAGTGAGCGAATTGACTGCCCTTAGAGCCTCTCCCCCCATACCTTGCTTCATAGGGATAAGGTCAATCTGAGAACTGATGCTGCCTTTATACCGAAAGTAATTTCTCCTTCTCACCTTAACTAGACAATCTTCTTACCAGTATTATTTCCAAAGCCTCATGTGTCTCACGCAGAATGAACTCTTCATGCTTTGGACATCAAGAGAGCGCTAGCTTTCTACACTGACCGAACCAGGGGCATTAGGGCATGCGACTCACTGTTTATATCTTATGGAGGCCAGAAGATTGGGGTTAAGATCTCCTCACAACGGCTTTCCAAATGGATTATCCTATGTATACAGAAATGTTACGCTTTAGCAAGCAAAGCTCCACCCCTGGGCCTAAGAGCGCACTTTACCCAAGCTACCGCTACGTTTCTTGCTAATTTCCATGGGATCCCGATCCCGGACATATGTAGGGCTGCCACATGGGCTTCAGTGCACACTTTTACAAAGCACTACTCATTGGACCTTGCAGCCAGATCAGACTCCCAGGTGGGAAAGACGGTTCTGAATTCGCTGTTTGATTGACTTCCTCGACTCCCTCCTTCTAGAGGTAGGTGTTACAACTGCTTATTACTCTCCCAAGAGTGAGAATCTCAGAGTTCCTTGAAGAAGAAATAGAGGTTACTTACCAGTAACTCTGTTCTTTGAGAGAGCTCCGCGTATTCTCACATCCCGTCCTCCTTCCCCTCAGTCTCGGATGGACATTGCTGGGGTCTTCCGGACCGGGGTTGGAAGGAACTGAGGCGGTGAGGGCTCCTCCCCCTATTTATACTAGCTCATCCCTCGCGATGCGGGCCCGCGCTTTTCTCAGGATGGGAGGAGGATGGAGGGGGCGGAGCCCTCACCATGTTCTAGTTTTTTCCAGGCATATTCTGCCTGGATACTGCTGACAATTACCTGCGAAGCAGGAAGTGAATCCCAAGAGTGAGAATACGCGGAGCTCTCTCGAAGAACAGAGTTACTGGTAAGTAATCTCTATTTCTGTTGTCTGATGAGCATCCGCATATTACTTACCTGGTAACCAAACGTTTGTCAGCGGCCTTCAAGAAAAGAAGCCTGTTTGTGAAGTCTTAAGTGTACATATCAAATGTTGGTACTGAGTTGTGAATTTGTGTTTTTCAATTTGTTGTTGTAATTTTATTTTGTATGGCCAAAAGGCAGTCACAAAACATACAATAAACCTAAAATGAAATTAATTCTGAGCAAATGTGTTGACAGCTATACAATAAATGTTGGGTTAATATGAATGTAAGAGGCCATATGTTTAGTTCTCGGATTTTAATGTAGTAAAACCACCAAATTTAATGTTTCTGAAATACAATGTGTTTCTTGTCTGATTAAAAATAATAATAAAGAAACCCAAGGATGCAAGTACCAGCATTGGGTGGGGTTCCGGAGCACGTGGAGCCTGCCACGTGGGCTAATGTGTGCCCACGTGACTGCTTTCCATCAATTAGGTTTGTTCGTTTTATTTATTTATTTTACAATTTTTGCCCCGCCCATCCTGCCAAAGCAGCTCAGGGCAGATAACAAATACAAAAGATAAAAATACAATATATATATATATATATATATATATATATATATATATAAAACAATACAATCCAATTATTAAAAAATAAACAAAAGAACCCCCCTCCCCGTCTTCCTCACCAAAAGCCTAGTGGAACAGCCAGGTCTTATTGTCGGCGAAAGGAGGGGAGATCCGGGGCCACCCGGGCTTCCACTGGAAGGGAGTTCATCAGTCTAGGTGAGGCCACTGAGAACGCCCTCTCTATACTGCCCCCCCAAGCCACTTGGGGGACTTCGACAAAGGTGCTGCCCGCAGACCGCAGAGGTCGATCGGGGTGGGGGGAGGCGCAGGTAGGTGGGACCCAGGCTGTATAGGGCTTTATAGGTAAGCACCAACACCTTAAATCGGGCCCAGAAGACTATTGGCAGCCAGTGCAGAGCTCAGGGCACTGGTGTAATGTGCTCATGGTGACCCGACTCAGTTAGGAGGCAGGTCATCACATTCTGCACCAGCTGCAGTCTCTGAACTGTCACCATGGGTAGCCCCATGTAGAGTGTGTTACAATAACTTAGACTTGAAGTGATAGACATGGTTGATAGTGGCCAGGTTGGAATCGGAGACAAACGGCCAAAGCTGCCGCACAAGATGTAATCGGCGAAATGCGTTCCTTGCCACAGCCCCTACCTGGGAATGGAGGAGCACTCCCAGACTCCGAACTTGGGGGACCAGTGGGGGGCAAACTCAATCAATGACAGGGGATGCCACCCACTGCCTTACCCACTAACACCATCTCCAACTTGTCGGGATTACACTTCAGGCGGCTTACCCTCATCCAGCCCCCCACAGCCGCCAAACACCGAGTAAGCACAGAGACTGCTGGGTCTGGGTCAGATGAAAAAGAGAGGTATTATTTTATTCCTTTATTTTATTATTTTAAAAAATTTATACCCCGCTCCTCTTGCCACAGGCGGCTAACCACATCAAAGATAATCACAATAAAATATCCTAAAACATCAATAAAAAGAGAATAAAAACCAACCCCCACCCCCTACCCACCCCTCACCAAATGCCTGATGGAACATCCAGGTCTTACAACTCCTTTGGAAAGTTGGGAGGTCTGGGAGCAGACGGGCCCCCACCGGGAGAGAGTTCCAAAGGTGCGGCATGGCCACAGAGAAAGCCCTATTCTGCATGGCCCCCTGGAAAACCCGTGGGGGGAGGTCTAGGACCCAGGGAGTGAGGCGATCTCGCAAGTTGACCGGGCCCAGACCGTGTAAGGCTTAATAGGTCAAAACCAACACTTTGAATTGAGCCCGGAAGAATATTGGCAACCAGTGCAGAGACCGGAGTGTTATGAATTGGAACTGTTCTCGATCAATCCTACCAGGGACAGGACTTAGACCCCTGGCAGGCAGCTCCCAATTCCGGGATCTGGGCGAAGGCACTATGAAACAGATAACAAAGTCCTTTAAATAGACAGATGTTTATTACTATATCAATATAGAAAAAACTGAGAATATAGCAGTAATATAGCACCAATACACTTGCATCTAGCAATAGCCTTCACCTACTCTAACAGCAAGCGCGCACACACAAATACATATACATGTGTTCTTACGCGTCAGAGGTCTCAGGTCTGGTCTCGAGAGGAGAGGCAGGGCGGGGGCCTAATCGAAGTCTATCTAGGAACCTAGCTGCTGGAGTCTGTTTTTTCACAGCCTTTGAGAACGTCGGAAAGGGCCAAGCATCAGTCAGCTGGCGGCTACCTGAGCAGCTGGTCAGAAGGTACCATGAAAGGCATCTTCCCTTTCTAGGGCTGGCCTTTTTAGCCAGTGACTGCCTTATGATTATCCAGAGTGCAGGACTGTCAGTGCTAAGCCTGGAAAGTTCTCCCATTGGCTGTTTAGATTTGGGGTACTTTCTGCTTAGTCATTGTTGTTATGGGATGTCTTGACCAGTTAGATCCTGCCTACCCCTCCCTCCAGATGGGAGGCCTGATCTTTGGCCATGAGTTGCTGATGCCCCTTTCTCTAAGGCGCGTCTCTGTCTGACTAGGCCAAATTTCCCTTATTGCATTGCTTGGTTCTTATCTATTCTTGTAACCTGCTCTCTCATTTATGTACAGGCATGTTCTGGGCACGGACAGTTCTTTCTGGTTCTGTTCTTACAAGAATGTATGGGTTCTGTTCTTACAAGAATATAGATGTTTTTCGCCCCATCCTGTTTTTACTGTTTTAATTTCTGGGGCCTTGTTTTTAAATATTTTGGTAAATGTTGATTGTGTTAAAGTGTTTTTATGTATTTTCAGGCAGCGGCAGCTGCCTGAATACTTAAATGTACAGCCACTCTTCATTATAAACAGGCGACTGCTGAAGCCCCAATTTTGCAAAAACCACTTGACCTACGTTTCTGAAAATTTCATCATGGCTGTAAATTGTGAGGACCATCATATCCACAAAGTTTGAAAAATATCCATCAGGAAAATAAAAAGTTATTGCAGCTTAAACGTTAATTGCTTGTGGTCAAAATTCATACTGGCCTCGTGCATTTGAATCATCAATATCTCCTCCC
>QEPC01007352.1:1003381-1018831 GCA_003113815.1 Sphenodon punctatus
AAATATTGCTCTAAGCGTGAATTAATTTCTATGTTTTTTGGAGTTTATGTTTTGTTGCAATGTATGAAGTGGAAGGTGTTTTGAATTGTAATTGTACTGAATTTTGTTTTTGTGTGTATTTTAAGAAAGCTCTTGTACATTTAAGTGTCTTTTTAAACTGTTAAGTTTTTTGTTTTAGTGAATTTATATTTGTTGTAAGCTGCCCCGAGCTGGTTACAGGAGGGTGCGGGGTAAAAATCATAGAAATAAATAAATAAAATAAATATATCCCTGTCAGCATATTTCTCTCTCCTCCTGCCAGCCTGTTTTCCTCCTCATATGCATTTTCAATATTCCTAAACTAAAGTTGCTATAAAGCATATAGCAAGCAAAGCATAAAGGAAACTCATAGCATCCTTTCAATAGTTACAGATGTATACAATATTCTCTTGGTTCTAATAATGCACAATGCTTCAATCAGCCTATTCATTCACTACAGGAGCACTGGTGTAATGTGCTCCCGGAGGTCCAGTCCCACTAAGAGCTGGGCCGCTGCATTCTGCAGCTTCTGAGCCGTCACCATAGGTAACCCCACGTAGAGCGCGTTACAGTAGTCTAGTCAAAAAGTGATAAAAGCATGGATGATCGTGGCCAGGTTAGGGACCGAAACTGCCGCACCAGATGTAACTGGTGGAAGGCACTCCTCGCCACAGCCTCCACCTGGAGATCCAGGCGGAGCTGTGCGTCAAGGGGCACCCTCAGTTTCTGTACCTGGGAAGTCAGCGGAGGACAGATCCCATCAACCATGGGAGCTGTCAATTCCACCGACTTACCCACTGCCATCACCTCCATCTTGTCAGAATTCAATCGCAGTCAATTGAATCCAATCCCCCACAGGTGCCAACTTGTAAGCACTGAGACAGCCGGGCCTGGATCTGTTGAAAATGAGAGATACAGTTGGGTGTCATCTGCATACTGATGACACCTCACTCTGAACCCTCTAATCACCTCACTGAGCGGCTGCATATACACGTTGAACAGGAGAGGGGACAAAAGAGAACCCTGCGGAACCCCACACGAGAGGTCTCGGTAAGATGAAAAACAATCACCGAGCGCCACCCGCTAAGTTCTTCCGATCAGGAATGAGTGGAACCATTCGAGAACAGTCCCACCCACCTCTGCGCTGTCCCATAGTTGCCTGGGCAGGCGTGTCACCAACATCTCATGGTCAACGGTATCAAATGCTGCCGAAAGATCTAACAGGATCAATAGGGTCGATCGACCCTGATCCTTCTCGTGGCGGCGATTATCTACCAAAGCCACAAGTGCGGTTTCAGTGTCATAACCCTGACGGAAGCCAGACTGAAAAGGATCAATAACAGATGTGGTCAAGATGCTCCTGGAGCTGTTGAGCCACTACCCGTTCAATAACCTTCCCTAAAAAGGAAAGGTTAGAGACAGGCCAATAGCTGGCAGGGGAGTCAACGTCAAGCAATGATTTCTTGAGCAGAGGCCACACCACCGCCTCCTTGAGGCAGCTCAAGGGAGGCGTTGACGACCCCGGCCAGCAACGGCCCCATTGTCTCCTGGCAGCTCTTAACTAGCCAGGATGGGCACGGATCTAATTCACAAGAGGTGGCCCGAACTGCCCCCAGAACTTCCACCACATCAGCGGGTGTCACCAACTGAAATTGATCCCACAAAATTGGACATGACTGGGCTTCTACAACCTCTACCTCCTCTACTGTATTAAGTGCGGCATCAAAGTCGTGGTGAATACGAGCAATTTTATCCACAAAATAATCTGCAAACATGTCACTGCAGGCAGATGATGACTCAACTAAAGGGTCGAGGGAGGCCGGATTGACCAGCCCCCGCACAACCCGGATCAGCTCTGCTGGATGGGATTTTGTGGATGCTCTGAGGGTAGCAAAGAACTCCCACTTTGCTACTCGCATAACCACGGCATAGGCTCGTAAACTAGCTCTATGCCACAATCTGTTGGCTTCAGCACAAGAAGGACGCCACCGTCACCCAGCTTGCTTCAGCCTCCGCAGCTCCTCGGAAAACCACAGAGGTCTGCGGAGCCTCCGCCTAGGTAACGGATGCCTGGGAGTCATCCGATCGATAGCCTCCATCAGCAAGGTGTTCCAAAGCTTTAACGAGGTCATCGATGAGACGGTCGTCACTGTCAGAGGGTAACGCCCCCAGAGCACCTAGGTATTGGGTGTCGTCAGCATATTGATGACTCTGCACCCCAAACCATCTCATGACCTTGCCCAGCGGCTGCATATACACATTGAACAGAAGAGGGGACAAGATGGAATCCAGCGGGACTCCACACAAGAGGTCTTGGGGAGATGAAGAACAGTCCCCGAACACCACCTGCTGAGTTCTCCCGGCCAGGGAGGAATGGAACCATTCAAGAACAATTCTGCCCACTCCGGCTCTGTCCTGCAGGCAAGTCACCAACATCTCATGGTCAATGGTATCAAAGGCAGCTGACAGATCTAACGGAATCAGCACGGTTGACTGACCCTAATCCAATTCCCTATGGAGGTCATCGGCCAAGGCCACAAGTGCAGTCTCAGTGCCATAGCGCGGACGAAAGCTGGACTGTGAGGGATCAAGAAAACCGATGCAGTCCAGATGCCCCTGCAGCTGCCAAGCCACTACCCATTAAGTAACCTTCCCTAAAAAGGGAAAGTTAGAGATGGGCTGATAGCTGGCAAAGGAGTCAAGTGATGGTTTCTTGAGCAGAGGCCGCACCACCACCACACAGGTTGTGTGCAGCATCATATGGTTACAAGTCTGTCAGCACCATAAGAGTCGTGGACAAAGAGTCTAAGGAATAACCACTTCTTGCCCCCCTCTCTCGCTCTGCGTCCCACCTTATGAGCCCAACATGCACAAAATTCTCAACTTGGCCTGGTTTGTCGCATGCGCTCTCTTTCAAAGCCGTTGCCTTCTCCGGAGTGACTTCTACAGCCTTTACATCACCATGGCCATGGCTCAGAATGAGTGACAGCCAGGCAGCTATGGTAAGTTGATGCACCTGGGGGTGGAGGGGAGGGGGGTAGCTCCGTTTGCAAGGCCGCATGATACAGGCTTCAGTTTATTGCTATCTAATTATGTGGCGGTGTCCCCCCCCCCCCCCCCCCTTTACTGTGTTCACAGGTGGCCAGGAAAGTGCTGGGGAGCAGCAGGATACTCCCCGGACACAGCAGCACTGGAAATGAATGGTATGCATCGGAGGTGGGATGGCAAGGTACCATGGTGGGCTTGTGGGGAGAGGGAGACGCACCATGATTGGATGGTGGGGGTGGAATACAAAATGGTGAGTACGGAGGAGGGTGCGAATCATGGTGCTTGGTTTCTGTGTCTTCTTCACTCCTCTGATGGGTGGGTAAAGGGAAACATGCTACAATAATCTTATGAACGTTACAGGAAACCTGTAGGCTTGCCTACGCTCATACCTAAAGAAAACTTGGTGGTAAATTCAAAGAATTAATTCTTCTGCACAAGAATTATTCACTGCCTGCCCTGCTTCCCCCAGGGAATCAGCCCCCCCAGCCAGAGCACAAGGAGACCTTTCCAGCCTTCATGTGTGTAGGTCAACCCACCCTAGTCCAGGCACGCTGCCCCTTCCACCGGTTATGTGAACACTCCTTTGCAACCTTCACCGGCAGATCCGTGGGAGGAGGAAAATATCCCCCTGCCAGTTCTGCCACCCCTGAGAGAGCATGGAAAAACAAATTTACAAATAAATAAAATAACTTTTTATTTAACTTTAATAAATGAAATAACTTTTAGCACTTTTTAAAATAACTAAAAGTTCAGTAAAATTCACTAAAGTTGAAGTTTATATTATGTATTTCACAATCCATGTTTTTTGTGCTTACTCTGGGAAAGATGAGAGGTCTGGGGCAGTGGAGAATGGCAGTATGGCATAGACAATATTTGATATCCCCCCTTTCATTACAGTTACGCCAACAGCGATCTGGTGACTCTTTGGACATCATGCCTATTTTTGCAGGCGTCCAATACAAACGCAGGGAGACTTTGATCTGTGTTTCTACCACTGCCAATAAAGTGGAGCATTTATGCATATGCTCCCAGAGTTGGGAGGTTTCATCCTTGTCAAATGTAACATTAAAATCTTTACTCCACTGTGATGTATTCGTGTTTGGGTACAAACCAAAATGTTTTAATTTTAGTGTAAATCTGTGATGAGGCCTCTGGTCTTTGCCATTGAGCGAACCACTACCTCATGTGCCTTAAGTGGGCTAGAGTAACTTTCTTTTGTTTTTAGAACTTGCAAAAAAAATATTGTATTGCAGGAAATTAATCTGGCCCTAAAGAACTTTTTCAAGGTTGTTTTTGAATTTATTTCCTTGAAATAAATCTATTTTTTTAAATAAGAAACCCTTTTCCTTAATTGTTTGATTGGATGCCTGGGGGCCTAGGACTTTGGTGCAGAGCTGTGTTATCAAATGGGGATTGGGAACAGGGCACTCCCGTCTCTAATTTGTGGCAGGTCTTATGCCAGAACAAGCAAGCGATCCTAGCAAATGGATGGTTCTAGAAGTTCTCTGAAACTATTCATTTTTAATATTCTCTATACTAACCCATTAGTTGTTGTTGGCCTCTTGGTACCACTATCTAATGGTACTTAAAGTTGCAGCCTTTATAATGAGAAAAAGACCAGGAATGTTGATCCTACCGTGCCTCTTAATCTCTCTAAGGTATAGTGACTGATCCTTGGTTTCTTATTTTTCCAGATCAGTTTTTGAACCAGATCGCTGCAGTGCTTAAAAAAAACAAACTGGTCAGGGCTCTTTTTCTCTCTCAAAAAATAAAATAGACTAGCCTAAATACCTATATCTAATCTCTCTACTTAGGGAAAAGGAAAACTATTATCTAATAAATTACCTGTAAACTATTCTATTCTTGTCTATAATATATATATATATATATATATATATATTATAGACATTATAATCTAATCTGTTCTATCTATATATGGGGAGGGGGGGGGAGGAGAAGGGCAGGGAACGGGAGAAGGTAAAACGTAGGGTATGAGGCAAGAAAGGTATTGGTGATACTATAGTGAGGGCAAGGGGGGGATTTTTCAGTTCTGTATAGACTGTGCCTCTAACCTGCCAAGCAGCATGCTCAAAGAATGGAGAGAAAAAGCCTGGCTCTCCCATTATAAAGGGTTGCAGTGCCTGTCTCCAGCGGCATTGAGCAATCACAGAGTGCTGTGAGACTCCTGGGGCTGCTTGTGCTGCAGCCATTGGATCCCGCTGAACTGCTCACCCCTTCCAACACAGGCACAGTTTAACCCTGTTTAGGGCTCTGAGATGTCTGCTCCCTCCTCCACATTTCCCCTCCAAACCCCAACTGCCACAGCACTAATGACTAATATTGTTGTTTTTGTCATTTTCATTATTACAATAATGAAAATGAGATGCACACCCCTTGAGTTGTGCTCTTGTTCAAAAATAGAGTCAGATACTTAACTTTGTATTTTTCCAATCTAAAAGATGTTTTCAGTCAGGGTCCTCTATCTTTCTGCTGACTTGATATATAAAAGGGCTACCACCTTCTGCAAATTAATCTTGTACCCTGCTAATTGTCCAAAATGGCTTATAAGATCAACCAATTTGGGTGTAGATTTTTTGAGCTTAAATACCAACATGTTGTTGACATAAAGGGCAACTCTATGGTCCTTCTGGCCAATTTCAATACCCTTTGTCGCCAGATCACTTCTGATAGCCAGGGGGTTCTAAGGTGATATTGAACGAGAGGCGGGAATAGGGGGCAGCTCTGTCTTGTGCCTTGTCCTAGCACACTAGGGAAGAGATCATTCTTCATTCATCTGGGAGACAGGATTGAGAAATTGCTCAAACTAACTCTACAAAATTTCCCTTAAATCCCCTGGTTTTCAGTTTTGAACAGAAGCTGCATTTAGTGTAGTTGAATGCTTTCTCAGCATCCATGGAAATAACCACAGCTTCCTGTTTGGTCTGCTCTAATATAATGCATCAAGTTGACAGCCTCTCTTACATTGTCAGTCCTTAGAATGGGACAAATTCTACCTTGTCAGAGTCAATTATGGTGGAGACCAGGGCCACTTTCAGACAGCCCCCCATGTGGTTTTGCTGGCAAACACCCACAGAGGGAGGGGCAGCTTTCAGACTGGCCAAACCCCACACCTATCCTGGCTCCACATTCCCTCCCACAGCCAGAACATGTACTCTGTGTCTGAAAATGGCATAAGTAATTTTAAAAAGACAGAGCAGAACCTACTCTGAGATTGATTTCAAACTATGACCATAAAAGGTTAGCCTTGGCATGTGTTTAAGTTACAGTACTGCAGTGCAGCATGAGACTTAATGGCTCCTGAAAACCATGGGTATATCTCAATATCTGACCTAAGGAGGTAGTAGAATGGATTTATTGTCCTACACTGATCTGGAAACACATTTTTTGGGGGGATATAGGGTTGTCTGGATCAGATCATTGTCTTCTGAGGGCCCCCATAAACTAAGAGCCTACTGGATTTCAGAACTCTGGGAAGTGCAGTTGTGTTGGAGGAGGGGGCAGTGGCATGTATACAAGCCACAGCTGGGGAAATTTCTAGCTTATCTACTTGAGTCCTCAGAAGGTGGTTGGGGGTCAGGGGAAGAGATGGCACCATGGAGTGCACATGTGTTAACACCCCGCATCCTTTCCTAGATTCTGTGCCTAGGTTAGTTTGCTGTCCCCAAGACTCCAGTTGGTGAGAGTTTGCCACTCACCTGCTGCCATTAATTGGTGCAGGGATCAACAGCAGCAGCCAAGTTCTTTGCCGTCTTTCCCCAGCACAGGCAGTGTTTGGGCTTAGAACAGAAAAGCACAGGTACTGCTGTCCCCAGCCCCAATATGGAACACAGCACTGACTTAGGGCAATGCTTCCCTATCAGGCTACCTGTTCAACCACCTTAGATTTAACTGCTCCAAATCCAGGACATTACAAGTTAAGGTTACGCCACACCTTATCCAGTCCTTTACTCTGTTGATTAACCCAAGAAACATGAGACATGAACATACTGCCTGCATCCTAGCAGAGCACTTGTTGACACTATCCTAAACTTATATGGGACAAAGTTGTATACAACACTAAAGAGAAAGGCAATCATTTTAAGGTATAGAATATTATAAATCAAAGATGATGGAAAGGCAGGAGATGACAGCCTTAATTCACACTCCATGGCCCAAGTAAATATCTATCAGTTTTATTATATATTTGGACCCATATGATGGTGTGGCACACTATGAATTACAGCTTTCATCGCCAGGCTTCCAATCATGTTTATGGAGCCTTTGTTTTTTAAAATGACTTGCAATGAGTTTTGACATAAGGCTTTATGGTATCAAAAATAAAAAAAGACAAAGGGCAGAGTTGTGGGAGAGGTATGGTGCAACCTTAAATCTAAGGTTGCTGAATAGTTACCATCTTAGCTATACTTTGAACCAAAGGGCTTTTCTTCATGGAAGTGTGTGTGAGTGTACATACACACTAGTTTTCTTGCTGCTATGAGCATTGTATGTATGTTAACTTGGGTGGGCAGTGATACAAGTTTTCAAGGGATGTTCTTCAATCCACCCTATCATCAGAAACTTGGAACAGGCACACTTAGATTCTTCTACCTAAGTAACTAGGTGTTCGGTGTCCTAGTGCCATATGAGCAGCAGGCCCTTAGGAGAGAAAGGCAGGAACTATGGGCCTCGACAGACATGATGCCTGGGCCAGAGCCTAACCTGTGTATCGGTTAGTGGGCTGCCAGATGTGGGTCTGCTGCAGCATCTGGCTGGGTAGGCAGTTGCCTAGGAGTGTGGGTGCAGAAGGAATTGGGTACAAAGTCTGAGCCCAAAGGCCACGTGGGTAAGCTGGGGGGGGGGGGGGGGGAGAGAGGGCATGCGCTTGCGCCACCATCCTGGTTCATGGTAGGGGTCAGGTCCTGCTGGGCTACTGTCGCTTCCAGCCCCTCCTCTCCCCAGCTGCGTCAATCTGTAGAAACGTTTGCTCAGTGCCCTGACCTAACCCAGTCATGGGTGGTCCCCTACCCCATGCAGCTGGCTTATGTTCTCTTTCCCTAGCAGCACATGCTGCTTGTGCCTCTGCTGAAGCTAGTGGTGCTTGCATGAACAGGGCTTTGGCCTCTTTCCGTTCTCACCTTCCCTATCACCATGGCTGGGGATCCACTCACAACAATGACACTTTCCCCTTCAGTCTGTATTCATGATATTCCTCCCCAAGCTACTTGGATGCTACATTGGGCTGAAGAAGCTACCTAATGGCAGGTCTCTACCAGTCTCAACAACTACATATGTACTTATATGTGCAGTTTTGAGACTGCCCCAATTATTGTTTTGTTAGCTATTATAATCAAACTGAAGCATTGACAAAATGGAATCTGTACAAAAATATACATACAGTTCTTTATTAAACAACTGTAAACACTTCACTGTAAAAATCCATAAAACTTTTATAAACAAAACATTTTGTAAATAGATTTCTATACTACAATAAAAGAATTTTAACACAATTATTTACATGCAATACTGACAAATTTGGCACTTCTTGAAAAGAAATGTACAAAACACTTTCTTCTTTTAAAAAGAAATTTAAAATTATAAAAACTCAGCATTACTGTCATGCACTTTGCAAATACCTCACAAGCACTTATGGCACAGCTAGCAGAGAGCTCCAGGCTCTCACCAAGCTCTTTGCTACAAGGTCAGTTCAGATAACTTTTAATGTGCTTCCATAAGTTTGTTGTAAAACCACCTGAACGTTGTCAAGAATGAAATCAAATGCCATATTCCAAACTGATTCCACAGACTGCTGCATTAACCTGTAAGGAGGGGGGGAAAAGGTAGCCATACTTAGAACAGTAACGGTAACATGTCAGTATTCCTACCAAAAAGCACCCCAAACAGGCCATTTCTTCCTAGGTAGGGTGTTATGAGAACACTACAGTGAAAGGTGCTTTAGGAACACTTGTGGTTGATGCTGCTATAAAGGTTTAAAAAAACCTAAGGTTCCTAGATTTGATAAAGCTGAAGTGAAAGTAGCTTGCATCTTTTGCATTTTGTACTTATTCTTTCAAAAATACATTGATTGCCAGTGCAGCTAAGAGTTTACTAAGCTGTCACATATGGAATTAAGCTACCTTTTCATGTACTTTATGACCAGATCCAACTTTTCCAAATCCTTTTCCTCTATCAAATCTGTACAGTACTTCACAACTTGTAGGATGTCTTCCTCCATAGGATCTATGAGAATAGATAACACATTAGAGAACTTTTAGTATAACTCAGTGTTTGGCACCATTATGACTTGACCTTCCATTTTTTTATTGCAAGAATAGATGAAACAGCTGTCAAAGGGAAATGTAAAAGGGATTTAGAACATGATAGTTTGCTATTTATGAAGACTTATGACAAGCAATGCTGGAAAAACTATGTAGCGTGCAGCTCAAACTTTTCAAATTGGACACTAGTAATTTTCATACTGAAGTAGGGTGGTAACTTCATGAATTAAATTATATAGTAATTTTGCTCTTTTTGTATCTTACAAGAGTTCTTTGATTTTTTTAAAAAACTTGCTTAAGAGGGTTTCACTTCTGATCTCTTTATAAATCCTGGCAGCTTCAGAATAATAAATAGAATGGAACTGTTATAGTAAATTAGTGTTACTTACCAGTAACTGAGTTCTTCAAGAGAACGCCACGTATTCTCACTTATGAGAGAATCCCTGCTCTGCAGGCATCGGTCAAAAAGCTCTTTGATATCAGTAGTATCCAGGAAGGCTGTAGTGAACAGTGGAATGAGGAGAAGGTCTCCTCTCCCCACTTCCATCCCAGGATTTTAGTCTCATGAGAGGAGATAAAGGGAAAGGCAGAGAGCCCTTCCCCGCTCAGTTGCTTCCAACCCCAACCTAGTAGATGTATAAAGTCTCCGAGCAGAGTGGAAGGATGGGTGGGTGGGTAGTGAGAATACAAGGAGCTCTCTCGAAGAATTCAGGTACTGGTAAGTAACATTTCTTCTTCAAGGAACTCTGCAATTCTCGCTTATGGAAGAATGTTAAGCAGTCCCTCAAAGCTGGAGGAGGGGCAGGGAAGAAAAACTAGTCACTTACCAGCAACTGAGTGTTAGGAAAATAGTGCAGAAAGGACTGCCCTTCTAAATGCTGAGTCAGAACGTGCAGCCAGGTCCAGGTCGTTGGACCTGGATTAATGCTTGGAGAAAGTATGTAGAGAGGACCAGGTGGCTGCCATAAAAACGTCCAAGATGGGTATATGTTTGAAATTTGCTATGAAGATTGTCATAGCTTGGGTAGTGTGAGCTCTCAGTCCTCGAGGGGCTCCTTCTTTGCAACTGCATAGCAAATGTGGATACACTGTAGAATCCACTTTGACAATCTCCAACATGAGACCTGTACGCTCATGCATTGTCCTCCATGTGAGATGAACAAAGAGTCACTAGATCGAATGGACTTGGTGCAATCTAAATAAAAGGATAAGGTCAAGCGTATGGAGAAATGCCTCAGCTGGGGAAGCGTGAGGTCTTGCGGGGGGGAAAAACAAAGCAGGTAGTGATATAGGTAGGGGCCACCAGTTCACTTACTCTTCTTTCTGAGGTAAGAGCTACTAACGTAACAGTTTTCATGGAGCGGTAGTCAAGCAAATGCATAGCCACAAGCTCGAAGGGAGAGCTCATAAGAGTTTTAAGGACCAGGTTTATATTCCATTGGGGCATAGTAGGAGCAACTGGAGTGAGGAGGTGCTGAGGTCTTTTCAGAATGAATGCATAACAGGATGCGAGAAGACCAGCTTTCCCTGCAATAGGGGCTAAATGCACCTTCAAAAGAGGAGAGTGACAAGTTAGAGTTAGAGTGTAGCATATAAGAAAGGAGAATATTGAGGGTTAAGGTAGTGATGTCATGACCGCTGTTTTCATACCAGCTAGTGCTACCTCTTCCACTTTGCAGTGTAAGGCTCTGGTGGCAACCTTTCATGCATTATCCATGATGGTGCATGCAGTTGAAAAGAACTCCAAAGCTAGCTGTGGATTAGAGGTGTGCACCAGGAGCCCATGTTTTGTTTTTTCGTTTTCGTTATTTAAATATCAAGTTTTTGTTTTCCATTGGTTTCAATGGAAAACACGTTTTTGGCTGTAACATTTTTGTTTTTCATTATATTTGGCTGAAACCTGGAGGAATTGTACCTTCAATGGAAGGCATTAAGTGTACCAAATTCCAAAAAGCTTAGATAAAGGAATCCAATTTTAGAAGCAGTTGAATTATATTTTGCAAAAACCTTTATATTCTTAGCTGTAGTTTCTTTGCCTCACATTTAATGTGAGTTTATACCCCTTCCCATATTTACTATCGCTGCCAACTTTCAGAAGGATTGGATAAAGGGTCCTGGTGGTATAATTAACTTATAAATGTATGTGACTAACATCTTTGTAGTCCAACTAGCGTACATGAAATTTAGCAGGGGTGTATATCAGACTTCCATGATCACCTCTGACAAATATCAGAAAGATGTGATAAAGGGTCCCAATTTTATATGCCTGCACAGCATATGCAGAGAAGGAGCCTATGCCAGGGATTCTCTTACGTGTCACTGTCGTATAAGATCAGTTTGTGATGCCAACTGGCCAGCAGAAATGTCAACCAAATATCCTCATTCTGTGCTGTGACCATCCCAACATCTCTCCCCCACTTGTTACTGGCAAGTCAGAAGCATCTGTTTAGGAAAGAGCCAATAGAGATTCTCTTATGTTCTCTGTCACAGTGCTGCAGGATGTGATTGCGATGATAACTGGCCAGTCTGGATGTGTAAACTATGTCTCCCGATTGCTGGGATGCTATCCCAAAAGTCCCAGTTATGTCCCTTCTATGCCCACCTGAGGGCCGCCCCCTATGCCTGCCTCAAAGCCACTACCAATTGGTCCTGTAAAGCTGGAAGCATGCAGTAATTGGCCAGTGAATGTGTCTGTCAGTCTTTTGGGCTGCTCCACAGCCTTCCTCCTACAGTTCGGCAGAGATGACAAAGGTATGTGATACATTCCTGCCAATCTCTTCTAAACAGGATGAATATAAAAACATCACAGCTGGAAATGTATTTTCAAGTTAATGACTTATACCATCAGAACCCTTTATCCAATCTTTCTGAAAATTGGCAGGTGTGTTAAGCTTATGGAGGGACATAATATTCACAGGTTTCATGCAAATTGGATGGAAGATAAAGAGGTTGTAGCCATGAATGTGTATGGAGCTTTTCTTAAAATCACAACATTCAACTACTTCTAAAATCGGCTCCTTTTATCTACTCTTTTCTAAAATTGGTACACAATGCCCTGCATTGGGGGTACAATCTCCCCCATGTTCATCATAATTGAATAAGAAACAAAAATGTTATAGCCGGAAATATGTTTTTTAGTTTTTTCCCTTTATTTCAAAAACAAAAAGTCGTTTTCGTTTCTAGTTTAGTTATTATTTGTCATTTTCATTATTGTAATAACGAAAATGACATGCACACCCCTACCGTGGATTAGCCAGGTGAAGAGGCTTAAGACTTGATGTCATGATGAAGCACGTGTCCATCCTGGTGTAAGAGGAGGTCTATCCAGAATGGCAGAGGCTCATGAGGAGATGGCCATGTTATGGAGGATCGCGGGATATCATGGATGGATGAGTTGTCTCGTCTCGCTTTGTAGGTGACCATCTGTAAGTTGGGGAAAACTTGTACATGAGAGTGCTGTTCCATGACATCATGAACGCATCCCCTAAGGAGGAGGGGCCGTGACCCACCCTGCTGCAGAATGTTGGGGACTTCAAGTGCAGGGATGTGGTGAAGAGTTCAACCATGAGATGACCCCACTCTTTGAAAATGTCCTCTGCCACCTTTGGGGTGGCTAGACCAATCATGTTGGTCTGTTCCCAGTTGACTCAGTATCTGCTAACCCATAGTTCTGCCCCGCCCTGTGTATGGCTATCTGAGTCATGTCCTGGCCCATGCACCAATTCTAAAGTCCCTCTGCTTTGGCTGACAGAGCTGAGGACTTGGTTCCTCTCTGGTGGTTCAAATACCACATCGCCAAAATATTGTCTGTCACTATCTGAACTACGGAGTTGGAGATATCTTGAGTGAATGCCTTAAGGGACCTGCCACTGGCTCATCTCAGGTATATTGATGTGAAGGCGTTTCATCTCTGGAGTTCAGAGAATGCATGCTGTGAGGCAGTTCAGGTGAGCTCGTCTGTGGTGATAGTGACAGCTGGTTGTGGGGATTCAAATAGTACGCCCCTTAAGAGGTGCTGTGGTTTCATCCCCCACTGGAGGGAGCAAAGGATATGAAGCAGTATGGTGACCTTCATCCATGCTGTGTGGACTAACGGTGCGTACACCTATCAGAGCTAGTACTGCAAGGGGTGCAGTTTTAGCTGGGTCAATGGAATGACTGAGGAAGTGGATATGAAGGGACCCTGGGGTCTTAGGAAGTGTTTCACTAGGCGGGTTTGACAGGAGACTATTATTATTTATATAGTGCCAACGGTGTACCTGGCACTCACTGTACAGTCAGTAGTTACAGACAGGTCCCTACCCCAAAGGGTTTACAATCTAAGAGACGAGGGAGAGGTGAACATCAGGAGAGACAAGGATATATTCATGAGTTTGAGACGACACAGGTGCACGTGCTTAACTTAGTTACAGGGAAGAGATTGAGTGAGGGAGGATGCAGTTTCACTCATGATGAGCCAGGGAGAGCCTGACAGAAGAGGTAGGTTTTCAGGAGGAATTTAAAAGCTGGGAGGGAGCAGAACAAATGTATATTGTGAAGGATTCCAGGCATAGGAGGCAGCAAGAGAGAAGCAGCAAAGACACTTACAGGACCAGGGGAATAGGGTAGGGGCCGAGGAGGAGTAAAGCTCCCGGGCAGGATACAAGAGTGGAGAGATATGGGAAACAAGGCCATGAACAGCCTTGAAAGTGAAGACGAAGAACTTTTGCCAAATGTGTTCCCATAGAGGAAGCCAGGGTAGGGTAAAGAGGAGGGGCTGTGAATGCGGTCAAAGCGACAGGCAAGTGTATTGGAAGTGGTAGCTATCTATGGGAAATCATAGAAATCTACGATGAGAAGGACATATAGTGACATGAAAATATGAGTCTTTAAGGTTGAGAGAGGTGAGCCATGAGCCGTTCTGTAGCATCAGAAGAATGTTGGATAAGGTGTCCATCTTGAATTTAAGTTTACAAACAAAATTTGTGTCCCATCCCTTTTGGGCACTACAAAGTATCTTGGGTAGAAGCCCCGAGAGGTTGAAGAGGGATGTGTACAACACTGAAGACGAAGAACTTGTGCCAAATGTATTTCCATAGAGGAAGCCAGTGCAGAGCAGAGAGGAGGAGCTGAACGTGGTCAAAATGATGGGCAAGGTGAATGACTTTGGCAACAGAGTGTTGAAAAGAGAGGAGGGGCTGAAATCAGAGCAGGGAAGACCAGTAAGGAGGAAGTTACAGTAGTCAAGGCGAGAGAGGACTAGAATGTGAACTAGTCCTGTTGCAGTGGCAACAGTAAGGCAGGGCCAGATATACAGGGCAAAGTGGCAGGATTTGGCAACAGCCTGGATCTGAGGTGTAAATAGGAGTAAAAAAAGGCTCTTATTAAGAAGGGCCCTCATTAAGTGCCTGATGCCCTGGAACCTCATGTGTGCCAGGAAAGCCCTTCATTGTAGGTATCTGGTTCAGCACCAATAAACGGAATCACTCTAGTGGGTGTAAGCCAGGATTTGCCTGTGATGATGAGACTGAACTTGTCAAGAAGAGTAATGGTGGTGTGGATGTCTTCCCTTAAGTCGATATTCTGTGTCTGCTGTCAACAGTCATTTGTCTAAGTATGGAACCACCCCACTTCTCCTCCTGAGCTCTGCAGCAACCGCAGCAATGCATTTGGTAAAAACTCAAGGCAGGACAGTGTATTGGAAGTGGTGGCCATCTATGGGAAATCATAGAAGTTTACAGTGAGATGGACATATAGAGACATGAAATGATGTGTCTTTAAGGTTGAGAGAGGTGAGCCATGAGCCCTTCTGGAGTGTCAGAAGAACGCTGGATAAAGTGACTATCTTGAATTTAAGTTTATAATGCTGAATTTAAGTTTACAAACAAATTTGTGTCCCATCCCTTTTGGGCACTACAATGTACCTGGGGCAGAAACCCAGAGAGGTTGAAGAGGGATACCTCTTCAGTAGCTCCCTTAGCGAGCAATGAGGTGGTGTAGCTATTGTTTTTAGGGAGGACTGGCCTGTTAGGAGGTATCCAGTTCGGGAGATTATGGGTATAGAGGTCCTTCACGTGGTGTTCGATTTGGCTGGGGGCAAGCTAGGGGTGCTGCTGGTGTACCGGGCCCC
>QEPC01007352.1:1021077-1072737 GCA_003113815.1 Sphenodon punctatus
GGGGACGGGCCGCCGGGAGCATATTACACCTGTGCTCCGAGCTCTGCACTGGCTGCCGATAGCGTGCCGAGCCAAGCTCAAGGTGTTGATGATGATCTATAAAGCCCTACACGGTCTTGGCCCCTCATACCTTAGGGACCGCCTCGCCCTCCGCGCCCCAGAGCGGCTCCTGCGGTTTGCCGGGGGTGCCTTCCTGGAGGTCCCCCGTGTTAAGCGGGGGGGCCACGATGGAGAGGGCATTCTCGGTAGTGGGGCCGCGGCTTTGGAACTCCCTTCCGGAGGAAGCTCGCCTGGCCCCTAGCCTGTTAACATTTCGGCAACATTGTAAGACCTGGCTGTTCGCCCAGGCCTTTGGGAGGGAGGGAGGGGTGGGGGTGGGGTGTTTAGTGCCCCCACCTATTTTGGATTTTATGCTGCTCGTTGCCCTGTTTTAATGTTTTGGTTTTAACGTTATAATATGTTGAATGTTTTTAAATTGATTTTATTGTTTTGATATTTTGGAAGCCGCCCCGAGCTGCATGGCAGGAGGGGCGGGGTAGAAATACATAAAAATAAATAAAATAAATACAAATAAATCTCTTGTAATAATGTTCTCTTATGAGATGGGTCACTAATGGGGGCAGGGAAGGGGAGTTAGATGAAGGGATTTGTTCAAGTTCTACGGCATAGTCATAAAGGACTATTTCTTTAATCCACCTGTCAGTGGTGATATTAGACCAGGGTTCATAAAATTGGCTCAGGCAGTCTTGGAAAATGGAGAAAGGGAAGCTCTCCTTCAACCTCAGCAGTGTTAAATTTGTGACCTGGCTTGTGGACCTTAAGAGGAACTGGACTGACACCTGCACTTTTGTTTGGGTTTCATGAACTGCTTATGTGGCTGGACAAAAGGAGTGGTGTTAGGGTTAGGGTACCTCCTTTGCTGGAAAGAAGAGGAATTGGCCCTCTTATCGGTAGGAACATGAGGCCTGAACTGAGTAGTACCTCCTCTTTATTGCCTTGCTGATCTTGACGTCTGGCATGTGTCCTTAATTTTGGAAAGTGCATCATCAGTGGACTTAACAGAGTCCAGCGCTATCAAATGGCAGGTCCTCTATATTCTGGTCTTGTTTTCAGGAGCCAATGCAGTTGATCTGAGCCAGACATGGTGTTGTAGAGTGATAGCTGAGGCCTTTTTACCAATAGGACAGTCTGCAATGTACATTGCTAAGTCAGCTGAAACTGTGCCAATTGTGTGCCCTTTCTTTGTAATGCTGCCAGCTGTGGAGTGGCAATTTATGACCATAGCCAATGCTGGTATCTGCACGTTGTGGAAAGGTAGCTCACTGCTCTCAGGGAAAGGGTCATTGAGAAGACTTTGCGACCAAGGATGTTAAGAATCTGGTCCTCCCTATCCGAGGGTGAAGTCTGAATTACCCCAGTCAGCAACTGTTGAAACTGCTGTTGAGGAGTCACTACTTCTACCCTTATGGCCAGGACAATGGAGTCAGGCTAGGTAGCTAGTTTGGATTCAGTGTCTGAGTTGAACAAACCGTTTGGACAAAACGAGGTCTTGAGACAGACAGTGCAAGGGTTAAGTTTTACAGAGAAAGGAAAAACACCACGAAATGGATTCTGCTTGAATGCAGCTTCTTGCCTAGAAGCAGCTTCTGGTAAACAGGGTGCCTGGTAACCGGGAGTAACAAAGATAAGGGCAGAAAGTTCCGTTCTACCTTGGAACAAGTTACCATAACCGAACGACCCTGAGTAAAGAACAAGGTAATTTCTCAATCTAATGAAAATATAACAACAACAAATTTGCGACAAGGGCTGACAGGCCATGTTGATGCCTGTTGGACAGGGGTTATGGGTTTCCATGGTAAGCGTCTGTTGGGGGCTTGGCCAGGAATTGGACAGAGATTAGTAAGCACAGGAGGACTCACCAAAAAAGGTGCATAAAAAGTGAGTGCAGGAACAAATAATACATACACAAACAGCACTAAGGAACCGCGCCGACCTGACTCATCTCCCGCTGTGTCATCTATCCGCTCATCTGTTTCAAGATTTGGCCACCTCCAAACCAAGACCTGGGTGCTGTGGACTGGTGAAACTTTCTTGCCTCGCATAAAAGCAGCTTAAATAGGTTTGTTAAGTTTCTCTTTAACAGAATTGTTGAGTTTCTCTTGTATGCTTGTTTGCTAGTAAGTCACATGAAAGAGTGATTTAAAGAAAATACTCTGTCTGTAGTCAATTCAGAGGTACCCCTAAAAAAGGACCGCCAACACTGTTGCATAACAAGGGAGTTTAGAGTAGGGTGCTTGAAAAGCATAGATGTCCCTTCTTGGGGAATGATGTAGAGGACATCTACTAATTTGTTAACAGGCATGGCTGAGGATGATGTGATGTGGCACTGGTGGTGTCGGGGTTGGTACTGGGGCATTGCCAGCGGCGCCAGGAGTAGCGGAAGGTGCGCTAAAGGTAGCACTGGAGGACACAGGCACTGGGGGCAGACTGGCAGGTGGCAGGCTGACCTTGATTGGGCCCACCGTGCCCTTGTAAGGCTCGCCTTGTCAGAATGTCCCTGAGCCGCATCAGGTGGTCTTCGTGCACCCTCGAGAAGAGGGCTGTGCAAGCCTTACATGACTTCGTCATGACCTTCTCTTAGGCAAGCAGTACACTTTTCATGTTGATCTGTGATAGAGAGGTTGGTGGGACAGTTTAAACAGTGTTTAAACCAGGAGTGCTTAGACATAGTGGCTCCGATGTGCTTGGAGACTCCAGGCTTAAGGAACAAGCAAACATTTAAAAAAAAAAAAAAAAAACCACAGTCAGGAACACACTGTTCTTTGCTTTCAAGGAACACAACTAACTGTGGAAGGAACTGAGCGGGAAAGGGCTCTGTCTTCCCCTTCATCTCCTCTCGTGAGATTAAAAGCCTGTATATGGGGAGAAGCGAGGAGAGGGTGCAGAGGTGAGACCTTTGCCTCCTTCCAGACTTTGCTATGGTCTGCCTGGATACTGCAAACATCATAGAATTTTCCGACTGATGTCTCAGAGTTCCTTGAAGAACTGAGGTTATTACGTTAACTTGGGTGAGAAAGCAAGGCACAGCCCAGACATGAGACAGAAGGATGGTGAGAAAGATGCCATGAAGGTGGAAGAAACTAAGTTTGGCCAAAGCATGGATGCAAGAGAAAACTGTAGGGTCAGGCTTGCCATCTGTTTTCCCTTGCATGTACTCTGCACATAGCATGACTAAAACTTAACTGCAATTTACCTGAAATAGTTGTAATCCACTCTTTAAGTAAGGCCTTTACATCATTGAACTCGACAGCTCCAGCTAGATTAGGAGCTTCTGGTCTATAAGTGCCAGACAGCTCTGTCTGCAAAGCAGATGGTTCTGAAGTATTTGAAGTAGATGGAACTGGTTCCACCTGTTCAGAAAAAGAACACACATGCTGCTATTGCTGAGATGCTACAAGGCTTGTGAGCAATGTTCATGAGTAATATTGTCAAGACAAACACAGAAGAAAACAAAAAAGAAACACGAGTCATACTTGAAGCAGCTGCAGCTTAAAACTGCTTCTAAAGTTCACTTAGGCTGCTTGCACACATTCTTGCTTTTTCATGAGATTCAATGGGCTGTATGTATGCCCATGTTAATTACTCACTGTGACTATTTTGTAACGGGACCACAATGGATCCTTGCCCATGATACACAAGAGGCTGCTCCAGACTCTCTGGGGCAGGGGCAGCTTGATCCCTGCAGGCCCCAGGGACCTGCCATAGCCCACCTGCGCTCACCCCTTTCTGCAGAGCATGCTATCTTGGATGGCTCCCCTGTGTTGCTTCTGCAAGTGCTACATCTGACTAGCCAGTGTGGTTTCCTCGACAGCAGCGGCACCAAGTTGTGGGTGGGGCTGCCCCAGACAGAAGCTGGGCTGGGACTGGAGCCCTGGGCATGGGGGAGGGCTTTCCTGGCAGGAAGTGACAGGCCGCCACTGCTGTATGGAGAGGGAGTTACCCTGAACCTTCTGCCGGGCTGCTCCACTCTGGTGAGTTTTGCGTGAGTTAAATTAATGTTATATTTGAATGCACCGCACACATATTTAACATTAATTTGAACTTTTGTGAATGACATGGCTGAATTTCTAGCTCCGTCATCCGTGACTGAATTAACATTAGTTTAACCAATGAATGAGGAAAGCTCCTTGCCCATGTTAAACAATCTAACAATTAATTGCTATTTAATGTTAGATTGTGTTAACGTGGGCAAGCAGCTTTGTTCTAAAGAACACATATACAATATATTAATTGGTGCAAAAATTACCTGAAATTTACCAGTGGTTGTACCTTCCTGTTTTAAAAAACCATCTATTAATTTCTGTGGACTTCCAGAAGATACCACCATATTCTTGGCAGGACTACCAAAGAGTTTGTTTTTCAAAGGACTTTTTATCTTTTTCCCAGGACTGACTTGGTTTTTCCCTCGGTTTTTTTTCTTATTCTTTGCTGCTGCTGGCTTCAACTGCAACAAAGGATTCTTTGATACTGGTGGGAAAAAACACACACCAAGAATAATCAGTGGTCGTTCACTACCATTCTAGAGATGATGTTACAATCCCCATTAAAAAAGCACTGTGCCCAAAGATGGGTTATTTTATGTCTGTCATACCATTCATTGATAGTGTTTAAACTAGCGCAGCAACTGGGTACTGGGAAAGTCAGACACCCTGTTGAATCTGGGGTGCATGACTCGCCGTTGTTGTGTTTGGGCACCAACTGGCACCTGGACACAACGTGGCACGCTACCCGATTCCCCAGGTTGATTCACCTCACTGCGAGACTGCTGCTCCTATAGTCCCGGTCACTGCTCTCTGCTCCTCCCTGGCCCACGCGCTGCTCAGCTGAGCATGGGATGTTCCACCTACGTGGGAAGGAGGCCCCTTCCTCCCTAATGGGTCCCCTGTTCTCAGGGGGACCCATATCAGGGGTGCACATGGGTCCTGCACACACACCCATTTTGGTCCCCCTGAACAGGGGACCCATGGGGGTGCATGCAGGTGGGAAGAGGCCTCCTTATTGCCTCCCCTTAGAAAAAGCCCAGTGGGTAACAACCTGGTGGTGAGATGAGTCAGACTGAGGAGCTGGGATCAGCATCCTGGGATGTCCCAGTAATGCCTGCATTTTGGGGGGCTGGGTACTCCGTCAGAAAAGTTATTCCACAGGCAGCAAATATGCTAGCTGACGCAGTTTAAACATAACTTCTGGAGTCTCGTATAGGTGAAGTATGCAAGTTATGGCATGCAAAGAAAATCCAGCAACCCTTTTCTTTAAACTGTCTTAATGTCTGTCATACCATTGGTGGATAGGGTTTTAACATATACAGGCTTTAATTCTTTGTAACTTCTTATCAGTACAGCACACGAACATTAGCCATTCAAGATGTAAACACTTAATTTCTTCAGTTCAACTTCTTGTCTGTCTATCTAGGTATGATGGAAGTATGACCCTTAAATAAGACATATCTTGGCCCCTTAGAGACTAAATTATACTATTAGTGGCAAAACAATAGCAAAGAAATCTTGGGATGCTGAGCAGAAGAATTCATGACATACTAGAAAGGAGAACTGGTTACCTACCTTCGGTGAATTCCTTTCTCTCATATCCCTGCATACTCCTCCGGATGGGTAGTTCCACCGTTGACCGCCAGGAGGCAGATGAGCTTTTTTCCTCTCTGCGCCTGCGTCACGGTGCTACCCGGCTCCAGCGCCAGTCCGTTGCAAGCTGAACTCTCATTCTATCTAGTGATTATAACTCAACAATCTTATAACAACTAATAACCATTAATTAACTTATTTAAATATGAGCGGGACTCTGAGAAAAGACTAGCTCGATTGTGGATACTGGTCCCACACCCCCTGCTAATCATGCTGCTGCTCGGCAGGGAGGGGCGGAGGAGTATACAGGGATATGAGAGAAAGGAATTCACCGAAGGTAGGTAACCAATTCTCCTCATACCCCTGGCATACTCCTCCGGATGGGACGTACCCAAGCAAAGTGTCCCAATTTAAGGGTGGGAGCCAGTAGCACTGGGGGTGTCCAGTACCGCCTGCAGTACCCTTCTGCCGATTGGAAGATATTAATCTTGTAATGCCTAACAAAGGTACGTATCGAAGCCCACGTGGCTGCTCTGCATATCTCTTCGTATGAGGCCTTTCCTTTGAATGCGTAAGAAGTGGCTGCGCTTCTTACAGAATGAGCCCAGATTTGAAGGGGGGCACCCTACCCTTTGCCTTGTAAGCCTCAGTTATACTTAGTTTTAGCCACTTTGAAATTAAGGTCTTTGTGGCTTTATGACCCTGTTGGCTCTTTCTGATGTTTACAAATAAGGCTGTGGATTGCCTAAATCCTTTGGTTCTATCTAGGTATATTTTTAAGGCCCTTCTGACATCCAGCTTATGCCAGGCTTTCTCTTTGGGATGTGTTGGTCTGGGGCAAAAAGATGGCAAGATGACCTCTTGTGCCCTATGGAAGAGAGAATTTACTTTAGGTAAAAAGGCTTCGTCGAGCCTTAGGGTGACTGATTCCTTCTGAAAAATACAGAAGTTCTCCTCCATGGACAGAGCTCCCAGTTCGGACACCTTCCTTGCTGGTGTAACCGCTACAAGAAAAATAACCTTTAACGTTAAAAATACAGTGTAATCTGTTTTAGAGGTTCGAATGGAGGCTTGGTAAGTGCCTCGAGAACGAGGTTGAGGTCCCAAGATGGAACTCTGTGTACTACCGGAGGAGCTAAATTCCTTGCAGCCCTCAAGAACCTCCTAACGTTCTTGTGTGTGGAGACTGTTCTGTTGGCTACTGATCTAAGCACCGAGTCTATGGCCGCTGCTTGTCTGGCCAGAGTGTTTGCCCTAAGACCCTTATCTAGTCCCATTTGCAAGAATTCAAGGACTTGTGCTACTCCTGCCTCGGTTGGATCTTGGTCCCGTTGACTAGACCATGCTGCAAAAGTCTTCCATGTGGCTCTATAGCTTCGCCTGGTGGCGGGTCTTCTGGAAAGTTGAATTGTGTTTAGGACAACTTCTGAATAACCCCTCGCTCTCAGCGCGGATCGTTCAAGTTCCACGCAGTCAGATTTAACATTTGAATCTCTGAGCAAGTTATCGGTCCCTGTGTAAGTAGGGATGGAATGATGGGTAGTCTTTGGAACTGTGCGTTGCTTCGTTCGATTAGTTCTGAAAAACATGGCCTCCTGGGCCACCATGGAGTTATCAGTAAGAGATGTGTGTTGTCTCTGATTGCTCTGGATAAAGTCTTCTGGATTAGTGGGATGGGTGGAAAGGCGTATAATAGCCCCTTGGGCCATGGACTGTTTAGAGCGTCGGTCCCTTCCGCCTCTCAGCATCGAGTGCGGGAGATGAAGCGGGGAACTTGCGAGTTTTCCCTGGTGGCGAACAGGTCCATCAGTGGAAGGCCCATCCAGTTCACTAGATGCTGGAAGACCGATCTGTCTAGCGACCATTCGTGTGGGTCGAGTGTCTGACGGCTCAGATAGTCTGCGCGTGTGTTCTCCTGTCCCTTGATGTGGAGGGCTTTTATCGAGGCTAGGTGTAATTGAGCCCATGAAAATAATCTGGTCGCTTCCCGATGCAACTCCCTCGATCTCGATCCCCCCTGGTGGTTGACGTAGGCCTTTGCTGCCACATTGTCCGTATATACCAGGAGGTGTTGTGAGACAAAGGTCGGATAGAGGTGTTAAAGTGCCAGTCGGATGGCCTTCAGCTCGAGAACGTTTATTCTCTTCGTCGCATCCCTCTGGAACCAGAGGCCCTGAGTCGTGTGGGGTCCTGAGTGAGCTCCCCAGCCTAAGAGGCTGGCGTCCGTCGTTACTACTACCCTCGCTGGTTCCGAGAGTGGTACCCCTTCTAGGAATGTTTTTGGCTCTAACCACCAGGACATCGAGTCTTTTAAGTCCTATGGAATGGGGACCCACGGATTGAGACCTAATGTGAGCAATCTTTGCAAACCCCTGAGCCGCCTCTGTAAGGGGCGAAGGTTGAAGCGATCCCATGTCACCTGTCCTATGCAGGATACTAAGAGGCCTAGCAGGGTCGCTAGGGGTTTGAGTCTCATGCGGCTCCCACCTCTGAGGAGGTGGATTAGTCGATGGATCTTTTCCCTCCTGTCGACTGGGAACGAATGCGCGGTCTAAGGAGGTATTTATTAGGATTCCTAGATGTTCCAACTTCTGTGTTGGGGTCAGGTGACTCTTTTCTCTGTTTATGAGGAATCCGTGTTTCTCTAAGTAGGGCATGACTAGGTTGAGATGTTTCTTCACCCTGTCGAGTGAGCTGCCCCTGATCAGGAGATCGTCGAGATATGCGTAAATATGTATTCCCCTGCTGCGTAGGTTGGCTATCAGAGGGGCCAGGATCTTTGTGAAAGTCCTGGGAGCTGAGGAGAGACCTAATGGTAGAGCTCTGAATTGCCACTGTTGTTTGTTGTAGGCAAATCTTATCCATTTTCTGTGGGGGCCCCAGATTGGAACATGGAGGTAGGCCTCCCTTAGGTCTAAGGACGTCATCCAGTCTCCGCTCTGTAGACTCTGACGTACTGAGGTCGCTGTTTCCATCTTGAATCTGTGGCGTTTTACATATTTGCTTAGTGCCTTTAGGTCCAGTACCGCTCTCCATTTGCCGCCCTTCTTGGCGACCAGGAAAATGATGGAATAGATTCCTGAGAAACGGTCTTGATCTGGAACCTTTTCAATTGCATTGCTGTCCTGCAATCTCTTGATCTCTTTCAGCATAGCCTCGTGCTTTTGTGGGTTTTTAGAGACTGGAGACGGTATGAAGTGTTGTCTGGGGGTACGTCTCAGCTCTGTTTTGTATCCTTCCGAAATGCAGGATAGGACCCAGGCATCTGAGACTGAGGCTCCCCAGATTTCCTTGAATTGTTGTAGCCTTCCTCCTACCTCCGAGAAGGCATAGCCAGGCATCTTGCTTGGGGTTGTTGGTCCCAAAGCCTCTCTGCCTACGTCTATCGAATCTCCCCGCTTTGAATCCCCTTCCTCTGAAGGAGAAACCTTTGGAGAATTCCTTGTGGCCTTGGTTGAACGCTCCTCTGGAAGTGCCGCCGAAGCCCCTGAATTTGAAAGGTTGGCCATGAAAAAACCCCCTCTTTGAAGTCACTTGTTGGAGGGTTTTTGCCTTATCCTTGGTATTGGCCTCTTCCAGAACCTTTTCCAGGCACACCCCAAAAAGAATGGAACCTGTATAGGGTGCCGAGGTTAGGAGATTCTTGGCCGTGGGGTCCCCTTGCCAGGATCTTAACCAGACCCTGCGTCTAGCTGCTATGTCTCCTGCCAGAGCCCTGGCTGACCATGTAAGAGCATCGGTGGTTGCGTCTGCTAAAAAGGCAGTAGCCATGCAGATGCGGGAGGAGAGTTTTTGTGCCCTTTTTTTCTGGCAATTCGGGGTCCTGTGCCTCTTGCATCCACGCTAGTAATGCTCTAGACACATAGGAGGCCACAATATTAATTTTGAGGGATGCTGCCGTGGAGTCTGCTGCCCTCTTAAGGGCTGAGTCCACTCCCCTGCAAGTGCGGTCATGGGGATGGCAGTCCCCTTCCATAGGAAAGACAGTCTGGCGTGCTAGAGAAGCAGCAGCCGCATCGATTTTGGGGCTTTTGAAGAGAGGTTCCTTTCTCCTAGAGAAGGCGTACAGGTTCTCCTGTACTCTGGGCATTTTATGGGACTTATCAGGGTGTTTCCATTCCTCTAACACAATTTTTTCAAATGTTTTATCCAGGGGTAAGCCCTGATCCCTGCCGTGTACTGATGGCAGATAGTCCCTAGTTTCCTCTTCTTCTGAATCGGAGGATCCTTCCTTAATGGCTCTCTCCTTGATTTGGAGAGTCTTAATAACATGCCCTAGCAGCTCTTCCCTACACTGGCTAGGGAACTGTCTGTCTTTCTCTCTGGGGTCTGTGGGGAGGTTGTCAGAGCATTCCCCTTCTTCTAGATCAGAGCTCTCCTGAGAAGAGTCTGACTCAGAAACAGAATCCCCTAAGAACTGCTGTTTATGTTTCCTACTGCTGCCTGCTTGACAATCATCCTCCTCAGAGCCCTGAGGGGATATCAAGGCTTGCAGCCCAGCTCCCCCTAGTGGGGATTTAGTAGACTTTTTCCCCTGCTGAGGAGCTTTTCCTGCTCTCGGTGTTTTGGGGGAGGGGCCCTTCGCTGGGACGCTACTCCTGCGTTTCCCGTTCTTTTTAGGACGGGCCAGATCTTTTATTGCCCCCATAATCTCCTGCATTGATTTTGCAATGGAAGCCAGTGAGGGATTTTGGTCCCCCCGTGGCTCCTGCACTATTGGAGGGGGACAGTACCCTCTCAGGGGTAGTCATGATTATGGCCAGGCTCAGGGTAGCTGGCTTGGGGCCAAGCGGATTGGTCCCGGCCTAGGGCGGGCGGAGGGCTGCAGTGGAGGATCCCTCTATCCGGGAAGTAATCGCGGCCTCCCCTGCTCCCCGGCGCAGTGCGAGGGAGCCGGCGGGGATTCTTTTAATTTTTTAAAATTTTTTGTTGCCTGCCTGGCGAACCGAGACGGGGTCTGGTATCGCCTCCCCAATGCCTCGCCGAAGCCTTTCTCCTAGGCTTCCTTTTTTAGTTGTTTATTCCTTTATTAATTGTACCTTGTTACTAGGGACCTGGGGATCCCTAAAAAGCCTCCCGACGGTCTCGGAGGCAGATGAAGGACTGGCGCTGGAGCCGGGTAGCACCGTGACGCAGGCGCAGAGAGGAAAAAAGCTCATCTGCCTCCTGGCGGTCAATGGTAGAACTACCCATCCGGAGGAGTATGCCAGGGGTATGAGGAGAAAGAAAATTCAAGTTAAAAACTGACAAATCAATGGTGGAGTAGATGGCCAGGATATGCACTTTTCTATTTAAAAAAAACCCCAAAAACCTCACAAGTGTTTAGGCCATATAAAGTGCAACTCTATACTAGCATCCTCAAGATGCTTCTGCAAGAAACTGTTCCTTGGAGAAGAGAAAGCTGGCTTGTTCTAACTAGCCTCTGTAATCGGATATGGGAACCAGAACAAACAACACAGACTTAGCTTAAATCCAATAAATGCCCTCGAAGAAACAATGTAGTAGGCTAAAGAGGAGTACAAAGATGGTTGTCTAGCTGTGAACAAAGTTACTAACCATTTCTCCATATTAAATGATGGGAATACCAAGAGTTTTGTTAGAGAATTGAGACATTAATGTATCTCCAATTTTGAAAGCAGCAGAGGCTACTTGCAGATGGAAGCTCAAAGTATGATACATTGATGAATAAGGAAAAGTTTGCTAGATTATCTCACACAAATGTTTTGTATCAAGTTGGAAAAGTCAGGGAGGGCTATATTACCTATAATTATATGTGTCCATGGAACAAAGATGTTGGAATTAAATAAAATTCTTAATTCTGTATAACAGATTCCGAAAATTATAGTGCTTCATGAAAGAGGTTCTTAAATTTGGCCATCCCAGTACTACTAGGGTAATGAACACTCAAAATACCAACTGTGTGAGTGGTATTTTACAATACCGAGTGCTCAGAGGATTCCTAACCTCCCCATCTTGTTTGATCACTTCATATTTAGTCATGTATACCTACTCCATTGAGATCATCCTATTTCCCCTCATGATGTTAAAGATCAGACAATCTGTACTGTAAAGATCTACTCAATGTAAGGCTGGGCTAAGAGGGTTATTAAACCGTTCTTATGCATCTCTAATCCTGAGCCAAATTAGGGTCTGAGCCAATACCTGTCATAGTTGAAGGAACTTCTAAGGGTCATCATAAAACAGCTGGATCGAGGGAAGAGAGGATCAGGGGTTACAATTCCATAGATCCCTATTGCATATAGTTTGATGGACATACCAATGGTGCTGTTCGGTGGCTGAAAAATAGGATTCTCAGTTTGCCTTTGCTTTTGATCATATGCAGCTTTAAGTTCCTCTTGAAGCTCTGCAGGTAGTGCAGCAAAAACGTCAGGGTCCACCTGGAAAAGGAAAAGTTCATCTAAGGCACTCCACTGGCGAGTAATTATGTTTGGTGTTCACATTTTTAGTTTTTGTCTCTGCTGGTTTCACAGAGGGACTTACACTCTATGCCAATTACTGTATTAGACAGATTTAAAATTTTCAGTTTGTGTTTTGTTAAAGTAGGTGCCTACAGAAGAGTATTCATTATTTGTCATCTGCTCTGAATTCAACATTTAAAATGTATCTGTTTACATGAAAATAAATAGCACTATGAATTATCACAGTAATAAATTTCTTGCATTTAAGTAATAAACCGTTCACTCTGGTTTGTTGAGGGCTTTCACTATAACTTCGCAAATTTTAAATTATTATACTATTTTCAGCCTGCTACTTCTTATTGCTTGAATTGTTCTAGTTATTGTTAAACATTTACATTCTTAACTGTAAAGCAGACAGTAGCTCCAATTTGACAGTTGCTTTCATTATTTTCACAATATATTCACTAGTTCTATGTTGAATGTTACGGGTATACATTTTGTCATTAAGTAAAGCACAGATATAAGGCTTATCCCCATCCTCAATGGCACATCCATATACTGAATGAAAACAATTTAAAAATAAAAAAGTGAAATAAATATTCAGTTGCTCATCATCTTCATGTGGATGGAGCACAAGGATATTGAGATTTTTTCCCCTGAAATATTTAGATGAAGTTTTATGAGCCAGTGGCAATAGATGCTCATGGTAGTTAAAATGTTACCTGTTTTCATTAAATATGCAATAAAAAGTACACTTCCTACCACTATTACATTTCCCTCCTCTTTTTTTAAGCACTGACCGTCACAACAATTGTGTATAGCTTTGAGTTTTCCAATAGAAATCTTTTTGATATTTGCAGCATGGACAACTGTAGGTACTGACAAGTCTCGGGAGTCTCCAAGGACTGGCTCAAAAATTAGGTGGTAATATATTATTTGTTCCATTTTTATCCCACCCTTCCCTCGAAGGTTTAGGGCAGCATACAAAAATATATAAAATACTTACACACAGAACATATGAAAAACATAAAAACAATTAAAAGAAACCCTAAACCCCACCCACCAACCCTCTTCCTAGCCCCTCTACACCATTAAACCTAACCCTATTCTAGTCCACCAAATGCCTGGCCAAACAAAAAGGTCTTACACCTCTTTGAAAAGGTAAGCAGGCTTGGGCTTAGGTGGATCTCAAAGGGGAGAGATTCCGTAAGTGCGGAGCCTGTGTGTTTGCGCTGTATGAACCTCACAGGAAGATAGTACTCGCAAGAGGGTGTCCTCAGCTGACCTCAGAGGCTGCAATAGAACGTACGGGAAGAGGCGGTCTTTCAGATACCTGGGGCCCAAGCTGTTTAAGGATTTATAGGTCAAAATTAGCACCTTGAATTGGAAAGCTACTGGCAGCCAGTGCAGACTCCAGAGCACCAGTATAATGTGCTCCTGGCGACCCACCCCCAACAGAAGGCAGGCCGCTACATTCTGCACCAACTGCAGCTTTCGAACAGTCACCAAGGGCAGCTCCAAGTAGAGCACATTACAGTAGTCTAGCCTCGAGGTTACAAAGACATGGATGACAGTGGACAAGTCCGAGTCTGAGAGAAAGGGTCACAGTCGTCTTACCAGATAAGTTGGTGAAAAGCACTCCTGGCCACTGCCACAACCTGGTCATCTAGGCGCAGCAACAGATCTAGGAGCACCCCAAGGCTGCAAACCTGAGTGACCAAAGGAGGCTGGACCTGATCAAAAAGAGGAGTCCCTACGTCCCCCTGGTCATATGGCCGGCTGACCATGAGCACCTCGGTCTTGTCTGAATTCAGCTTCAATCAGCTCGCCCGTATTCAGTCCCCAATGGCAGCCAGGCACCTGGTAAGAACCGAGACTGCAGCAGGGCCTGGGTCAGATGAAAAAGAGATATAGAGTTGGGTGTCATCAGCATACAGATGGCACTTCACTCCGAACCTCCTAACGATCTCACCCAGGGGCCTCACACTGAACAGGAGTGGGGACAGATGGAACCCTGCAGGACCCCACAATGCTTGGATTTTGCAGGCTTCAAGCCTTGCAAGCTTTTATAAATCTTTAAAAATTCCATTTATTAGAGAGGTTAATTAAGCCTATTCTACAGCATGAACCTCATGGCCATTTTCTGTATTTTTAATGAATACGTGTGTGCTACTTTAACAAGGCACACTCACATAAACAAATGACAAACAGTTGGAAAAACTAATCTATTCAAGCAATAGGAAGTAGCAGGCTGAAAATTGTATAATAATTTAAAATTTGCAGAGTTGTTATAAGTGGAAGCCTTCAACAAACCAGTGAACCATTTGTTACTTAAATGCATGAAATATATTACTGTGATAATTCATAGTGCTATATATTTTTCATGTAAATAGATACTTTTGTATCTATGAGCAGGCCTGTGCCCCCAAAACTTTATGCTGCAAGCCCCTTCAGCCAGGTGTTAACTTGCGGTTCCCTGAACAAAGGAACTTGCCTCTGCCTAGAGGACTATTAAATTGGTATGTCCCGCCTAAAGAAGCTTCCTGAACTCTCCTTACCTAGCCTCGTCCCCAACCTCACACCTACAGGGAGCCACTCCCAAATGGGATACCTCACCATGACCAGGCATCCTGAATCTATATACCCACAAGACAAGTAAACACAAAATGACTGAGAATACGTGACTTGAACAGTACAAGAATTAGGGATTTGTATTCTTAGCCAGTCTGGTCTGAAGCCTGGGACTGGCTCCTGGATGGCCTGTATAGTGGTCTGGTCTGAACATGGATTATGCTCCTGTACTATTATGTACAGAATGTACAATCTCCTTGGTGCTGGAACCAAGAGAGGGGACCACTCTCCAAATATCTCATAACGAACTATAGCTTATGGCCATCCATAGACAAAATATACCTCTGACTTACAGTATACAGAATTAATAATGGGGCTCTAATTCCAATGGTTTCAAAGGAAATTCATGTTATTTTTAGTTTTCAGAACTTAGTCTCTGAATAGGCTTGCAACTACTTTAAAAAAAACAAAAAAAACCCATTTTCTACCCCACCCCTTCTGCGACAGGCAGCTCGGAGTGGCTTACAAAGATTAAAAACAATACTTAAAACATTAAAAGGAGGACACAAATCACATCCCACCCCATCTATTAATAGGAAATGGTTTATTTTTGTAGCAGCTTAGAAAATAAAAAACTTAATTTAGCCTAAGGTAAAACTGGATGGCAACTGTAACAAAACAGATTGCTCTAAAGAATTGTCAGATCCTTTGGTCAGTCAGTACAACCCCACAAATGGATGGAATTGGGTAGTGGTGGGGAAAACCAATGTGGTTGGAATATGCAAATTCAGGGTTATCTCCTAGGCACTGTCAAGTCAGCAATGTTGCTAGAGCTACAGATATAATTAAAAACTGTCCTCCCACAAAAGAAACAGATTATATATTGCTTGCATTAAGCAGAACAAAATATTTTGTATGCTCATACTGCCCCCACATTCTTTGTGGAGGATAGATGTTTTGATTCACTCCAAAATATCATCACAGCCTAGACACAGCAATATGCTCTCTTAAAATGAAGATTAGACATCTCTGCTAGGGTCATGTATTGTAGGGGTGGGGAACCTCGGGCCCGTGGGCTGAATGCGGCCTGTGGATAGTTTTTATGCGGCTCCTTTTGAGTTCCTGGATCCAGTTCCTAACCCAAAGCACTGAAAGACTGAGCTCGGGGGAAAGGAGCAGAGATGAGGGCAAGGATAGGTGACAGATTCATGGCACAGGTCCATGATCTCGACCCTCCTATTCCCGAGTGCAGTTCCCATCTCCAACTTTTAGGGAGTCCTTGCAGATTGCACTAATTTTCCAAGTGGCCCCCCAGAGGGAATTTTCAGCACTATGAATGGAAAAATCCGTTTGTTGTTGCAGGACATCTATGCAATATCTTGTGTGCCAGATAAGTCCAACGCTACATATCAATCAAAGCAGGTTTAGAACTGCTCTACCCCAAACTAGCTGCCAGTGATCCCAAGATACAGAAATACAGAATTTCTGCTTTTATAGGACACATTGAAATCCCAGTCATGCCTTCTTTTTCTGGGACTTCTTTGTTTAACTTGTTTGTGTGGCAAAGGTCTACTATACTTTTAGGTCAAAGGATCTTCTTATAATAAAATTGTACAGCTACAGGAAGCTTTAAGTTTACTTAGTATCAGCAGTTCTTATTCTATTATTTTGAATGATGACCTCCTACCTGGGGATCGTTCTCCCCTCCCCACCCTCTCCCTGAGTCATTGTTTCCAATCACGGTTTATACCTCACACTTTGTTCACTCTATAGTTTTAATTCCTGATCTGCCTGATGGACCCTGAGAGGTCCAAAAGCTTGCACACCTCCACCAACTGGAGTGGTCCAATAAAAGATATAATTGTACTACTTTGTCTCTTTTGCCTATATTTGGGACCAACACAGCAACCATACTTTCTCTACAATAAAATTATCCTCTTGCAACTGATTAGGCGGTGTTACCCTTATACTGCACTTAAAGGGTGAAAATAAATGAGATGGTAGTCCACATTAGTACTTTCCAGGTGAGTGTTTGCCTGCCTGTCTATTAGATGTTTGCCCACAGCCCCATGCAGACCCCACTCACAGCATCGTCCAGGACATTGCAGGCCCATCGTGTAGGCCAGTACATGCCCACGCATCCGCCTCCCATCTATTAGGTTTGCCCGCAGCATTGCCTGCATCCGGGTCTGCCAGCACCATAGAGTCATGCCTAGCACGGCTGCTAGAGAGCGATCTTGCTGTGAAGCAGCTGCAAGAGAAGAGACCTGCAAAAGGTGAGAGTCTTTCCTGCACCCCTGCGCTCTCCTCTTACAGCAGTTTCACAGCTGGTCAAGCACTGCTTCTGATGGAAAGTGGGGTCACAGCCAGAGTGCTCCAGTGCTCGGGCAGCTGTTTCCTGCACTCCCGCTCTCCCCTCTTTCAGAGGCTTCACAGCTCATAGCACTACAAGAGGAGAGTGCTACTTCTGATGGAAAGGGGCAGCAGTGTGTGTGTGTGTGTGTGTGTGTGTATGCTTCTTCCCTGGCTGTGACCCACCTTTTCATCAGAGGCAGGTCTGTGGAGAGGGAAAGCGCTGAGTGGTGTCACCTGCATATGAAATGTAGGCAGGGGGATGCCCGTTTATTAGCTCTACACTCTAAAAAACGTGAGTGCAGGCTGCACAGATCAAACACAGACTCAAGCAGGCTAACTGTCTCATTTATATACACCCTAAGGGTATTAACAAATGAGGCATTAGTCCACACCAGGTGGGTATCCACCTACCCATTTATTAGGTGTTCGCCCCTACTGGCCACGTGGCAGGCACCACCCACCACAGGGTCTAAGAGAATGTGGAGCCAGCTGTACAGGCTAATGTGAGCCCATGTGTCTGCATCCCGTCAATTAGGTTGCAAGCATTGCCTCCAAACGTACAGGTCCACCAGCACCATAGAGTTGTGGGCAAAAATCCTAGTGAGTCCGAGGAGCAACCACTTCCTGCCCCTCCCTTTGCTATCGCTCTCGGTAGCACTGCCAGTGGGGGCTGCCCGCAAGAGCATGAAATACATGTAGGGGGCTGCCTGTTTTATTAGGCTGGACATGCTAAACATGTCAGTGTGGGATGCACGGACTGAACCTGGACTGCAGTGGCTATTGTCTCCTTTTTTCCCCACCCTAAAGCAATGCAAGGGAAATTTGGCCACCTTTATCTTATTGCAAAATTGAGAGATTAATTTTTATTTTATTTTTAAAAATAATCAAATAATAGTCTCAAAGTAACTTTAAACAAGACATAAAAATACAGGTCCTTTGTTCTCAAATTGGGGAATGGCTCCATCCTGGTGGAAACGAAAAAGACCCCAGCTGGCAAATACCTACATCCACTAGGCTGAAACAAGAATCAATTTTCTTGCAACAATTGAGAACGGTTACCGAGATGTCAGGAGAATGCGCAGCCCTCTTCACGGTAATCGGTGAAAATTACTAACCGAGAAAGTGTGGAGAACCGGGGTTTTCCCTCAATTATCGATTCAACCACCATGATTCTCAGCGAGAATAGAGAAAAAACTGAGATCAAGTTTCAGCCCTACTCCACACTCAGTGAGCTGGGGAAAATCACCAAACTAATGGGATGAAAAGGGAGTGAGCGTCAAAAAACAAAAGGGGGGGGGAGGGGAGAGAAGCAATGGAGGGTGGGAAGGGGAGCGGGGGAAAGATGTATGTGCTGAGGGCCTCAACTATGACAAGCGGAAAGTTCGAGAACCACCGATATAGGCAACTAAATACATTTTCATTCTATTTCCTCCTCTCTCTCTCTCTCTCTCTCTCTCTCTCTCTATATATATATATATATTATATAATCATAACTTGTTTGAAACAAGGCTAAGTTCTAAGATGCAGGAATCAATATAATTTAGTGACTTGTGGTGGACTCTGTATCAGTAATAAATTCCACTATTATGCTTCAGCAAATTAAGGCATTATGTATTCAACAATATGGCCAAAGGCTAATTATTTTAGCATCTCTCACCTGTGAAAATGCTGGCAGGGCTATGACATTAATTCCTGCTTCACTGTTTGGTTCCTGGGATTCTGGTATTTGTAAGAGAACTGCTCCAACGGGCTGTGGTGGAAATCCAGTGTGGAACCCACTACTGACTTGCTCTTTTCTGCAATCGTTGAGAGTTTCTCCCAGTTGAATGGTGCACATTTGCTCTACTTGTTCTCGGAGATCAGGTGGCAGTGCTTCCAAGACAGACTGATCTAACTACAAAATAAAATGTTTAATAGTGTTCATTTTGTGAAATTTAGGGGGGGTGGTGGCGGAATAATCAAGATAAGCTGACATCTAACTTGTATGCATGAATTTTTTTAAAAACATTTTTTTTTATTGTACTCAAAATAAAGTAGTAAGAGTTATATTTGGCAGTGTGTAAAATATTGCACCATACACCAAAAAAGGAAAAATAATTAAGTTATTTGAGATGGGCTCCATCACACACCAATGGGAGCTGCGCCTGGCACAGATCAGATCAGGAGCCTTCTTTAAGCAGTTTGTCTGTTGCGTTCCATAGTCCTTCCCCTCATGTCATATGCTGTTGGCAGGCTCGCTATAAATAGGAGGGGCAGAGTGCAAAGTGCCTGTTCTTTCCAATCTCCACACCAGAGAATCCCACTCTAAACTAGGGCTCTGATGTAGAAGGGAAGGAGGGAGGTGTGAATGACAGAGCTGATCTTGAAAAACCAGGTTAGTAACTTTGTTTCTTTGAGTGATACTCTGTGCACTCACACCAACGGGAGAGTGTCAAGGACTTTTGTCTTGGCAGCTTTTGGTCATCAATGAGTGCCTCTGTCATTGTTGGTACAGTAGGCATTAAGGGAGTTAGTCTTGTACCATTTACCAGGTTAGGCTCTGTTGCAGGTAATGGGGTAGATGGAGGTTGCGGTACTGGTGGAGTAGAAGTGGTCATAGGAAGAGAAAGCACTGTCAATATTGATGAACTGTAGAGAGATGTGATGGTGCGGGAGACATCAATGGCACCAGAGGTGCAGAAGGAGCAGAAGTCAGTGGCAGTTCCAATGGAGCTTGAGTTTTTGAGATTAGATGCTTGGGTGTCTGAAGGTGCACTAGTTGGAGGTGCAATAGGCTTCACTGATCCCAATATGGATTTCAATACTGTGGTTAATTGTGTAAGAGGGGTTTGAGACTATGATACAAAGGAAACCACTCCAGTACTCATGCTCGAGGCTGGCAAAAGGGTCAAAGTTGGTGGTCTCCCTAAGGCAGCAGCAGGAGTTTCCTTGACTGGCTTAGATGCAGAACTTGGGAGGATAGAGGCTGGTATCTTGGGGATGGCCAGTACAGCCACGGAGCCAAAGGTGACTTTTCGAACATCCATGCTGGTGAGTATAGCACTCCATGTTGTCCATATGGTGATGAATATGAATATGGGAGACATGAGCTCGCTACGGACACTTTATTTTTGTCCTTTGGGGGCGGGAGGGGGCACAAAGGGCAGATAAAGTGCACCAGAGAACCCTAAGCTGGATCATCTGCTAGGAGGAATGAGGTGAAAACATAGGTGACCCCACTACAGAACCCCTGGGGATGCAGAGGGAGTGACTGGAATGTAAATTGGAACCCGTGGTGACTCTCAGACCATTACTGCATCCCCCTCCATGTGGTGGAGTGGAGGAAGCACAATCTGATTTTTTTCTTGTGCTTCTTTGTTGAAGGGGTTTCATACCCGGCAACATTCTCCTCTGCTTTTTCTTGGGTCTATCAGACCTTTTCACTAGTTTTTCTTCTTCTGGTCCCTTTTTAGTACTGGTGAAGATATTATGACTTTCATTTTCTTTAGTTTGGGAAAAGTGAAAGAGACTGGTACTGGGAGAGTTGGTGCAGAGGGATACAGCGCTCGAGAGAATAGTGCTGAAGGAAACTGTACCAGAGAGGGTGTTGGTGCCAGTGAAGGAGTTTGTGCTGGAAATGTCAGTACCGGGAGGCACGGTGCCAGGGAAGGGACTGATGTTGGGGAAGAAGGCGGTACGGAGGAGGATGGTGCTGAGCTGGGCTTAGAAGGAAGAAGTGGCCTGGAATGGGGAGAGGTTTTGGGAAGTTCTCCCAGTGTCTGAAGCACCTTTTTGGTTAAGAGGAATTGAAGGTGTATTTTCCTATCTTTTATGGCTCTGCCTGGTAGGCTGGAGCAACCCAGGGACTTGTGAGCCTCTCAGAGGCATAAAGGCACTGATCGATGAGGGGGATTGATGTTGGGCAGGTGGTACATTTTTTTAAAAAAAACAACAAAACTTTTTTGCTGGCAGTCCCATGGTGACAGCCCAAGAGCTGAATGTCCGAGGCGGAGGAAGATGAAGCCTTCGGTCTTCTTCTTGGTGGATCATTTTAAATTGCTAACCGGGGTTCCTCAAGAGAAGAACTGAAGGTGGCTGTCTCTATCTGCCGAATGCTGTAGTGGTTGTAAGGAACTGAGGTACTTCAGGCTCTGCCCCTCCTACTTGTAGCCTTGCTGAGAGTCTATCAACAGGAGATGTGAGGGGAAGGGCCACGGAGCGCAACAGAAACTGCTTAAAAATGGGAGCTTAAAGATCGGCACAGGTGCAGCTCCCATTGGTGTGAGTGCACGGAGCCCCACTCAAAGTAGCACTCAGAACATCTTCCTTGCTAGACCAATCTCAGTTACCCAGCACTGAAGGAGAAGACGACAAACGGTGGAAGAGAGTACAGCCCCCTCCCCCATTTCAGGAAGGTATTTCCCTTTCAGCTGGTAAAACCTCTCTTCCAAGTATTGCAGTCCTATAGGCTGCAATCTTGAAAGCACTTATACAAACGGTGCTCCAGTGAAATTGCTAGGGCTCCGGCTGCACAAGTGCTTTTAGGCTCGCCATAACAACCTATTATTGCACATCTGACCTGTGTGAGACCTTTTTCATGAACAGATATAACCTTTTGAGTTCTACTAAATGTCTTACACCCCTCACATTTTACCTGCGACAGTGATGGAACCTCAATATTTAAATTAAGTCTTGATTTTACGCTGACAGGAGAATGTAAGCCATTCCATTTGACTGCAGACTCAGATTTACTGGTAATGGGACTGACACCAGATGTCAGATGGGTAGTTAGAGATGGCAGAAGAGGGCAAGTTCTTGAGGCAGAAGATATTTCGAGATCCACAGCAGACAAATATTCTATAGGTAAGGAAGAAATATACAGAAAAATACTGAGTAGCCAAACCCACAATTTTAGGTCATGAATAGATTTTAATTACTCTGTTTCTCTCTTCTAACCTGCATCTCTAAAACTGAATATAAAACAGGTAATTTAGTGATTTAATCTATGATCACCAGTGCAGTCAGGGGAATTATTAATGAAAAGTCAAGTAAATCATTCAGTTGTTTTCTGGCTTTTGTTTCTAACCCCGAAATGGCCAATATTGGCCCTTTTCTGATCTTTCACATTTCAGGGTGCACAGTCCTACCAGGAATATTTCCTGGGGCTCAGCCCCCCCTTTGAATATAACTGCCAGGGCTGAGCTCTGCCAAGCCATCCCCCACGCGCACACAAATTAAGCCCTGCTCCAACCCCTAATACATCATTTTTCATTTCTCGAAGGGTGAAAATAAATGAGACAGTAACCCACGATAGACCTCTGGCTGTGAACCCCATTTCCATCAGAAGCAGTGCTTGTGTACTCAGATGGCTGCAAGAGAAGAGAGTAATCAGCTGAGAAGCAGCTGCAAAATGAGAGAGCAGGGGGTGCAGGAAGGACCTTCTCCTCTTGCAGTCACCCAAACACGGCTTCTGATGGAAAGGGGGTGGGGGGGTGGGGGAGAGATCACAACCAGGGTAAAAACCTTCTCTGTGACCCCCCTTTCCATCAGAGTCAGGGCTGGGGAGAGGGAAAGCGCTGAGTGGTGCCACCCGTAGCGGCTACTGCTAGCACATGAAATGTGGGCAGGGGGCTGCCCGTTTATTATTAGTTCTAAACTCTTAAAAAAAAAAAAATGAGTGGGGGCTGCACAGACCAAACACGGATTCCAGCGGGTTGTTGTCTCGTTTGAAAACATGCTAAGTGACCATAGAGATGTGTCAGAGAGCCCTGAAACACAGACTCCTTCCTCCATCGTACTCCATGCTACTTCTGGAACACTCCATGCAAGAGTATCACAAAGGCATTCCTCCATGCTGTTTGCATTGTGAGAAATACTACAGTGAAATAAGGAGGGGGAGAGGCCATTGAAATGCAGGAGAATCAGTAGTTGCTGTGACTATACTGCTCAAACCACTTAAAGAGTGCTTGAATAGCATACAAGACAGCAGTGGCCATCTGCAATAAAATTTAGAAAGCCTTGAAATTATGCTGCAGCCCTGACTCAATACCCCTATCTGTTGGATCAGAGGGGTATAAGTCTCCTTCTGCTGGGAACAGAGACTGCCTTGTGAGGGATGCCACAGCAGCGTCCAATTTGGGGGAATCGAAGAACCCTCTTTTTTGGGAGGAGAAGGTATAAAGGGTCTCCTTGTCCTTGTTAAATGGAAGTGCTTGGTTAGCAGTTTCCATTCTGATCTTATTAGTTTCTCAAAAGTCTTATCAAGAGAGAAACCCTTCCCCTTGTCTGGAACCTTAGGCAGGTACTCTCGAGATGAGTCCTCATCTGAGAAGTCAGGGGGCTGATCCTTCCCTGTTTGGTCTTTCAACCCCAAGTTTTTTTTTAAATGGTTTAAATTAGGGTTCTCAGGACTGGATGGGGAATTCCCTGCTCCTCTCCTTTGGGGACTCCAGTTGGCAAGACTGGGGTTCCCTTCCTCTACAGAGTAGTGACCCTCCAATTTTCTGGGTTCCTCTTCCGGATCCCCCATGTCCTCCAGGTTTTCTTGTATTACCATTGGGGCACTCTTAGAATGGGACCTAGAGGGCCTTTTGGGTGGGGGGTTCCTCCTCATCCGAGGAAGAGATATGCTCTTTCTGGCCAGGCTCCACAGCCAGTTCCTCTTCTGAAGAGGGGGAAGAGAGGTCCATAGCCTGGAGCCTAAGACTCTTTCTAGGGGTAGTCCTCCTCTGGGTGGGTTTCTTTCCTTTACCCCCTCTTTGGATCTTCTTTTGTAGGGTCTATTGCTTGCTGGGGCTGGGCTGAGAGGCCTCTTTCCCATTTTTTGTTTTGGCAGCCCACCAGAGGACACCATGTTTGTACCTAATTTATCTAGGAACGCTAGAATCTCCCCTAGCATTTGCATCTGTATCGTTTTGACCTGGGGGGGGGGGGGTTCGGGTCACCAGAAGATAAGACTGGAGCTATGGTCATACTGGATTTCCAAGGGACTATCTCCCACTGAGCATGCGCCATCAGATTCTTCTTCTTCTGCCTCCTGCCAGATGAGGTGGGGATCGTTACCCAGCGTTTTGAAGTGATGTCCAGGGAGCACAAGAGAATAAACATGTCACCCAGAGTGATGTTTTCTAAAATTCCATGGATCAACAACAACAACAGGCCAAAACATCTAAAAGGATTATCCTTTTATTTCCCCGGCCTTGTAACTTGGGACAAGGTAACACTTAAACTTAGTCCCTATCCTTCACCACTATCAACAATAAATGGCAATTTAGATGTACTGCCTGGCAGATCTTTTGGGAATTTTAATGAATGGGAAACAGTGGGTTTAAAAACACTCAGTCAACTTTTTAGAGGGAGCTCATTCAAATCTAGAGAGGAACTAACTAAAGAAATATCACAATTTAAACTCCACTTCTTTCAATACTTCCAGCTTTGTTATTTTGAACGTCTCCCTAACAATGGAAAGAATTTAACCAGGGAACTAACAAATTTTGAAAACTATATTAAATCCTCTCATAAAAATAGAAGTCTTTAATCAATACTTTATAAACTTAGACTAGAATCAAAGTTAGAAGAGAAACCCTTTTTATGAAAAAATGGGAAAGGTTAACAGAGGGAAATTGATCCTTCAGTGTGAGACAGAATTTGGAATAATGGACCAAGCTTCTCAAACTGTGTTTTATCAAGAGAATAACCTTAAAATATTATACCAATGGTATTATACTCTGCTCAAACTATCTTATATTCATAAGAATCTGTATAACCTATGCTGGAAAAACTGCTAAGAGGTTGGTACTTTCCTCTGTCTATGGTGGATCTGTTCCAAGATTACAGTATAGTGGAGTGAGATAAAGAAGTCCATTAATGAGATAACTGGCTGTAACCTCACAGAAACCCATTAGTTTTCCTTCTGGACTGTCCAGAGAACACACTTATATAATGCTCATCAAAAGTTGATATCTCACTTGCTCCTAGCTAGCAGGATGGTATTAGTGAGGTTCTATTCTGTAAAAAGTCCTAATATTCCATCCAAATATACCAAAATATGGCAAATCTTAGTACGAGAGAAGCTATCTTATCAAGTTAGGCAAACCCAAGGCAAAGTAAAAAGTGATAACTTCCTTAAGGTTTGGTATCCACACAGTAAAAAAACCCAACACTTCAGGTGCTAATGTAAAACACTAAAATCCTTTTTTGAATTTTAATAGTGAACAGCCTGATTACTGATTATTACCCTTACTTAGCTCCTGGTAGATCTTGGGCAGAGACCAGATAAACTTTCATAAAAAGCTTCAGTAATGGGAATTGGTACTTTCCTGCCTAACCCAATATATATCGTAGTATTAGTATTTTGCCTTGTGTAACCTACATAAAGTATGTTAACGGTTTTGTTAACTGGTTTGCTAACTCTTATATGTTTAATATGTTCAATATTGTACATAATAGTGAATAAATGAAGTTGGGAGTACCACGACCACCACAAAAAGACAACTGGAAACAACAGCTTACTAACCTCCTTTATGCTCTTCTTCGGAAAGCTTCTTAGGTTTCTGAACATGGAAAAGATCAATAACTGAATGTGATCCACCAGGTAAATGCCCAGATCGTACTGATGAGTGAGAGGAAACAGCTGAAGAGGTTTTGTTGATGGGGACTAACTGATGCACCTGGATTCCAACCTAAACAATAAAATATTTTTTGTTTTATTTCTAAACAAAGGTCAAGAAACAAAAATTGGTCACCTACCTCGGTGAATTTGTTTCTCGCCTGTAGTCCTGTCAGTGATCCGTTGGGTAGCTCTGCGGATGACCGTCAGGAGGCAGAAGAAGAAAAAAGCCTTCTGCGCACGTGTGGAGCTGCCCCTGGCCATCTTGCCAGTCCATATCCAAGCCGAGGACGTCTCCACCTCTAGAAGTACTTAACACAACATTAGAAGAACCACCCCCCGAGAACGCTGAGTATCACCGGAAGGTGAATCAGGGAGAGTGCAACAGCGAACTTCTTTCCTAACAGAACCACTAAATTACAGCTCCTAAACTTTTCCTATTAAAACACCCCAGGAGAACTTTCTACTTAACTGTATGCTGTTTGACAGGGAGGGCTGGATCACTGACAGGACTACAGGTGAGAAACAATATTCACCGAGGTAGGTGACCAATTTTTGTTTCTCCGTCTGTCTCCTGTCAGTGATCCGTTGGGATGTACCCAAGCCCAAATACCTTAAGGGTGGGAGCAAACAGCCCCAGGAGCCTCCAGGACTGCCTGCAGCACCCTCCTGCCAAACGCTGCCTCAGCAGATCTGAAAAGATCCAACTTGTAGTGCTTGACAAACATATGCAGGGATGACCAAGTAGCCGCCCTGCACACCTCCTCGTATGAGGCTCTAGCCTTGAAGGCATAGGAGGTAGCGCCCCCCGCACTGAGTGGGCCCAGATCTGCAAGGGCGGGACCTTGTGCTTAGCCTTGTAGGCTTCAATGATGCAATGCCTGACCCATTTAGAAATTAGGGTCTTAGAAGCCTTTTTCCCCCATAACCAGGCCTGATATTGATAAATAAAGCTGAGGAAGAGTGAATTCCTCTGGTCCTTCTCAAATAAATCTTTAAGGCCCTCCGGACATCTAAAGTGTGCCACACCTTCTCTTTAGGGTAAACCGGCTTCAGGCAAAAAGATGGTAAAATTAGCTCCTGAGACCTATGAAAAGCCGAATTAATCTTTGGGATAAAAGCCTCATCCATCCTGAGAGTAACTGACTGATCCTGGAAAGAACAATAATTCTCTTCCATGGACAAAGCTCCTAACTCTGAGATCCTCCGAGTCGAGGTAACAGCTACCAAAAAAATCAAGGGTCAGCATGTAAAGAGAAACATGCTTGAGGGGCTTGAACGAAGATCCAGTTAGGGCATCTAACACTAAGCTAAGGCTCCACGAAGGACACCTATGTACTACCGGGGGGCTAATGTTCCTAGCAGCCTTAATATACTGTCTGATGTGCTTGTGCGGCAAAAATCTCCTATTTGAAAAAGATTGTAAGACTGAAGAAATGGCGGCTGCCTGGTGGGCCAAGGTATTAGGCCTCAATCCCTTGTCTAACCCCTCCTGTAAAAATTGGAGGATGGAAGGAACCGTAGCTAGGCAAGGATCTAAACCCCTATTAGCAGCCCAAAGAGCAAAAACCCTCCAGGTGGCCGCATACGACCGCCTAGACGCTGGCCTCCTAGCTTGCTGCAGGGTGGTAAGTACAGCCTCAGAGTAACCTGCCCTTCTTAGTGCTGTGCACTCAAGTGCCATGCTGTTAGTCTTAGTAGTGCAATTGAATCGCATAGAAGGGGTCCCTGGATTAGAAGATCTGGACGGAGTGGTAGAGTGAGAGGAGGTTTCAGACTCAAGTCCACAAAGTCCGAGAACCAAGGCCTTCTTGGCCACCAGGGGGCGATTACAATTACGTGAGCTCCCTGTTGAACAATCTTCGCTATTGTGCGGGTCAAAAGAGGCGTCGGTGGAAAGGCATATAGCAGGCCTCGAGGCCAGCTCTGATTGAGAGCGTCTATGGCCTCCGCCTGAAAATCCCTTGACTTGCCATGTAACGAGGAGTTTGACGATTCTGATTCGTGGCAAAGAGGTCGATGACTGGGTGACCGAACTTCACAGTCAGTGTCCTGAATACCTCTGGATGGAGGCTCCATTCGTGCGGATCTATCGACTGGCGACTCAGCCAGTCTGCCTGGATGTTCTGTGTTCCCTTTATGTGGAGAGTCTTCAATGATAACAGGTTCCTTTCCGCCCATGTGAGGAGCCGTACTGATTCCTGGTCTAAGTGTCTGGATCTGGAGCCCCCCTGGTGATTGACATAAGCCTTTGCGGTTGTATTGTCGGTGTACACCAGAACATGGGACTTGCCGATGTTGCTTGACAGCTGCTGAAGAGCACGATGGATTGTGGTCAGCTCCAGAACGTTGATGCTGAGCCTCGATTCCTGCTGGGTCCAGAGGCCCTGTACAGATACGGAGCCCACGTGTGCTCCCCATCCCTTCAAGCTCGCGTCTGTTAGGACCACTCTTTCTGGCTCCTCTAGTGGAACGCCCATTAGGAAAATGGCTGGGTCTAACCACCAAGACATTAATTTTGGAAGCCACCTTGGAATTCTGACCCATGGATTGAAGCCGCTGGTGAGCTCTTGCTGAAAAGGTCTCAGCAGCTGCTGCAAGGGGCGAAGGTGGAATCTTGCCCACTGGACTTGCTTCGTGCAGGACACCAACAGACCTAGAAGTTGAGCCAAACTCTTCAGACTTGCCCTCTTCTGACATCCTAGAAGGCGCATCCTCTGTCTGATCCTTTCCTGTCTGTCACGGGGAATGAAGGCGGCTCCTAAGGTAGTATCTATCCATACCCCGAGATGCTCGATCTTGTGAGTCGGCTCCAGGTGACTCTTTTCCCGATTTACCAAGAACCCGTGGGCTGCCAGGTATTGGATGGTTCTGTCGAGGTCCCTCTGGAGCTTGGCACGGGTCTGCGCCCTTAACAGCAGATCGTCGAGATATGGATAGAAGTGAACGCCCTCCTTGCGGAGCTTCGCCACCAAAGGGACAAGAATCTTTGTGAATGTTCTCAGCGCAGATGACAGTCCGAACGGGAGGACTCTGAACTGGTAATGGGTCTGTTGGTAGGCAAAGCGTAGCCACTGCCGGTGAGGTTTCCAGACTGGAATATGAAGGTAGGCGTCCCTGAGGTCCAGGGAGGCTAGCCAGTCCCCGTTCCTGATGGTGCGACATATTGATGTTACCGTCTCCATCTTGAATTTCTGTGTGCAAACTACCCTGTTGAGGCGCTTGAGATCCAGAACAGCTCGCCAGGCACCCGACTTCTTGGCTACCAGGAAGAGCAATGAGTAAAGACCCTGGCCCCGTTGGTCTGGGGGAACTGGTTCTATCGTTCCAATGGCCTCGAGACGTCTCAACTCGTGTAGCATGGCAGAGTGTTTCTCCATCCGGACGGATTTTGGAGACAAGATGAAGGCGTGAGAAGGGGTTCTTTTGAACTCTATTTTGTATCCTGTAGATACGCATTGCAGTGCCCAAGCGTCGGAGACGGACTGAGCCCACACGCTTGAAAAACTTTGCAATCTGCCTCCCACTGCCACTTCCTCGTGATAGTCATGTGTCTTGTTTACGAGGAGGCTGGGTAAATCCCTTCGACTTCCGTTTGTCGTGTCTGAAGCTATGTCCTCTTCCTCCTCTGCGAGAAAAGAAACGGCCTGGCTGGTCCTGCCTGTACTGCCCTTGGAATTTTCTCGACGAGCTGTATCCTGAGCCATATCCTGCTCTAGCTCTGAAGTTGGGGCCATGAAAAATGTTTTTCTTCGCACATACCTGTTGAAGATTTTTCTGCTTGGACTTGTCATTAGCATCAGCCAACACTTTATCCAGGCAAAGCCCAAACAACTTGAAGCCTCTGTAGGGGGCGGCGGTGAGGAGGTTTTTTGCAGTGTTGTTGCCTTCCCATGATCTTAGCCAAAGCTTGCGTCTGGCCGAGACGGAACTAGCTACAGACCTGGCAGCCCACGTCATTGAGTCCATCGTGGCATCAGCGAGGAAGGCGGCTGCCAAGTTGATACGGGAGGACAACACCTGGGCCCTTCTATCCGAAATGTCGGGGTCCTGGGCTTCCTGTAGCCACGCCATGAGAGCTCTGAACACGCAAGGTGCAATCACGTTTATCCGGACTGCCGTGGCGGATGAATCTAGACACCTACGGAGAGCAGACTCTACGGCCCTGTCAGTTGAGTCCTTGGGGTAACAGTCCCCCTCGGTTGGGAAGACTGTTTGTTTAGCAAGAGAGACTGCCGCTGCATCAACCTTGGGGTTCTTTAGTAGTAGGTCTTTACGTCTAGAGAGGGAGTATAATGAGTTCTGGGCTTTGGTCATTCGCAGCCCTTTCTCGGGATGTTTCCACTCGTGCAGGATTAACCTCTCAAAGGCCTTATCTAAGGGAAAGCCTGGATCCTTGCCGTGTACCGAGGGGATGTACTCCCGCTCTTCCTCCTCCTGAGAGTCGGAGGAGACGTCCTTCGGGATTTTTTCCTCTAGCCTAAGGGTCTTAATCACCTGAGTCAAGAACTCCCCCTTGAGGAGGAAAGGGAACTGCTTGTTCCTATCTTGGGATTCCTGAGAGGCACCTTGGGGGGCCGGATCATCAATGTCCTCCCACTCTGAATCAGATGCCAACTCTGAGGTGGCATGAGATTTTCGTGGCTTCTTGGATTGGGGCTCACCAGCACTCTCCTCCTCAGATGACTGGGGAGAATCTAGGAGCCTGTGGGTAGAGGCCTGCGAGGGGCGCTTTTTTATCTTGGCTAAATCCTTCCTAGGGACCCCACTCTCCTCCTCTGAGGACTGAGAGGAAACGAGAAGCCTGCTAGCAGGGGCCTGCAGAGGGCGCTTAGGAGCCTTGCTTGACCCTTTGCGCTGGGTTTTTCCCGCTCTTCCCTTAGAAATGGGGGATGGGCCTGAGTCCCCTGAGGGTGGTGGAGGCCTTCTCGCCCCAGAGCCCTGGGGCAAGCTGATTTGAGGGGAGGAACTCTCAGTCCCAAGCTGAGAGCGGAGGCTGTAGGGGGAGGATTGCTCGGGGCCACCCTTTGTACCTCAGTCAGTCATTCCAGAGCGATGAGAATGCGATCCAGCCTTGCCGCCACTTCAGAAGGCTCCGCCTTGTTGCCCTCCTGGGAAGGGGCCGCGTTCCTCGCTCCTGCTCCGTCCATGCTGTCGGCTGGCCCACACTCCCGCTGATAGAAGCGGAGGGGGGAGGGGAGGAGGCCCTTCCCTGTGGCGTGGTACGGCCCGACCCCCGCAAGCGGTGTCAGAGGCCTTAGCGGGGGGAGACTTACAGGGAATGACTCTGCAGCTACTAAGCCGCTGGGGTAGGCGAAGCCTCTTCTCCCCGGAGTCTAGCTGCTCCCCAGTTCCCGGGCGGTCTGCACGGCAACCTGGCGGGCTGAAAAGCGAGTCCCTCTGAGTTGAGGAGGGATATTCGCTGGCCCTAAAGCCACGCTAATAAATCCTGGATGCTGAGTCCTAACTGCTTAATTTTTTCTGTCTTTTCAGGAGCGCCGTGAAAACATACCTCCGACGGCCGAAGGCAGAAGAAAAAACTGACAGGGTGGCCGGGGGCAGCTCCACGCGTGCGCAGAAGGCTTCTTTCTTCTTCTGCCTCCTGACGGTCATCCGCGGAGCTACCCAACGGATCACTGACAGGAGACAGACGAGAACAACAATTTGAAACAATTACTACTACTAATTATCATTTCTATAGCACTCTAGGTGTATGCAGTGCGCTTTACTATCACAGATTTTCAGGGACAGGTCCCTGCCCAGTAGGTTTACAATCTAAGATGGACTTGGGTGAGAGGAACACTTGGAAAGACAAGACACACACATTCCCATTTTACAGATGGGGAACTGAGGCTGAGAGGAACTGAGGCCCAAGGCCACCCAGTGAGTTCATGGCTCGGGTGGGAATTGAACTGTGGCTTCCCAGGTCCAAGGCCAACACCTTATCCACTAATATAATTTTGGGGGCTAGATTTAAGAAACATAGCAAAATCCACCTCCTACCCTTACTCTCTGGGGAAAAAAACCCAAAAAATAAAACGAAACAAACCTTAGTTAGCACAGGAATAATATTTATAAAGAATCCCTTCAACATAATAGCTAGGAAATACCTAAATACCTTAGAAGCTAGGAAATAATAATATCATAATAGCTAGGAAATACTTTAGAAGACAGAAATAAAGTTCAAAATGATCTTGCTAAGTTGAAAAACTGGGTTGAGAAACAAAGTTCAATAGAGATAAATGTAAAGTTCTGCATTTAGGTAAGAAAAATCAAATGTACAAATACAGGATGGGGGATACCTGGCTTGGCAGCAATACATGTGAAAAAGAACTGCAGATTGTAGTTGATCACAAACTGAACATGAGTCAATAGTGTGATGCAGCTAATGCAATTTTAGGCTGCATTAACAGAAGCATTGTTTTCAAGTCATGAGAAGTAATTGTTCCACTCTATTCTGTGCTGGTCAGTCCTCATCTGGAATACTGTGTCCAGTTCTGGGCACCGCACTTTAAGGAGGACATCGACAATTTGGAACGGGTTCAGAGGATGACAAAGATCATCAGGGGTCTGGAAACCAGGTCCTATGAGGAAAGGCTGAAGGAGCTGGGTATGTTTAGCCTTGAGAAGACTAAGGAGAGGCATGAGCGCCGTCTTCTACTACCTCAAGGGCTGTCATAGAGAGGATGGCAAAGACTTGTTCTCTCTTACCCCTGAAGGCAAGACTAGAAATAATGGGCTCAAATTACAAGAAAACAGATTTCGGTTAAACATCAGGAATTACTTCCTAATGGTAAGAGCTGTTTGACAGTGGAACAAATTACCTAGGGAGGTGGTGGGCTCTCCTTCGCTGGAGGTTTTCAAACAGAGGCTGGACAGCCATCCGTTGGGGATGCTGTAGCTGCGGATGTCCTGCATTGAGCAGGGGGTTGAACTAGATGAACTCTGGGGTCCCTTCCAACTCTATGATTCTATGAAATTTCAAAAAAGCGGCTTTTATTTCCGTGGGTACAGAAATGAAAAGATGGTAACTTTTGCAAAGGGATTGTGTGCACATTTTAAAATAACCCTGTAAGGGTTTTATAAATTTACTAAAAGTGTAAGTAGCAATTGGGTAAATAAAAGCAGTCATGCTGAACCAATAGTTGAAAGACATACAAACAGATGTATGTTCTCAATTTGTGAATCTAATTTATGTAAGACATTTACTTTAATAACTGAATGCTTAACGAACAGTGCAGGCTAGAGCTAACTGCATTAGGACAGTTTCCCCCAAATGACTGTAAGGGTGACACTACGGGCATGTTTACTGTTTTCTATTTGTATTCATTGTGCATCACCAATAATAATGGTTTTTCAAGGCAATTTCTTCTTTATGGACACTAGAATAGCCTAATAGAGACTGATTAACAAAACCTCAAACTTCTTCGTCTTTTCAGCTCTAAGAACACACTTTCTTGCTGAATCCTGGCTGTGATAGGATTACATAATTGCCACTAGTCTCACCTTTCATACATTTTAAATTATTTTCAAGGATTAATCAGAGACTCAAAGTTATCGTATTTTATTTTTAAATTGTGCTTCAATTTTAAGTTTTAACACCATTGTCGACAGCTTCACATAGCAATCTCCTCCTCCACCATTGCTGGATCAGTATTTAGTTTATTTCACAGTAAACATTTAAAAAAAAAAAACTTGCTGCACTCTCACACAGGACAGTCCGTTATGATGTGTCTGAGCTGATGCGGTTAGATTAATTTAAACCTTCTGCCTTACCAGCTACAACCAGGACCCATGTACAACTGTTTTCCTCATTGGTGGCAATGGGAAAACACAGTGAACATGGATTCCTTGGCTACAACTAGCTAAAATATGTAATATGCAGGGTAACACTCAGGGTGTTCTACCAGCAAGCCCTTGTGTCTTGTACTACCATAAACTGATTTCACACTAAGGCTGGTAGCAGTTTGGCAGAGACCATCAAGATGGCAGTTACTGTACCAGACTGCAGCAAACAGTAACACTTGTTCATTAGATTGTGAGCAAGGAAATCATGGTCTCTGAACCTTATTGATCTGAATAGGAAAAATGTTTCTACCTGGTACTGTATTAGTTTAAATTCTGCTGGATTAAGAAATGCTTGTTGCTGAATTATGCAGTATATTGCAATCTGGAGGATCACTGAAACACGCACAAAAGATTCTGTTTAAAACTGCATTCGGAATCACTTATTATGGTCACAAAGACCTGACATAAGGAAAGATGTTGTTCTTGTCCTCAGGTCCTACACATGGAAAGCTCTCCAGTCCTAGAAATTAATGTCTGGCAGCCCTTTTAAAGCAAGATTTCAATATTGCCAAAACAAAATAACTGACTGTAACATATGTATTGACAAATGAAGTCAAGAAAGCAGAGAAAGGAGAATTGGTCACCTACCTTCAGTGAATTCTTTTCTCCCCTGCACTCCGGATATTCCCCCGCACAGGTAGTTCTGAGGGTGAGCGCCAGGAGGAGGAAGAAGTGATTTGCTAGTGCGCATGCGTGCCCCAGCTACCCGCTCCTTTCAGTTGATATCTAAGCCAAGAACTGGAATGTTCTGTCGACCGGATAGGCCCCCGTAGGTCTAGGCTAATTGTTGCATAACATACTAACAACCAAAAAAAAACTGAACTCAAACAAAAGTTAAGGAACATACTTTTTTCCTTTTTTTTTTTTTGTCCTTCCCATAGAAAGGAATGTGTTCTGAATACCTGATCCCCATGTCTGAGAGAAGAAATTTAGCTCTCCCCAGGTGAAAACTGCTGTTTGGTAGGGAGGGCCGGGAATATCCGGAGTGCAAGGGAGAAAAGAATTCACCGAAGGTAGGTGACCAATTCTCCTTTCTCCCCCTGCCTCCGGCTATTCCTCCACACGGGATTTACCCGAGCCAAAAATGCCCTTAAAGGTGGGAGCAAACAGTGCCTGGAGAGTCCAAGACCGCATGCAGCACCCTTCTACCGAAGGCAGCCTCTGCTGATTTGTACACATTTAGCTTGTAATGCCGGACAAAAGTGTGCAGGGAGGACCAAGTGGTTGGCCTACAAGTTTTGTCGTATGAAGCCCTGTCCTTAAAGGCATAGGAGGTAGCTGCGCTCCTCACCGAGTGAGCCCATATCTGAAGTGGGGGAGTCTTACCTGTAGCCTTATTTGACCCATTTTGAAATTAAGGTTTTAGACACTTTAGTTTCCCTTATAGCCTGGCCTGATATTGACAAAAAGGGCTGTGGATTAATGAAAAACCTGAGTCCTAGCCAGATAAATCTTTAGTGCCCTTCGGACGTCTAACGTATGCCAGGCTTTTTCCTTTGGATGGACTGGTTTTGGACAGAAAGATGGCAAAACTCTCTCTTGATTCCTATGAAAGCTGGTATTGACCTTGGGAATGAAGGCCTGATCTACCCTCAAAGTTACCGACTGTTCCTGAAAAACACAGAAATTTCCCTCCATGGATAGGGCCCCTAATTCGGAGACCCTCCTGGCCAAGGTAACGGTGATCAGGAATACCACCTTAAGTGATAACATATATAAAGAGATGTGTTTAAGGGGCTCGAAGGGAGCCCTGGTCAGAGCAGCTAGAACTAGGCTTAGGCTCCAGGAGGGGCACCTGTGACTACCAGTGGTGATATAGACCGGGTGGCCCTAAGGAACTGCCTGATATGCCTATGAGAAGACACTCGTTTATTGGCCACTGCCCTGAAAACAGAGTCTAAAGCAGCGGACTGCCTGGCGAAGGTATTAGGTTTTAGACCTTTTTCTAGTCCCTCTTGCAGAAATTGTAGAATGAGCGCTATCCCTGCTTTACATGGGTCATGACCCCTGTTTGTTGCCCAGATAGCAAATGTCTTCCAGGTGGCAGAGTATGCCTGTCTGGTTGCTGGGCGCCGTGAGAGTTGTAAGGTTGACATGACCGTGTCGGAGTAACCTCTCTTTTTTAAGGCTGAGCGTTGAAGCTCCAGGCAGTCAGTTTTAGGGTTTGGAGGTTGTCGCATACTAGTGGACCCTGTGTGAGCAGGTTGGCTTTTAGTGGCAAGGTCCTGTGTGGAGCTTGACTGAGTTGAATTAGTTCCGAGAACCACGGTCTTCCTAGTATTATTTGTGCCTTTTCCTTGATGATCTTTGAAATCGTTCTGGTGATCAGAGGAACGGGTGGAAATGCATAGAGGAGCCCTCGAGGCCAAGGCTGATTCAATGCATCCACCGCCCCTGCCTTGATGCACGGAAGCCAGGACATGAATCTGGGCACCTGTGCATTGTCCTGTGTGGTAAAGAGGTCTATTAGAGGCAGACCGAAGAGCTCCACTAACTCGTTGAAGATTTCCTTGTTCAAAACCCACTTGTGTGGATCTAGTGTATGGCAACTGAGGCAATCCACTTGCCAATTGTCTTGTCCCTTGATATGTAGGGCTTTCATGGATGCTACGTGTTTCTGAGCCCAAGAGAAAAGCTTCACCGTCTCCTTGTGTAGGCCAGGGACCCTTGATCCGCCCTGATGGTTTATATAGGCTTTGGCTGTCGTATTGTCGGTATAGATCAGAATATGCTGGTTGGTGGGGGTTGGTACAAGTTGCTTCAATCAAGGCTAGTTGAATCGCTTTGAGCTCCGGAAAATTGATATTGTGTGAGCAGTCCTGGATCTGGAGTGGGTTCCCCATCCCTCTAGGCTGGCATCCATTGTTACCACCTGCCTGGCTGGTTCTGAGAGGGGTGTCCCTGCGGCGAAGGTGTCTGGACTTAACCACCAGGACATTGAGCATCTTAGGCGCTGCGTGATGGGAACCCACGGCTTGAGACCTAGCGTGAGCTCTCTCTGCATAGGACGAAGCGAAAGTTGCAAACGTTGAAGATGAAAGCGGCCCCACTGCACCTCGCGGGTGCATCACATCAGAAGTCCCAAGAGTTGTGAAAGAGTTTTGAGTCCCATCCGCTTTCGATTGTTTAGGAAACGGATTAGTGTCCTGATCTTCCGCTGTCTGGCCGGTGGGATGAACGTGGTGCTGGAGGAAGTATCGAGAATTACCCCTAGATGTTCCAGCCTGCGAGTGGGTGAAAGATGACTCTTCTCCCTGTTGATGAGGAACCTGTGTCGGTTTAAGTATCAAATCATCTGCTAAGGTCTTGGTGGGCGATTGGGCTCTGATCAATATGTCGTCGAGGTAAGGATACAAGCGTATTCCCTCCTTCTGGAGATTTGCTATTAGCGGGATCAGAACCTTGGTGAACATCCTTGGTGCAGATGAGAGGCCAAACGGCAGTGCTTTGAACTGGTAGTGTTGGTGAAGGTAACAGAATCTGAGCCATTTGCGGTGTCGGGCATAGATAGGGATATGTAGGTAGGCTTCCCTCAGGTCGAGGGAGACCATCCAGTCCCATTCCGTCAGGCTCTGGCAGATGGAGGAGACTGTCTCCATCTTGAATTTCTGGGCCCGAACCAACTTCTTTAAGGCCTTTAAGTCCAGTACTGCTCTCCAGGAGCCGAGCTTTTTGGGGACTAGGAAGATGACTGAGTACAATCCTAAGCCCCAATGCCCTGGCGGAACCGGCTCTATGGCTCCGATCCAGAGAAGCCTTTGAATGTCTGTTATCATGGCCCCGTGTTTCATCGGGTTGTTTGATGAAGGAGAGATGATGAATCTTTGTTTTGGATGTTTTGCTAGATCTATGGTGTAGCCTTGTGTTACACAGTCCAACACCCACCTGTCGGAAATGGACTCTTCCCAGCACTTGGAGAAGAGTTGCAGCCTGCCGCCTACCTCCTCTCCCTCCTGCCAGTCATGCATCCTGCTTCAGGTGGTTTAAGGGAGGTCCTCTTGGCTTTTGTTTTTGAAAATGAGCCTGTCGGGCTCCTCTGTTGTGGAAAGAGAACGAGATTGAAGGTTCCCTGCTGGGTTGGTGCTGAAATCTCCTAAACCCCCCATAATTTCCCCTACATTTGAAAGAGGAGCTCCCAAAATTTTTCCTTTTTGCCCTCACCTGCTGGAGGGTCCTTGGTTTATCTTTATCAGTGGCATCGGCTAGGACTTTGTCCAGACATATGCCAAAAAGTTTGAGCCCTTTATAAGGGTCTGCCACAAGAAGATTCTTAGCTGTGGTGTCCCCTTGCCAAGACCTGAGCCACACTAGCCATCTGGAAGAGACTGTATTTGCCACAGTTCGGAAAGACCAAGACATGGCATCTGTGGTAGAATCAGCTAACCAGGCAGTTGCGAGCATGATGCAGGAAGACAGGACTGTGGACCTTTTCTCAGAGATTTCCAGATCCTAAGCCTCCTGCATCCAGGACAGAAGGGCTCATGCCACGTAAGAGGAAATGATATTGACTTTTAGGGCGGAAGAATCTAGTCCCCTTCTCAGTACTGAGTCTATTGCCCTATCTGTGGCATCTTTGGGGTAACAATCTCCCTCAGTCAGAAAGACGGTCTGTTTGGCCAGGGAGACAGCCGCTACATCGACCTTGGAGACCCTGAAAAGCGGTTCCTTTTTTTCTCGAAAAGGCATAGAGGGTGGACTGGGACCTGCTCGTCCTATGGGCTTTGTCAGGATGTTTCCATTCCTCTAATACTAACTTTTCAAAAGCTTTGTCCAAAGGCACTCCTGTATCCCTGCTGTGGACAGAAGGAATATATTCTCTCTTCCTCCTCCTGGGAATCAGAGGAGTCCTCTTTAGAGAGTTTTTCCTTCAACTTTAAGGTCTTAGCTACCTGAGCCAAGAGCTCGTCCCTGTAATTGAGTGGAAACTGTCTGTCTTTTTCTTTGGGATCAGACAGATATTCCTGAGGGGCTGTCTCCTCTGGCTCAGAGAAGTCCTGCCCAAATTCCATGTCAGAGCCTGAAGCCAATGAGACCTGGGTCTGTGCCCCGTGTCTTTCAGGCTGGTCCTCATTGCAGTTTTCCTCAGAGTTCTGAGGAGAAACTAACAAGCGGGCTGCGTTGCCCCCTTGTGGAGACTTTGCTTTCTTTCCCCCCGCCTCGTCAGAGACCTTTAGAGAGGCTCCTTTGGGTTTAGAGCGGCTGTGTGTGTGTCTTTTATGCTTCCCTGGCTGTGTCTGCAAGTCACATAGCTTATCCAGGGACTGTAAAATCTTTCCCATAGTCGTGGCTAGGGAAAATGTTGAGGGTACTTGCGTGTCTTCCTTCTCTGTTGCCGCCTGTTGCTGCGCCTGGCTCCCCTCTGACTTCTTCATCTCGGTGAGTTAGGAGACGGATGGCTCGGTTGGGGGCTGCGCTGCGGCTGGAATCAGCTCGCGCTGTGGGGAGCTGTTCCCAGGTGGGGGGAGGGGTGGCAAGGGTAAAAAAAAGCCGTTGCTGGGAAGGAGAACACAAGAAAAATCTCCCCCGGTTCCCCCGCTCCCAGGCAGTTGGCAAGGGAGCTGGCCGGGGCTCCTGAAAGCGTTTCCCAGACAGGGTCTGGAGAGTACGCTGCCCCCGTGGCCCCACCGTCCGCCGATGGAGCCCGCTTCCACAGGGGTTGGAGGGAACAAACAAAACACTGGTAAAAAACATCAAAGTCTGTCAGAGAAGAAGAGGTGCGCTCCTGACGGTCTGAAGGCAGAAGACAGACTGAAAGGAGTGGGTACCTGGAGCACGCATGCACACTAGCAAATAGCTTCTTCTGCCTCCTGGCGGTCACCCGCAGAGCTACCCGTGTGGAGGAATAGTCGGAGGCAGGGGGAGAAAGATGCCTTATACCGTGCCCTCTGCGCATGCCTGATAAATGTCTCAATCCATAACAGTCTGTAAATAGTGATCAACAGCGCAACCCACAACAGTACTGACTCCCTGAATGGATGATAGAGTGTATTTCCAGATGGAATGAACACCACTGAGGAGTGGATGTTTCAGTTTTTCTCCCAGCACCCAGCAGTTGTTAAATGCATGGTTTCCATGAAAATATATTATATAAGAAAATGATACAGAGAGCCTTAGCGTGACTATATTCTACTGGCATTAGAAGACCCATTTATTTGGCCAAGCTTTTGGCAGTTCGAAGATGCCAATTGGGGGAGAGTTGAGGATTTTATGTTTTTATTTATACATAAGGCAGGTAACAACATATAAAACTAAGCTTTCAGAAAAGGGGAGGATATCAATTTAATTAAATAAAACAATGCGACTTCAAAACTGACTATATAGCCTAATGTCCAAATATTGTGGGGAATTTGTATTGTACGCCGCCCCGGGATGCCTTGGCATGAAGGGGTGGCTAATGAATATTTATAATAAATAAATTTATAATAAATATGTACAGCAACGAACTGTAGAACATACAGCACAGTGGAATTAGACAATATGGGCTATGTTAAAATAAGGATGTACTGAAAGTACTGATAATTAAATCTTTACAGCCTAACGAGCACAAAATATATGAATGGAGAAAAGGCAACTTGAGGACTTTTGAGGTCTCTGGTTTTTTTTAATTATTATTTTGTACCCCGCAGACTACACCAGAAGTGTCTTGTAGCGGCTTACACTCATAAATGAAATACAATATAAATAACAACCAGTACATAATATAATACATAATCTAAACAATACATAATAATCTAAACATTTTAACTCACCCCTCTCATATCCGATATGTTCAGCTTCATTGTGTGAAACATATTCAGTGTTTCTTTCCCAATTATTTTTGCACTATCTGTTGCATGATCAAGAGTCATGGTTCTGCAAAGAATATAGGATTTTTAAAGGAAACAAGCATAATCACAACATTAAACTTTAAAGGGTTTTTTCTTAACTTTGGAGAAAACGTACTGCTTGATACCACAGGGAAAGGAGAATTGGTCACCTACCTCGGTGAATTCTTTTCTCCTCTGTCTACAGATAATCCTCCGTACGGGTAGCTCTGCGGATGGCCGCCGGGAGGCAGAAGAAGAAACGCTCTTTTGCGCCTGCGTGTGGCGCTATCCCCCAGCATACCTCAGTCCATATCCTAGTCGAGGTCACAGTCTCTAGACTAACCTGAAAACTTGTCAACAGAATAACTCTACATGCTACCTGAGACCCTGATGTCTGTGCCAAAACAGTAAAGTGTATAAACTGCTATTATCCCCAACTAAGTCGATAACCCTTATAATAAAAAATTTCTGAAAAAACATAATTAACCCTGGTGCTGTTTGGCAGGGTGGGTCGGAGGATTATCCATAGACAGAGGAGAAAAAAATTCACCGAGGTAGGTGACCAATTCTCCTTTCTCCCTCTGTCTCCGGCTAATCCTCCGCACGGGATATACCCGAACCTTTAGATTCCCTCAGGGTGGGAGCCAACAGCGCCTGGAGAATCCAGCACTGCCTGCAACACCCTTCTGCCAAAGGCCGCCTCTGTGGATTTGAACATTTGTAGCTTGTAATGTTTCACAAAGGTATGCAGGGAGGACCATGTAGCAGCCCTGCAAATTTCCTCATAAGAGGCCCTTTCTTTAAAGGCATAAGAAATGGCCGCACTTCTTACGGAGTGTGCCCATATCTGGATAGGTGGAACCCTGTTCTTTGCCTTATAAGTCTCAATGATGCACTGTTTTACCCATTTGGATAAAAGTCTTTGAAGCTTTCGATCCGCCCTGTCCTGGTCTGATATTGATAAATAGGGCTGCAGTGGATCTAAGACCCCAAGTTCTGGCCAGGTATATTTTTAGAGCCCTTCAGACATCTAACTTGTGCCATATCCTTTCCTTTGGGTGTGAAGGCTTAGGGCAAAAAGAAGGTAAAATAATTTCCTGAGCCCTATGAAATAAGGAATTAACCTTAGGAATAAAAGCCTGGTCTATCCTAAGTGTCACTGACTGATCCTGAAAAATACAAAAATTATCCTCCATAGAGAGAGCCCCTAACTCTGAAACCCTTCTAGGTGATGTGACTGCCACCAGGAATACCACCTTAAGAGATAGCATATATAAAGATACATGCCTCAATTGTTCGATGTTAGAGCATCGAGAACGAGATTTAGGCTCCATGAGGGGCATCTGTGTATTACTGGTGGTGATATTGATCTAGCCGCCCTCAAAAATTGTTTCACATGTTTATGAGATGAGACTCTCCTGTTTGCAACTGTTCTCAGCACTGAGTTGATTGCTGCTGCTTGCCTTGCTAAGGTGTTAGGCTTCAGGCCCTTATCTAAACCGTCCTGCAAAAACTGTAAGATGTTCGGAATCTCTACAGGGATCATAACCCCTCTGAGTTGCCCATAGAGCAAAAGTTTTCCAAGTCGCTCCATAAGCCCTTCTGGTGGATGTACGCTTGGATTATTGTAGCGTTGACAAAACAGCCTCTGAGTAGCCTTTTCTTCTTAAGGCTGAGCGCTCAAGAGTCATGCTGTCAGTCTTAGGACATGTAGGTTCTCGCAGAGTAGGGGACCCTGGCGGAGAAGATCTAGTCTCGATGGTAGTCTTACGTGCATGATACTGAGCTTTATCAAGTCTGAAAACCATGGTCTCCTTGGCCACCATGGGGCTATTAGGTAAGCTGGTACCCTGATGAGTTTTGCCACTGTCCTCGCTATTAGCGGGGTAGGGGGGAAGGCATAGAGTAGGCCTGTTGGCCAGGATTGGTTTAGAGCGTCCACTGCGATTTCTGACCCGCAAAAGGTTTTGGACATGAAGCTTGGTAGCTGAGCGTTGTTCTGATTGGCGAAGAGGTCCATCGTCAGGTCCTTGAACACCTCCTTGTGTAAGGTTCATTCATGGGGATCTATGGATGTCCGGTTGAGCCAGTCTGCCTGCATGTTGTCCTGTCCCTTGATATGTAGAGCCTTGAGGGATAGGAGATGCTTGTGTGTCCAAGCAAACAGTCTCACCGCTTCTCTGTGTAGCTCTGGATCCCCCCTGGTGGTTTATATAAGCTTTGGCTGTCACATTGTCTGTGTAGACTAATATGTGTTGATTGTGAAGTCTCTGAGTCAGCTGCTGTAGGGCTCGTCTGATCGCCTTCAGTTCCAAAAAGTTGATACTGCGGGTTCGGTCCCTTTTGTTCCATAGGCCCTACACTGATTTGGGACTGGAATGTGCTCCCCAACCCGATAGACTGGCGTTCGTGGTCAGTATCTCTTGACTTGGTTCTGCCAACAGCGTTCCTGTGGCAAACGTTTCTGTCCTTAACCACCAACACATTGTGTGCGTAAAATCTCGGGGTATGGTTACCCAAGGATTGGCTCCAAGTGTTAGCTCTACCTGCATGGGTCGCAGCAGCTGCTGTAAGGGCCTGAGGTGAAAATGATCCCACTGCACCTGTCTGGTGCACGATACTAGGAGCCCTAAGAGCTGAGAAAGTGTCTTTAGTCTTGCTCTTTTCTGGTGGTAAAGGAGGCGGTTCAGTGTTTTTATTTTGTGTTGTCTGAGAGGAGGGATAAAAGCAACTCCTGAGGTTGTATCGAGGATAACCCCCAGGTGTTCCAGTCTGTGTGTTGGAGACAGATGGCTCTTCTCTTTGTTGACCAGAAAACCGTGTGAACTGAGATAAACTATAGTCCTGTTCAAATTCTCTAGGATCTTTTTGTGGGACTGCGCTCGGATCAAGAGATCGTCCAAGTATGGGTATAGATGGATTCCTTCCTGTCTGAGATTCACTACCAGGGGCATCAGGACTTTGGTAAATGTTCTCGGAGCAGATGACAGCCCGAACGGAAGGGATGTGAACTGGTAGTGGTTGTTTTGGTAGCAAAAACGGAGCCACTTCCTGTGTGGTTGCCAGATGGGGATATGGAGATATGCTTCCCGGAGGTGCAGGGAGGCCATCCAGGCTCTTGACATATGGCTCTTGACATATGGAGGTTACTGTCTCCATTTTGAATTTTTGTGGCCTTACTGCTTTGTTTAATCGTTTTAAGTCCAAAACCGCCCTCCAGGATTTTTTGGGTACTAGGAAGATTATTGAATATAGTCCCTGGCCTACCTGATCTGGGGGAACTGGTTCTATGGCCTTGATGACTAAAAGTCTCTGGATCTCCCCTGTCATGGTACTGTGTTTCTTCGGGGAGTTTGACATGGGAGAGGTGAGGAATCTCTGATGAGGTGGGTATGCTAGTTCTATGGGGTAAGCCATGGGCTACCGTATCCTTCACCCATGCGTCTGAGATTGACCTTTCCCAGAGTTCTGAGAAAAATTGAAGTCTGCCCCCTACCTCTGGAATCTCTGCATAGTCATCCATCTTGTTTATGTAGGTTGGGGCTGAGGTTTTCCTGTTTCTGTCTATCAAACCTAGGGGTTTGCCTGTTGCCCCTGTTGCGAAAGAAAAATTTCCTGGTGGCTCTCTAGACTGCCCCTGAAAGATCCATACCCACCCATCCCCCAGTTTGTACGTGGGGTTGCGAAAAAACCTTTCTTTGCTCCTACTTGCTGTAGGTTCTTGTTTTTTTGCTTTATCATTCGCATCTGCCAGCACCTTGTCCAGGCACATGCCGAACAGTTTGAAGCCCTTGTAGGGGGCTGAGACTAATAGGTTCTTGGCGGTGATGTCTCCCTGCCAGGACCTGAGCCATAGCCTCCTTCTTGCAGAAAATGAGCTAGCTAGTGTTTGTGCCGCCCATCCCATGGTGGCGTCTGCCAGGAAAGCTGTTGCTAGGGAAATGCACGATGAAATGACTTGTGCCCTCTTATCAGAAATCTCTGGATCCTGTGCCTCCTGCATCCAAGCTAGTAGGGCCCTCGCAACGTAAGAGGATAAAGTATTGATTTTTAGCGAGGTGGCTGACAGGTCCAATCCCCTGCGTAAGGTTGAGTCTATGGCTCTGTCTGTGGGGTTCCCGGGATAACAGTCCCCTTCAGTGGGGAATACAGTTTGACGCGCGAGGGATACTGCCGCCGCGTCTACTTTTGGGTTTTGAACATTGGTTCCTTCTTCCTGGAGAAGGAGTACAGCGTGACCTGTGTCTTATTCATCCTCTGGGTCCTGTCAGGATGTTTCCACTCCTGAATGACCAGTTTTTCAAAAGCCTTGTCTAGAAGAACCCCTGCCTCTTTGTCATGTAGGGAGGGAATGTAATCTCTCTCCTCCTCCTCTTGAGAGTCCGAGGAGTCCTCCTTACTCTGTTTTTCCACCAGTTGGAGGGTCTTTGATACTTGGGCCAGAAATTCCTCTCTATATGCGAGAGGGAACTGTCTATCCCTGTCTCTCGATTCCAGGAAAGCTTCCTGGGAAGCTGTTCCCTCCAAGTCGGCCCACTCCTGCCCCAATTTCATTTCGGAGGCCGATTGCATTAGGCCTTCCTCGGTCTCTGCGTTTCTTTGGCTGTGCCTCAGAAACACTCTCCTCCGAAGAGCCAGACGACTCCAACAGTTTGGCTATGGCGCCCCCTTGTGGGCCTTCTCGCCTCCTGTTGCCCGCCTTATGAGAGACTTTTCCTGCCCTAGCTCTCTTTGCTACAGGGGTGGGGGAGGGGTTTTTGTGGGGCCCCTTGGTTTGCAACTCACAAAGTTTGTCCAGATCTTCCCCATTGTGTTAGCCAGGAAGGGCATGTCTACCTGCCTGCTCTCCTGGGAAGCTGCCGCTTGCTGCGCTCCATCTGCTAGAGGGCCCTCCATTTCAGCCCGCGTGACTCGGGCTGCTGATGGGAAAATGCGCTGCGGCCGGAATGGCTCCTGCTGTGCGATGCCATTCCTCGGCGGGGGGAGGCTTAACTGCGTCCATTAGCTGGTGGGGACTATGCCTTCTGCTCCCCTGTTCTCAGGCATTTTGTGAGGGGAACCCCTGAGCCTCGGGTAATCGCCGCCCCTTAAGCCCTGCCCGCTCGCTGTAGGCTGCCCCAGTTATTTCTGGGGCTTGCGAGCTCCGTGCCTTTTTCCTCTTCTCTTCTTTTTTTTTTTAATTTTAAAAAAACCTCTGTTCTTTTCATCCAGGTTCTGGAGAGGAGAAATTAGCGCACCCAACGGCCTGAAGGCAGAAGACAGACTGAGGTATGCTGGGGGATAGCTCCACACGCAGGCGCAAAAGAGCGTTTCTTCTTCTGCCTCCCGGCAGCCATCTGCGGAACTACCCATGCGGCAGATTAGCCGGAGATGGAGAAAAAATAATCTCTTTCCAAAAATTGGAACAATGAACATTTCTTAGGTAAAGACTTACATATACACTACATAAACATGACTATTTTGTTTTTATAATTATCACTTAATGATTGTCCTAATACATTCTAGATTATTACTGAGCTGGAAAAAGAAATTCTCCTGTCCACAATAAATATAGATTAATCAACAGTGAACTGAGAGCATTTGACTAAGCCACCAAACTTAACTTAGTCAGGCCCTCTTCAAAACTCAAGATATTTAAAATACATTCAAATACATGAGTGTGCTTGTTTGTCTTTACTGTGGTACACCAGTGTCACATTTCCAAGCTTTTCTCTGCAATCAAGGAGGTTATGAACTTCATTAATTCTCATGATTTCAGCAGCTTTAAGAAAACATGAAAACTGTCAGTTTTAGCAACCCTGCCACCACAGCATATGCACAGTGATCTCAGTAATATAGGAATCCACAGATGCATTCTTAACAATGTTCTTCTCTTACATCCAAACTTTGGAGAATTGGCATCAGGCTTCTTCTCCTGCCACTACCTCTAATCTTCAAAACTTTCCATCCTTGGCATTACATTTCCCCCAACTTTTCCTTCTGAACAACTTTCCCTTATTTTTCTTGTGGTTCTTGGTTTCTTCTCTTTTTCTGATTTAACCAACTTACTTCCTTTCCCCACTTTTATATTATGTGAGTTAAGCTTTTACTTTTATATTATGCGAGTTTATATTATATTATGTGAGTTAAGCTTTTAAGTTACTGACTGATTTTGCTCGCTGCTCAAGTCTTGCCATTTCTCAACAAGAATGGGGATTTTCCCATCTCATTCCCTAAACAGACGAAATGAGAGGAAAAAAAATCCCATTCTCACTGAGAACTGGCAAGATTTGAAAGGCTGGATGGGGGCTGGGTAGGGTGCCAGAGTTGAGTTTGGGGCACAGACTTACCCCCTGGCTACCCCGGTGCCCGTTAGGACCCCCTGGCTGCATGGGAAGGGAAATTCTGGGCGGGGCTAGGGTACTTACCCTCTGGAGAGGGTCCTGCGAACCATGACCTCTTCCTGGCATTGTAGGTTTTGAAATAAAAGAACAAACTGAGCATGCTCAGGAAGGGCTTGGTTGGCCTTTTGCAAAGCCCTTTACAAAGATGGCACCGGCAGCGGCAGCATGCTGCAGACACTATTTTTGAAAAGGGCAGCCCGTTCTAAGTAGGCTCAGGTTCTGAGTAGGCTCAGAACGGGCTGCCCTTTCAAAAAATGGCAGCCGCATCACGCCGATGCTGCCAACTTTGTAAAGGGCTGAGCACATGCCCAGAAAGGCCAACCAGGCCCTTCTGAGCATGCTTATTTTATTTATTTTTTATTTCAAAACCTACAACCCCAGGAAGAGGTTACGCTTTGCGGGACCCCCTCCAGAGGGTAAGTACCCCGACTGTACCCCCCCCACCGAATTTCCCTTCTCGGGCAGGCAGGGCGTCTGGGCAGGGGGCAGAGGTGGCCAGGGGGGGCAAGTCTTCGCCCTCTGCTCACCTCTGGCACCCCGCCCGTCCCCCTCCCCACCTTCAGCAAGATTCGTGAGATCTTGAGGGGGCAAAATTGTGCGAGGCCTTGCACCGGCTGGTGAGATTCTTGTTGAGAGGGGATCCTGGGCTCATTTCAGCCCTAGCTACTACTCAGTTCCCCTATTTTACCATGTCCTTTAACCTTTCACTCTAGATCTACTATCCCATCCACTGTTTAGGATAATGATGCTTTTCATATGGACAAATCTGTGTAGGTTTGCCTAAAACACCAATACAGCAAGCCATATGAAATGTGTTTAGGAGACTGTTAGCTTTGGAAACAGCCCACCGAATCATTATCTAGTTCATTACATCAACATAAATAGTGCATTACATCAGAAGGCTTTCTCCCCCTCCATAACCAAATGAAAGTCAAAATAAAATGTAAGACTTAAACAGGTGTGAGACTTAAAACAGGCGTGTGGAAAGAAAATTAGTACTACTTACTGTAGATACGCATTAATATGCTAGTGGGGAAGGAGGTGGGTGTGGCGTCCCTCGTCATTGACGGGGTTCACCCCCTACTGCTTCCCCAGGTTCGGAGTCTGGGAGTGCTCCTTGATTCGCAGCTTCACATAGATGCCCAGGTTGGAGCTGTGGCAAGGAGCACATTCCACCAATTACATCTGGACGAGGGACGCCACATCCACCTCCTTCCCCACTAGCATATTAATGCGTATCTACAGTAAGTCGTACTAATTTCCTTTCCACACGCCTGTTTTAAGTCTCACACCTGTTTAAGTCTTACATTTTATTTTGACTTTCATTTGGTTATGGAGGGGGAGAAAGCCTTCTGATGTAATGCACTATTTATGTTGATGTAATGAACTAGATAATGATTAGGTGGGCTGTATGTTCAGCCGTATGTGTCAGACTCCAACCTGGCCACTATCATCCATGCTTTCATCACTTCAGGACTGGACTATTGCAACGCGCTCTACATGGGGCTGCCCATGGTGATGGTTTGGAGACTGCGGCTGGTGCAGAATGCAGTGGCCCATCTTCTTACAGAGACGGGTGACTGGGAGCACGTAACACCGGTCCTCCATTCTCTGCATTGGCTGCCTATAGTTTTCTGGGCCCAATTCAAGGCTTGGGCCCCATTTATCTGTGAGATTGCCTCACTCCCTGTGCTCTGAATCGACCCCTGCGGTCGATCGGGAGCCCCCTTCTTGAAGTCCCCCAGGTATTCTGTGGGGCGACTGTGGAGAGGGCATTCTCGGTGGCTGTGCCGAGGCTGTGGAACTCCCTCCTGAATGAAGGTGAGGTTTACTCTTATTTTGGGTGGTAAGGGTGGGGTATTTTACATATTTTGAATTTTATGCTCTTGATATCCCCTTTCCCCTTTCGTTGGGGAGGATGTTTTCCTCCCTTCTCCTTTCCCCCCTTTTAGAACGTTTTTATGTCTTTTGATTATATATTTTATACTTTATATATTGTAAGCCACCCTGAGCTGCCTTGGCAGGAGGGGCGGGGTATCAAATGTTTTAATAAATAAATAAATAAGAATATAAATAATAAACATTATCGTGTTTAAAATAGGAAAGCACATTTTTTTAGTTTTATGATTTGCCTTCGTATTTGTCTGGATCCACTGAAAGGTTTTTAATATTTAAATATAAAAAGCCTCCAATACTACTGCACTACATGACAGAACAGTAACCGACGTTACTTACCTGTAACCTTGGTTCTTTGAGATGGGCTCAGTCGACTCACAATGATGTAAGCTGCGCCTACAGTTTGGCCTGGAAGCTTTTTAAAGCAGTTATTCCTTAGCACTCTGTGGCCCCTCCCATTGTGCTCATGCCATTGGCAGGCTTTCTGGTGGCACTATAAAAGAAGATGTCAGAGCACGAGTTACCTCTATTCCTTCCAACCCCTACAGCAGAGAGTGTCCTCTTTAAAGTTGGGCGGGTGGTGTGAGTGACGGAGTTCATCTCGAGGAACCAAGGTTACAGGTAACTAACCTCAGTTTCTTCTTCAACTGGGGTTCCATCAACCCACATCAATGGGAAAATAAAAGCAGTAGTCCCATTAGGGAGGAGGTAGATGCCTACTTAAAGAGGGACCATAAGACTGATTTTCCAAAGCCAGCATCTGATCGTGCTGAGAGATCAAGGGCGTAATGCTTCATGTGTAAAGCTCCATGTGGCAGTCTTACATATTTGGTCCAAAGTAAAATTGCAAAACCATGTTGCAGAGGTTGCCATAGCTCTAGTACAGTGGTCTTTAAGATGGCTAGGTGGCTCTTTGCCAGAGAACCTGTAACAGAGTGAGATGCACTCCACTAGTCCGGAAGATATGGTTTGTGAGGGTACTTCGGATTCTGGAGTAGGACCTCCTGAACTCACGAAGAGGGAAAATGCCTTTCTAAAGGGTTTAGTTCTCTCAACGTAAGAAGAGAGTGGTCTTTTGACATCTAAGGTGCGATGTACTAATTCTCCTTTGGTGGTGAGAGATTCAGGAAAAAAGGATAATTTCTTCAGATATATGGAACTGAGAGATGATTTTAGGTTTAAACAAAGGGGGTAAGTATAAAGTCACCTTGTCTTTGTGAAAAGTCATCAAGGACGGAAGAATGGCCAAAGCTGCAAGTTCTATTCTCTTAACTGACAGTAAGGCTACTAGCATGCATACTTTTAGAGATAATAAGTGTAGGGAACAAGTAGCTAAAGGTTCAAATGGACGTAAGACAAGTCTGTCCAGAACTAAATTTAAGTCTGAAGGAGGGCACTGATCCCTGATGATGGGACAGGTGTTAAAGATGCCCTTTAGAAACGTCTTTAGGATTGGGTGAGAAAAAATAGGGTATTTGTCAATGGGAGGACGATGGGCAGAAATACAAATGAGATGGATTTTCAACAAAGATAATCCCAGACCTTGAAATTTGGGGTGATTGAGTAAGCAGATGTTTTTGTTGTTGTGGTTTGTGGGTCTTAGGTTGGCTGCGGGTGTCTAGGTAAGTAAACCTTTTCAATTTTGCTTCATAGGTCTTACTGGTTGAAGCCTTCCAAACACTCTTGAGGATTTGTACCACTTCTTCAGGTAAGTCCTCTAGATCTTGTAATGTCAAGGTGATATTAGCTAAGCTGTTTGATGCAGTGATAGGGGGTAGGTGGAGAAGTTTGCTGTTGTGTTTGTGGAGAAGGTCTGAAACTTGGGGAAGACGTAGATGTTTTGTTGACATGGAGCTATGAGAATAAATTTAGGTCAATCCTGAACTCTTTTTTGGAAGACTCAAGGAATTAGTGGAAAAGGGTACACTAATATTTTCCCCCAGTGAATTAGGAACGCGTCATTCAAGGAAGATTCCCCTACTCCTGCCCTGCTTCCAAAAAAAAGAGGTCACTGTGCGTTGTGAGGTGCTGCAAAGAGGTCCAAGGATAATCCCATATACGGAGTAGGTAACTGAGGTGTTGAGCATCCATTTGTGTTGGGGTTCTGCTCAAATTGTCTGCAAGTACGTTCGACTGCTCCACTAGAGGTGTTTCTATCAGGTTTATGTCACAGATGATGCACCAAAACTTTACAGGTTTCCCTGCAGAGATGGGTGGAACGAGTACCTCCCTGTTTGCTGATACACCACAGAGCCATGGTGTTGTCCGTAGCGATTTATAGTGTCCTTCCTTGAATTTGTGGTAGGAACGCTCTCATAGCAAGTCTTATTGCTCTCGGTTCTAGGAGACGGATATGGAGGGAGTCTTTCCATACATTCCAAGTTCCATTTACTTAAAACCACTGTAGTGATCCCCCCAACCTAGCATGGATCTTTATCCTCCACACCTTACTTTAGTGGACAGAGGGGGTATACTCAGATGTTTGTTGAGATCATCCACGGATGGTGTGTATTTCCATGCTAGCCAGTGTTGAAGGTCTCATTTGCACTCCTGCATTATCATCATCAATCATTTATATAGCTCCAGCAATGTACCAGGAGCTTTACAAAGTAATTGAATAGACACAGTTCCTGTCCTAGGGCTTACAATCTGAGAGACGGGGGGAGGGGGGAGAGATGAAGGAAGGGGAACAGAGGGAGAGACAAGGAGTGTAACATTCACGAGGATGCGAGGTCCCTGGTGCTTTACAAAGTAATTGAATAGACACAGTCCCTGCCCTAGGGCTTACAATCTGAGAGACGGGGGGTGGGGGGAGAGATATGTAGGAAGGGGAATGGAGGGAGAGACAAGGGGTGTAACGTTCATGAGGATGCGAGGTCCCAGGGGCACATGCTTGGCTTGGTTACATCAAGAATAATGGGTGGTTGGTCCATGTGATGAGGATATGAGTACACAGACCTCAGGTAACAGATTGTACTGGATGGAGGGTATCAGCAGGAGTTAGGTGAGGGGAGCAAGAAGTCCGGGAGGGCAGAGCAGAAGAGGTGGGTCTTGAGGAGGGATTTGAAGCTACAAAGGGAGGGGACGAGGTGGATGTGGGCAGGGAGGGAGTTCCAGGCGTGGGGGGCAACTAGGGAGAAGGAACGAAGGCAGTTAGGG
>QEPC01007352.1:1094988-1132418 GCA_003113815.1 Sphenodon punctatus
CTTTCCGAGACTGCTTGTGTTGCTGTGGAGGTGCCCGTGCGGACTGTGCTGCTGTGGGGGTGGGGATTGCTGATGCCTGTGTCCTGCCCTGCCCTTTTGCGGTCCCCCCCCTTGCTTCCGTTGTGCCTTGTGTGTTGTCCGGGCACCCGTGCCCCCCCTTCCCTTCCTTTCCCTTGTGTGTGCGTGTGTGCGCCCGGGCGTGTGCTCGTGCTGTGTGTTTCGCTGTCTGTGCGCCTGCTGTGTGTGGTACCTGTCCGGCTCTTCTCCCTCTCCCCCCTCCCTTCTCGTTTCCCTTGTGTGGGCATTCCCTTTTGTGCCTTTTGGCTTCGTTTGCCCTCAGGTGGCCATGTCTGTGTCCTGCCCCTGCCCGGTGGGTTCTGGGTGTTTTGACCACAGCTGGGAATCGGCGTCACGTCTGTTGCGCTGCCCCAGTCCGTGATCTGGCGGCCCGATTCCTGGCCGTGGTCCCGGTCCTGTCACGTCTGTTCGGGGCTTTTATTCGCCCCAGGGGGTGGCTGTTTTGTTCACCCCCACCGGGAATCCACTGTGGTGAACCGGCCGCCCATAACGTCTGAAAACACCCATAGTGACCTCTGCTGTACCATAAAGGAGGAACGAGATCAGTTTTTGTTTTACTATAATGGTAATAAACTTCGCAAAAGTTAAAACACAGAGATAAAATAAAGACTTTGGAAAACCAAGCTTTTTCAAAATTATATTTTTTTCTAAAAATAACTGCCTGCTTTACTCTGGTGATTGTACATTTAAACCAAGATTGTACTTGCTGGGTGAATGAATATAATAAAATTATGCTTTTAACTGACAAACAAAATGTCTCCATGTGAACAGAGTATGAAGTTGACTACAACAACTTCAAATAAGGAATAAGTAGCTAGAACAAATTAATAAGTAAAGATTTTGTCTTCATTAAACAATTCATAAAAAGGACCACAGGAAGATCAAATACACAAACAGAATGAAAGTTTCATGCTTCGCAACTCTCAGAATTACAATGGATTCAAAACATAGCTTATTCTGTTTGCGTCATTTCACTTAAACTCAGGATCAGTGAGATGTTTAAACATTGTTCTTAACTATTTTTTTATAAGTTTTTGCTCTGGATGTGGAATGTAGCCTAAGCAGGCACCTATTCCAGCCCTCACTGCATGCATTTGTGGACATAACTCCAGCAGCACAAATAAAGTTGTTTGGATGCTGGGTTTGAGAATTTTTCTGTTTAATGGACTGTATATAAAAAGAGAAGGGTTAAGGTTTGGTAGACAATCTTAACTTTTAATTTCTAAACCTTTATTAAGGTTTTAAGTACTTTTAATGTCTTTCCTCAACAAACACTTAGCAGTCTCAAATGCAACTTGCAATTTTTTTTTACAGCCATCAATGAAATTTAGCAAATGCTTTTACATTTAAAACAATACCAAAGCACACAAACTTTACAAGAGGATCTAAACTCTGCACGTGCACGCACACATCTATATCACTCAATCACTAAAATTCATCTACTTCTGTAACAGAAGGAGTTGCCTTTCCTTAAAGCAGTGGTGGGGAACCTCAGGCCTGAGAACGAAATGCAGCCCACAGCTAGTTTATATGGCCCCTGGATCCAGTTCCTTCTCCCAAGCACTGACTGTGGTCAGGGCAAGAGAAAGGCCATGAGAGCATACACTCAAGGATAGGGAAGAGATCCATGATCTGCACCCCCCTTCTCCTGAGCATACCCTTTACGCACCCTACTCCCAACTTCTATGCAGCCTTTGGAGCTTGTACTAATTTTCAAAAGTGGCCTCAAGAGGGAAAAATTCCCACCCCTGCTGTAAAGTATCCCCAAAACACCATTACAAAACCCAAAACAAATTGAATTTTAATTTTTGCAACTGAAGCAAGAGCTTATAAAAATGTATTTGCTTGAATTAAGTCAGGTCTAAGCTGACATCACCAATTTTTCAAGACAATCCTCCACCATTGAAGTCAACGCGAATTCTGCCACTGACTTCAATGGGTAGAGGATTGTTCCCTTTGTAAGAACTGCCACTAGATGACTGCAAGCAACATAGGCTTTAGTTGTGTTTCACATAAACCAGAACCTCAAGCAATATATGAAGCTTCTGCAGGAACACTGGTTAAGCACTCTAAAAGTGGCTTGTACTAAAATGAACAAGCTTACTGCATGCATCACCTAGGATTTTCCTTATTAGTCTTAAGCAAATGAGATTCTACTTAGGCCCTTTACAAACGGACGCCCCACCCCCACCCCCGCAATGGGTGCAGGGGGGATGTGTGGGTGTCCGTGGGAATGCCGCAGCCGGTGGGTGGGAGTGCGTGCACACTCCTCTGTAACACCCATCTTCACCCACCACCCATGCATGGAGCAACGGGCGCCAACACCAGATGCTCCGGACATGTGGATGGGTGGCGATCCGTGGGAACATACCCCCGTGCCCGTTTGACAAGGGCCTTAGATTATGACAGCTAACAAAACTGGTTTGTAACATGGTATTTATTTTAAAATGTTGCATAGAATGAGTGCACCCTTCTTCCCTCCTCCTGGACTAGTGCCTAGAATAAGATTTAAATAAAATTTTGGGGAACATAAATTAAACAATCCTTATTTGAATAAACTTAAGCAGTCTCGATACTACGCCTGTCAGCTAAGGATGCTATATCATTTTACAGTTAGGATCACATGCAAAACTTCCACCTACCTGGCTTCATAACTACAAGATGCAATTTCAGCCATTGATAAGACGGACATATCCACGTCAGCTCCATTCATATGTCCAGAATCTGGATTCTCCAAAATAGATACGTCCAGTAACTCAGGAACTCTATTTTCTGCTTGGAAAACATATTTTGTTCTTATGTTAGTAACAGTTGTTCAAAAACATTATTCTATTTACAAATAATTACTTACAGCTTTTAAAAAAAATTCTTCAGCTTCTAAGCGAATACATTTCATTTCATAGGTAGAAGGTTATTGAAAAAAATATACCTATGCATACGAATATGTATAAAACTGTGACCCCACCCTCCAAGACACAAGAAAATAATACAAATCAAATGAACTGCAACCATGTCCAGAGATGGCATGACCCTGCTTTGGGCCCTTGCCCACAGTTAGTTAAATCCACTGAAAAGCCAAGGACTTCCCTCCTCAAGACCCACCTCTTCCGCTCTGCCCTCCCCGATCTCTTGCTCCCCTCACCTAACTCCTGCTGATACCCTCCATCCAGTACAATCTGTTAGCTACGTCTGTGTACTCATATCCTCACAACATGGACCAACCAGTCATCATTCTTGATGTAACCAAGCCAAGTACGTGCACCTGGGACCTCGCATCTGCATGAATGTTACACTCGTCTCTCCCTCTGTTCCCCTTCCTTCGTCTCTTCCCCGCACCCCCCACCCTCGGTCTCTCAGATTGTAAACCCTAGGGCAGGGACCGTGTCTATTCAATTACTTTGTAAAGCACCAGGTACACTGCTGGCACTATATAAATGCTTGCTAACAACAACAACAAAAGGAACTTCTTCAGATTAGCAAGAAAAAATCCTAAACCTTGCTGAATCCTTAAAACTGTCTCCACAATTTACCCCTACTTACTGAACAGATAGCAGTTAACTTTTTGGCCTCTTGCAAGTCTCTTACCATTCTAAATTTCCTGCTATAATGTAACACCACATTTCCACTGGGTCACTATTACTCTGTGTAGACAGAAATACTCCAATCCCTGACTAATAAACACAAGACAACTCTTTAGCTAATTATGCAAGATCTGTTTAGCATGAAGGCAAGTGATTTACATAATTATTCAAGCCAAGGGAGAGCTAGGTGTGCAAGTACACATTTTTATTGTACAGAAATAGTGTACTGATAACAAGCAAAGCAAGTGGTTCTATTCAGGTTTTTATACCTGTGCATATAACTACGTTATCTGAGCATATTTAGACATATATGGACTTTACTATACTTCAGCCAGAAAAATCTACTGGATGCATAAAATTCACAAGTCAAGAACTAAACAGGTAGTGGCAGACTGTAAAAATAAGGCTAATGCTTGCTATAAAAGAATAGTGCAACTTAGATTGGGTTTACATTATTGTAGTCTATGTACTACAGTATATATAATTAGTTACGCTTCTACGGTGCCAAACTGCCTAAATATTGCATGTTGCAACAGCATAGACTCAGAATTTGAGTTTGAAAAGAACTATGATGCTATCTTCACCTAAACGTGATTACTAGGCAAAAAGAAGTTCTGTAATGGGTGGATGGGAGGTGTGAGACACCAAAGAGTGACACAGGTGAGCAGCTGCATTTCTACAGTGCTCTTGCCAATTCACTCATTTTTTTGTCTCTTAAATATTGGATGGGATCATTAAGTTATCTAACACATATGATATTGCACATTAGAGCAAAATCATGCCCCAAATAAAGATAAGATTGACAAGAACAATTTGTTTAGTCCATGCATTCCTCTGCCCTGGCCTGAGATGCTGCTGTCATCTTCTTTATCTTCACTGGGTTCGATGACCTTTTCCACAGCGAAGTAGAGGAGATCCCCCCATGAGCTGATGGAGTCACTTCATGAGAAATTCGGAGCAATGCAGAACACACTGTCCTCACTGGAAGGCAAGGTAGAGAACCTCTCATCAAAAGTTGGGAAACTAGACAGGCGCATGGTGAATGTGGAGCAACGGATGGAGAAATCAGAGGCCAGGACCCAAGTCTGTGAAAAAGAAATCGCTGAGAATAAATCTGTGGATATTATGATGGTTAAAAAATAGAGGTTACTTACCAGTAACTCTGTTCTTCGAGAGAGCTCCGCGTATTCTCACTCTTGGGATTCACTTCCTGCTCTGCAGGCACCAGAGACCTTGTTATCAGCAGTCTCCAGGCAGAAAGTCTGGAAAGATCTAGAATATGGTGAGGGCTCCGGCCCTCCATCCCCCCTCCCGTCCTGTCAAAAGAGCGGGCTCAAGATCTCGCGAGAACAGGACTGCATAAATAGAGGGAGGAGCCCTCACCACCTCAGTTCCTTCCAACCCTGTCCTGGAAGACGAATTAAAGGTACATCCGAGACAGAGGGGAAGGAGGGCGGGTCGTGAGAATACACGGAACTCTCTCGAAGAACAGAGTTACTGGTAAGTAACCTCTATTTCTTCTTCGAGGATCGCCGTGATTTTTACTCTTGGGAGAGTGAACAGCAGTTCATAACACCTACCACAAGGTGGTGGGAGTCAAGGAAGTTAAGCAAACAGAGATTGGAGAACTGCTCTTCCCACTAGGGTATCCGATCTAGCTGCTATGTCCAGAGAGTAATGTTTAGAGAACGTGTGAACGCAGGACCAGGCAGCAACTATGCAAATATCTACGATCAGGACACCGCGGAGATTGGCCATGGTTGTGGCCACTGTTCTAGTAGAGTGTGCTCGGAGACGGGAAGTGGTGTCCTCCGAGCTTGAAGGTAGCATCTCTGGATGCAGAGGAGAATCCACTTCAACAGTGTCTGGGAGATAATCTTAACCCCAATTCTCTGTCCCTCATAGGAAATGAATAGTGACTCAGAAGCTCTGATCAGTCTAGTGCGGTGGATATAGAATGACAAAACTCTCTTTACATCTAGAGAATGTAAAGACTGTTCTGAACGTGAGGCATGTGGCTTTGGAAAAAGACTGAGAAAGAGACAGTCTGATTCAGATGTAAAGGGGAAGACTACCTTTGGTAAAATGACGGGTCAGTCCTGAGGTCCACTTAGTCCTTTGAGAAGCGAATATAAGGAGGAGAGGCTCTGAGAGCTGTTAACTCACTAACCCTTCGGGCTGAGGGGATAGCCACTAAAATGGCAGTTTTGATGGATAAATTTTCCATTGAACAAGAGGCCATAGGTTCAAATGGAGGTCCCATTAATTTTGCAAGTACAAGATTAAGGTCCCACTAGGGGGCTGGTTGAGTAGTGGGAGGAAAGGTACTGATAAGGCCATTCCCAAAGATCTTCATCAGGGTATGGAAAAATAGGGTATCTGTGTCCTCCGGTGCGAAGGGGGACAAAAGGGCAGCCAAGGGTACCTTAGCGGAGGAAAGGGAAAGATCAGATTCCTGGAGATGTAATAGGTATTTGGAAATATGGTTCATATTGAGGGAGGTCATTGGAATCTTGATGGAAGAACACCTTCTAGAGAAATGAGTCCATTCGGTTGTGTAACACGCTTGGGTGGACGGGCATCAAGAATTTAGCAGAATAACTGAAATCTCTGGGAATACCTCCCCTGGCATGGACGAATAGCCAAGCGCAGAGATGGAGCATGTGTAGGTCATGATGGAGAATGGTGCCCCTTTGGAGTGTCAGGAGGTCGGGTTGGAGAGGATGGTCTGCGACCTTGGAGGCCAGTTCCAGGAGCGTCTGGAGTCAGGTTTGCCCAGGACAGAACGGGGCTATGAGAATGATGTGGGCGTGATCTGATCGGATCCTGTAAAGCACCTTGCGCAGGAGAGGTGTTGGGGGAAAGGCACAAAGAAAGTCCCCAGTCCAGGAGATCCCGAATGCGTCTGGCATCGATCCTGGTGCTAACCCGGCATGGCTGCAGAACATGGGGAGCTTTGCGTTCTCTGTAGTGGCAGATAGATATATGGACGGGGTACCCTATTCTTGGAAGATGTCTTATAGAACACGATCATTCATGGACCACCCGTGGTGGTCGGATGTTTGATGACTGAGTTGATCTGCAAGAGAATTGTCCTGCCCTGCAAGATGAATGGCCTGGAGGTGGATATCGTGATTGACGCTCCAGTTCCAGACAGCTTCTGCCTCGAGAGATAGGCACATGGATTGGGCTCCCCCATTTGTTGAGGTACCACATGGTGGCAGTATTGTCTGTGATAAGATATTCTCGCCCATTAAATGTGATACGAGGGCCCTGCATTCTAGTGTATTTATGAGAAGGCCCCTCTCGTCCTGAGACCAAAGGCCGTGGACCTTGAGGTGATCTCTGTGAGCTCCCCAGCCTGTTAGGAAGGCATCTGTCGAGATGGAGGCGTTACAACAGGAGGCTCGAGGGGAGTACCCTGTAGGGCGTAAGCACAATCTATCCACCAAATGAGGTTTGGCAGACCTCTTTTGGTGGTGAGGGGATGGAGGGTAGGAAGGTGAATGTGCTTGAACCACTGCTGAAGGGGTCTCATATGCAGACGCGCATATGGAGTCACTGCCGTGGTGGAGGCCAGGAATCCCTGAAGGCGGCGAAAGAAACGGACCGTTCTGGTGCTTTGTGACCGTAGGGACTCTATTGTACATCTGATAGTATGAAATCTGTCTAGCGGGAGGTAGGCTCTGGACCAATCTGTGTCCAAGAGAGCTCCAATGAATTGGAGATGACTTGTTGGCTGGAGACAGGATTTCTGTATAGTCACAATTAATCCCAGAGCTTGCAAAGTGTCATGGTAACATGAATATGATTCAGTATGCTGTCTCTGGAAGAAGCTACTAGGAGCCAAACGTTCCAGATACAGGAAACATGCATCTTTGAGATCTGAGGTCTAGGATGGGTCTGAAACCCTCATCCTTTTTGGAGACCACAAAGAAATGGGGGTAAACCCGGTATTCTGTTCCGAGAAGGGTATCTCCTCAACAGCCCCTTTTAATAGGAGCTTCTTAACTTCCAGAAGTATTTAAGTTATGTGGGGGAAAAGGAAAGGAATTGTATGGCATATCCAAATTGAATTATCTCCCTGACCCAGCAATTACTGTTGAGGGACGCCGATTGGTGAAAGAAGGGCAGGAGACGGTTACAGAAAGAGGGAGGAACCTCCTCCTCTCCTTTAATCTGACAGAGGATAAAATCGAGCCTTGAGAGGTTACCCTGAGGAGAAACTGGAGGAAGGCCTCCCTCCCCTTTCTGCTTATTGAACCTCCTTCGAGGTTGAGAAGAGAGGGGCCTGTGTTTGGTGGTACTTTGGTGAAAAAACATCTCCCCACATGGTAGGAGTACGCAGAGCGCTGCTTTGGGAGTAGGAATAGGGAGCAGAGGACGGGTAAAATTTCTTCCTCACAGCTCTGATCACCACAGCAGACCTGGACGTCTGGCTAGTTTCTTTAATGCTTTTAAGAGTTTCATCGGTAGATGAAGCAAAAAATGGTCTTCACAATCAAGACAAATCCTCTATGCGGGTCTTGTTTTTAGGGGTGAGAGCAGTGGAACGGAGCCAGGCATGCCTCCTGAGTGTAATGGCAGATGCCATACCCCTAATGTTGGAATCAGTAATATGCATATTCGTCATTAGCTGAGGCTGGGCAATTTGTATCCCTTCCTTCTGAAAAGAGGTGATTTGGTTAGGGTCAGTGGTCTTACTAAGCTGTGACCAAAGCCAATGTTGATATCCACACAGAGCGGAGGCAAAGTTGGACGCCCTAAGGGACAAAGTCTCTGAGGAAAAAATCTTTTGGCCAAGGACATCTAGACTTCTCCCTTCCCTGTCAGACGGGGGAAGGCTGGATACCCCCTGCCCAAGGTTTGATAGAGGCTGCAGCAATAAGCAGAGAATTAGGGGGAGGATGTCTGAGAAAGATATTGGCCCCCTTCCTTAGGAATAGCATACAGAGAGTCTGCCAACTTGTTCGTAGGAACAGCTGAGGAGGGTTTATTCCAAACATAAGTGGAATACTCCACGAGCTAATTGAGCATGGGGAGCATAATAGGTCCCAACTCCCCAGTACCAAGGATCCCAAACACAGGGCCTGACTGAGTCTTCTGACTATCTTGGTGGGCAGTTTTGGCAGAGCCAAAACTAATCTCTTAGCATGGCCAGAAAGGCCTTAGTGTCCTCCGAGCAAGGGCAAAGTTGGGAGGGTGTGATAAGTTTCATCCTACTCAAGGATGGGTGAGGAGGAAGAAGAAGATGGGGATGCAGATCTCCCTGATGAGATCCCAAGAGCGGGTCCAGGCAGCTCTGAAGCAGGGCGGTCTGATGGTGGATTTCCTAGTAGAGTGCTAAGCAAAGTGGTTCCCAGAGGTTGGTAGGTGGGCCGGTACCGATGGCACCTCAGGAGGAGGTGGGGGAGAAATGATAGCCGCAGGAGGAACATGAGGAGGCAGCGACAGCAGGCAAGCGCCTGCTGGCATAGGAGCGGTTGGAGGTGAGTTGCACGCTCCAGATACTCAAAGTCGGACCATGAAGGATATGGTGGCGATCTGCTCTGGGATCGGGAGTGGTACCAGGAGGCATAATGGTACCGTTGGTACCGGGAGTCTCAAGTCAGACAGTGAAGGACATCGTGTTCCAGGATCAGGAGCGGTACCGGGAGGGATAATAGTACCGTCGATACTGGGAGTCTTCATATGGTGAACAGCAGGAGCAAGGGGGGTGGGTCCGCTGGTCCCTATGGTACAGAAAGGAAGTTACGAGCGGTCCAGGAGGAGACTTATGCATGGATGTGGTAGAATGATCCGCGTGCATTGTGCGGTACCGAGGAGATCTAGAGCGTGATATAGGATGTCTATGGAGCTCACTGAGGTGAGAAATAGAGCGAGTGTCTCTGCACCGTTCAGGGTGCAGCGGTAAAGTCACCACTAAGGGTGCAGTTGCTTGTGCAGCTGCTGGGCACCGGAGGGTACAGTTGGAACTGGTGACGATTGCACTGAGAGAGAACGCTCTGGTTCTGAAAAAAGAGTCTCTACCTCCACAGAACGTGGGGTGTCCGCCGTGCCAGTACCTGTTTCTTCTCCTTTTCTTTTTCTTCTCACAGGGGCGCCTGGTACTGCACTCTGTGGTGCGGGAGGTGCTCTTTGAATGGGAGACTTCCCTGTTTGAGACCTGTACCGTAGTTGGGATTTCCTCAGAGATTGTACCAGCGGTACCAGGAGCACTTAGTGGTCCCGATGGAGCGGCAGGAGTCGCGGGCACCTGGTACTGCATTCTGTGGTGTGGGAGGCGCTCTTTGAATGGGAGACTTCCCTGTTTGATGCCCGTACCATAGGCTGGATTTCCTCAGAGAATGTACCAGTGGTACAGGGAGTGCTTAGTGGTCCCAATGGAGCGGCAGGAGTCGCGGGCGCCTGGTACAGCACCAGCAGTACCAGCGTTCGTGAACCAGTGGTACCAGCGGTACCGGAGGCGCTTAGTGGTCCCGATGGAGTGGCAGGAGCTGCGGGCTCTGCATTACTGCACCAGTGGTACCAGCGGTACTGGGAGCGCTTACCGGTCCCAATGGAGCGGCAGGAGCTGCGGGCTCCGGATTCATCTCGGAGGCTAGTGAGTGCCGGGTGGGGAGCTGGAGAGTCCCTTCTTCACCACCCTGAAGTGCCCTTTTGTTAGAATGTCCGGAGGCAGAGAGCCCTAGCCCGCTTTGTTCTGGTAGACAGGACAGAGCAGGATTTACAAGTCTGAGTATTATGGGTCTCTCCCAGGCATGGTCACTCACAGAGAGTGTAGTTGGACAGCTGCGGCGTTTAAGCCCGCCTGCTTGTGCATAGGCTGGAGACTCTGTGTGAAAGCGGGCGCAGCCCGGGGAACGGACCCTGCAGACAAGGGCACTGCACTCAAGTAGCTGTTCTTAATCTTCTAATCTTTTTTTTTTTTTTTTACTACTTACAAGCACTATAAAGTGCTGAAGGTCTTTCCAAGCGCAACGCGGTTGGAAAGAACAGAGGCAGTGAGGGCTCCTCCCCCTATTTATGCAGTCCTGTTCTCAGGAGATCTTGAGCCCGCTCTTTTGACAGGACGGGAGGGGAGATGGAGGGGCGGAACCCTCACCATATTCTAGATCTTTCCAGACTTTCTGCCTGGAGACTGCTGACAAGGTCTCCGGTGCCTGCAGAGCAGGAAGTGAATCCCAAGAGTGAGAATCGCGGAGATCCTCGAAGAAGAACTGCTGTTCTTTAGAATGAAAATAGAAGATACTGGGGCTGAGGGAAAGGAAGACTAAAAATATCCACAACTTGAGGATCCTGACAGATGAAAAAGACCCAAACCATGAATTTTACTAATCCTTTGCTTAGTTTTGTGTCATGAACACTGAAGAATTTCTCTAGAATGGCAATATCTAATCCCAAGAAGACAGTCCAAATGGAGATACAGAGTGAGAATGATAGCAAATGTTTAAATGTCAAGGCACACTGCTTTGGATAAGTCCAAAAAGAAAAAGAAGTATTGTGTAAAAGATCCAAGACACTAATGTTCCTAGATATTAGTCTAACCACACGGATAAAAAAAAAGCAGGAACCAATGTCAGTGAAGAAGTATTTTGCAAAGGAAGGATCTGAAGTTAGAGGAGTCTGTACCTGGCAAAACTATGCTGACCATAGGCATTTTTAAAATATTACTTAAAAATAAACTTATAACATTATTTCTACTGTGTAAGTCCTAGAAAAGGCAAGAACAATTTGGAGAATGTAAGACACTGAACAAATGAAGTGTGTTCTATGTCAGATAACGGGTTAACAAGCTAATTTAGTATAACTTGTGTCTAATTTTGTTGTCATTCACAAAAGCATAATCCGACATGACTTGTTCTTGTTTAACACAGCAGAACGTGGTCTTTTGTTGTATGTACAGATACACATGTCCAAAGATGTTATGTTTGACAGTTTTAGAAAAGACGTTTACATGCAGCATCAAGGTAATTAAAGCTGGGAAGTGCTTCATTTGCTCTTTTTAGAATTTAGCCCTGTCAAAGCTGCCTATAAAAATAAGTGCTATTTTTTATTTTTGTTACAAAGTAATAATCAAGTACTAAATTGATTTTCTTCTGCTCAACAGGAAGACATTTTTTCCTACATCTTGCAAGAATCCAAGTAGAGTTCATAGTTACTCATGATATTTGTTGGCAAAAAAAGCTTTAAAAGTCTACATACAATCAAAAAGAACTTTTCTAAACGTGTAATGAACCTGAAGCTAAAATGCCGTAAAGTATTATTATTATTATTATTTTTTAAAGAGTACTAGGAAAATATCTTTGACAAATCAGAGATTATAAAGTCAGGCCATGTATCAAGAAAGAAAGAGTTGCCTCTGCCTACCAGTAAAGGCAGATGTTGAAGGAAAAAGGCCTGGATGTGGGGATTTCCAGAGAAGCTGCCACAATAAGGAAAAATGAATTTGCAAAATTCTGATGCTGAAAACTACAGTAACCTTGTGCAATGACTATACTAGAAATGAAGTTTCTGAACTTGTGTTTCACCAAATAAATTAAAAGGCAAACTGAGCATAATGCAATACTGGCATTCCAAGACTACATTCTAACGTATTTTCTCTTATAAAAACACATTTGTCTAGAAAATATTACAGCATGGCAGTATTAAAAACTACTATCTATACATTTTTCATAGACAAATTGTTGTGCAAAAAGAATGTATACAACAGTTCTATAAGTAAGATTCATACATGGCACTCAACCTATTTGAAGTTTTTAACATTCTAAAAGGTCAATGGATTCCATATTTTCATATTCTTCCTCAGTTCTAAAATGTTGCTGTAGTACAAAGAAAAATAGTAAAAGGTGCCCTGTTATCTATCACTAGACATTTCTAAGGTTTGCTCAATTTACATAAAAACAACTTTTTACTGTTAACATGGCAAAAATAGCTGTGGGAAGACTGAACTAATCTATTCTATTTCACACAGCAACAAAATTACTAACTACATATCAATTTGAATCCAAAACTATTTATTGCTGCTGTTGAGGTAAGAAATGAGAAGGCAGACCAAATTCTAAAAATCATGTTCAAATTAAGTACTAGCTGTTAAACACACATTATTTAGCCTTCTAAATAACTAGAAGTATAAATATATAACATCCCAAATTGTCATTCATTTATTTTAGTAGCTTTTTTATGCTGAACATTTTAGAATGTAAAACATGGCTAGTATGAAATAATGTCTAACAGTTCATTTAATGTATACTAGTATAACTACCTTTAGAACAGGAAATATAGTATCTTACACAGTACTTTTCAAACGGCTTAAGAATGAGAATCTAACACAAACGATAATGGGTATCTTGATTTAGAGGGAACAGTCTTGATATGGAGTAAGAAGCATACAAATTCAGAAAAAGTCATTGAATCTTCAGGGGCATTCCAATAATCAAAATAACCCAGAACAAAACTTTACTAGCTCTGCGGATATAGATCTGGATTTCAAATATTAATAGCTATATTTAATAAAAAATGTCTTACTGGTTCAATTATTCTATATTTTCAGGCCTCTCCCCTCCATACATTCTTAAGAAATTTTAGGCAGCTTTAAATAACTGGACTTAAATATGCTGTTCAGAAGGCTGAACACTGATATTATGTATTCAAAATGAAAGTAGACAGTGAAAGAACATTAATTTTCACCCCTTAAGTGTGAAAACATAATACAAAAGCTACTTTCTAAAATATATCAAAAGAAATAATAAAGATATTGAAATGCCACACTTGTTGAAAGAAATTAATTTGTCAGTGGTTTTTTGCAACAATATAAATTCTTACTAAAATAACTTCAATAAGAATTTCTCATTAGCAGTGCAATTTCTAAATCAGATTTGTTATTTGTACCTGCTTTGCCATTCAGTATTTTATTCTGGTAATACTGCCATTCTAGTTGTGGGTTTGCACCAGGACGCAATAAAGCTTTTCCTGATCCTCTGTTACTTGTAAAAGCTACTGGTTTTCCTGTGGAAGATAGTGAAATTCATAGGGTAAATATATACAAGAGCTTTGTTGTATATTTTAAAGTTGTTTTTAATGTTATGTTTGATATTGTGCGCCACCCAGAGCTGCCTGTGGCAGGACAGGCGGGTTAAAAATGTTTGAAAATAAAAATAAAATAAATAAATAAATAAATAATTAGATGTTTACAAATACAGGCAGCAGTTGTGTAACCCAGTAGACAACATGAGTTACAACCCATATTCCTGTGCTTGATACATTATGAGAGTTTGTTACAAGTCCAGCAACAGAGACTAGTTTTTTTAAGCTCAACATGTAGCGCAGTGGTTCCCCAAGTCATTTTTTGAGCCTAATTGACTACATATTGACACTAAACATAATCCAGCAAGTCCAAAGAACAGTAAATACATGCAAAATATACCCATATCAGAATCATGACTCCTTCCACAGATGGTGGGACTCCATTAGGGATCCTGAACCACAATTCAGGAACTTCCGATGTAGACTCATGCCTCTGGTGCAATCCACAGCATGGGCCAAGATGATGGGTTTCACGGTAACACATCAAGTTTTAAATGTGTAAACACTAATTTTGCTCATATTTCTCCCTACTGTTCTTTCAAGTTTGTATGTATCCTAACATTAAGTAGCAGCAGGAGAATTAAACAGCAGCTGGGATTCAATGGGGTCGATCCCTTGCCCTGCACTTGCTACCGCATGCGCTGCCACATGATCTGCACGTGCGTTGTAGGCCCCGTGCCAGGGGTGTGCTCCACACAGCGGTCCACGGAACATGGGATCAGCCCCATTATCATGTCTAAAGAGGTAAATAAACTGAAAATTCAGCTATGTTAAAGGTTCAAGTTGAACCTTTCGACATTTTAACCTGCACACTCTTTTGTGAAAAACTATTATGAAATCAAGAGATAAGCAGCGCCATTAACAATAGTTAACTGTAGCTTTAGTGGGACTTTAATAGAATTTGTAAGGTAAAGTCTATTTTCAGTTTATAACACGTTGCCAAAACAACTACTGGGGCTGAATTTTCTATACTTCATTTTTCACTCACTCTGATTTTGGGGTAAGGTCTCAGGTAAAGCAGTACACCTTTCTGTATAAGCAAATTTATAGCAAAGTAAGGCTGAAATTAATACATATTTTTACATTTTTTTCACCAATTTACATATTCATTTCAGTGAACAAATCTCTAAATTCGTTTCTGCCACCAAAATTAAATTTGCACACTCATTTTGGCTTCTAGTTTAGCCTCCAGAATATAATTAATCTATTTTTAAGACTCCAGAGGGCAAAGGCCTTTCCTCTAAAGATGCAAAAGTCAAACAGCATATTCAAATCCTACCTGCCACAAGCCCTCCCTTGGAAAACGAAAGCTAAGGTGTTTCTTCAGTAGGACCAAAAGCCAAGAAAGATGCCAGCCAAAAGGCCTTCCCTTGCCCAGCAAGCAATATCAAGGAGAAACCTTTGCATCTGCTTTTGAGTTTTGCCTTATCTGAAGCTCAAGATTCACCAATAGAAGACTCATGTTCAGCTATGGCACTTACAAAATGTTTTCCATCAAAGCAAGATGGAAGACAATATGATGGAGACAAAGTAGTTCAAATGATATCTTCTATTGGACCAACGTGTGTCTTCTCTAAGCCCTCATCTAACACCTTCCATACATACAAATCAGCAGCACTCGCTGCACTAGAGAGAAGTTTGCTTCAACTAAACATCAAGGTGAAGGCTCAGAGAAGGAGAATGTGCTAATTAAACAGGCATATTTTGCTTTCCCCAAACCCTCACCCACTAAAAAGCAGTGGAAGTACAAGCTTCAGATAAGGCAAGTGCAGGGGGCTAGATCCTAGGTGGTCCCTTCTGACTGGATTCTAGGACTTTAAATTACATCATAACATATACTAGAGAGGTTCATCAGTGGTTAATGTGATCACATCATGAGATTCCCAATTCTCTATAAAAATTGTATCTAAAAATTCAACTCAAACGTACTCACAACCTATCCAGGAAAAATGCACTATTCATATATAGATAATTAGTAAAGATATCAAAAATATGAGCAATTTTATTTATAAATAATAAATCAAGATCTAATAAAAACAATTTATTTATATTTATTTGTTTTTTGCATTTATATGCCACCCCCTCCTGCACAAGCATCTTGGGGTGGCTAACAGCATTTTAAAACATATTTTAAAATTCAACATCGCTCCACATTAAAATAACCCAGCACTAAAACCCCCACCCTAACCCAACCCACCCATCCCATCTCCCTCAGCAAAGGCCCGGCGGAACAGCCAGGTCTTACACGGTCTACAGAAAGAGAGAAGGTCTATGGCCAGGCAGACCTCCAATGGGAGGGAGTTCCACAGCCGCTGGGTGGCCACTGAGAACGCCCTCCTCATGGTCAACACCTGGGAAACCCAGGGGACCTCAAGGAGGGCGCCGCAAAGCCGAACGCGGAGGCTGATCCAGAATCTGGAGGGTGAGGCGGTCCTGCAGATAGGTGGGGCCCAGGTCGTTTAGGGCTTTAAAAGGTCAAGACCAACAACCCTGAATTGGGCCCAGAAGACTATTGGCAGCCAGTGCAGAGAGCGGAGCACTGGAGTAATGTGCTCGCGACATGACCCCTGAGATGAGCTGCCACATTCTGCACCAGCTGCAGTCTCCAGACCGTCACCAGGGGTAGCCCCACATAGAGCGTGTTACAGTAGTCTAATCTTGAGGTAATAAAAGCATGGCTGATCTTGGCAAGGTCCAAGTTCGAGACATATGGCCTACGTTGACGTACCAGATGTAATTGGCAAAATGCGCCCTTCGCCACAGCTACCACCTGAACATCCAAGCGAAGTTGCGGATTCAGGAGCACCTCCAGACCATGGACCTGAGATACCAGGGGAGGACGGACCCCATCAATGATGGGGGTTATCATTCCCCCGTCTTTCCCCACAACTTTCCCCATATCTTGACACTGATGGTCCTGCCAGTTATCAGCTGGTCTCTAACCTTCCCTTTTTAGGGAAGGTTATTGAACGGGCTGTGGCACGGCAGCTCCAGGAACACCTAGACCGCACCGGTTTCCTTAATCCCTCCCAGTCTGGGTTTCGGCCTGGGTATGGTACGGAGACGGCACTGGTGGCCTTGGTTGATGATCTCTGTCTGGCATTGGACCAGGGTCGTCAGACCTTACTGGTCCTGCTAGACCTTTTGGCTGCATTCAACACAGTCGATCACGAGGTGTTGGTGACTCGCCTGCGGGACCGTGCCGGAATTGGCAGAACGGTCTTGGACTGGTTTCGTTCGTTCCTGGCCGGGAGAACTCACCGGGTGGTCTTGGGGGAGTGTACGTCTTCCCCCCGAGACCTCACGTGGAGTCCCAGGGTGCCATTCTGTCCCCCCTCTTGTTTAACATCTATATGCAGCCATTAGGGGAGATCGTGAGGGGGTTTCAGGGCATGCAGTGTCATCAGTATGCTGATGACACTCAGCTCTACCTCTCCTTTTCCATCGACCCAGGCCATGCAGTCTCCTTATTTTCCCAGTGCCTGTCAGCTGTGGGGGCTTGGATGAGGTTGAGCCATCTGCAATTGAATCCTGACAAGACGGAGGTGATGTTGGTGGGCGAGGGCTTGGGGGGCCTGGGGGTGGTTGAATCTCCTCTTGTTGGGGGGGTTCGCCCCCCCATGGTGTCTCAAGTGCGGAGTCTGGGTGTGCTCCTTGATTCGCGGCTCAGCTTGGAATCTCAGGTTGTGGCCGTGGCGGGGAGTGCGTTTCGGCAGTTACATCTTGTCCGGCGGCTTCGGCCGTATCTCTCAGACTCCGACCTCGCCACTGTCATCCATGCCTTCATCACCTCGAGGCTGGATTACTGCAACGCGCTCTACGTGGGGCTGCCCGAGAAGCTGGTCCGGAGGCTGCAGCTGGTGCAGAATGCCGCGGCCCGTCTCCTTACGGGGGCGGGTCGCAGGGAGCACATGACACCAGTGCTCCGGGCTCTGCATTGGCTGCCTATAAAGCACCAGGCCAGGTTCAAGGTGCTGGTTTTAACCTTTAAAGCCCTTCACGGCCTGGGCCCTGCTTATCTGCGGGACCGCCTCACTCCCCCATGTGCCCGTGCGACCCTTGAGATCGTCCGTGGGAGCCTTTTTGGAGGTTCCCTGGGCGAGGTGGGTGGCCACCGATGTTAGATCTTTTTTGGTGGCCGCCCCTGTGCTGTGGAATTCGTTCCCGGAGGAGGCTCGGCTGGCTCCCACTCTCCTGCTGTTTTGGGGTATATGTAAGACCTGGCTGTTCCGTCAGGCTTTTGGCAAGGGGTAGGGGTTTTCCCCACATATTGTATTTTAAAATTGTTTTAAAATTTTATATTGTTAATGAATGTTGTTCGCCGCCCCGGGCTGCCCTGTGGACAGGAGGAGCGGGATATAAATTTTAAATAAATAAAAAATAACATATCACTTCCGTCTTGTTGGGATTTAACTTCCAAGCGACTCGCCCTCATCCAGTCCCCCCACAGCTGACAAACACCAGGTAAGCACCGAGACTGCTGGATGTGGGTCTGATGAAAGAGAGAGATATAATACCTTACACCAAACTCTCTGACGACCTCCCCCAAGGGTTGCATATACACACTGAACAGGAGGGGGGATAAGATAGAACCTTGCAGAACTCCACACATGAGGACCCGGGAAGTAGATGAACAATCACCCAGCACCACATGCTGAGTTCTCCCGGCCAGGAAGGAGCAGCACCATTCAAGAACAGTCCAGCCCACCTCTGCCCGGTCCTGCAACCAAGTCACCAACAACTCATGATCAACAGTATCAAATGCAGCCGAGAGAGCTAATAGAATCAACAGGGTCGAACGACCCTGGTCCAACTTTGGGAAGATAACATCAACCAAGGCCACAAAGCGCAGTCTCCATGCCATAAGCCGGACGAAAGCCAGACTGCCAGGGGCCCAGGAAACTGATCCGGTCCAGATGCTCCTGAAGCTGCTGAGCCACCACCCGTTCAATAACCTTCCCTAAAAAGGAAAGGTTAGAGACCGACCAACAGCTGGCCAGGGTACCAACGTTGAATGACGACCAACATCTAATTACTGGCAATGCAGAGAGGTAGTACCAGCTCTCATTCTTGGCCCTGATGGACTAGATCTCCAAATCGTCCCCTTATCACAGCCTGAATGATATATCTCCCCCCCCCTTTTTTTTAAATTAAAGGAAATACCATGCTCTAGTTCTTGAAAACTGAAGAATTCCACCACTCTCTCGCCCACATGCATCCCATGAGCGTGGGTCCAAAACTGAAGAGCAAGACTTAGCACTACAAGCGCAGTGCTCTCATACTGGCCATTTTCAAACAAGCCGCGGTGGGTGTGGGAATGGGTGTGCGCCTGTGCATTGGAGCCTGTTGCTCCATACGTGGGTGATGGGTGGAGGTGGGTAGAGCATGGAAGTGTGCATGCACCCCCCTCCACTGCGGGCATTGTTCCTACAGGCGCCCCCCCCAGCCCATTGTCAGTAAGCCGATTAGAAGAAAAAGCACACCCGATCAGTTGTCTTTGGAAAGTGAAGTTTACACTACTAAATAGTGAGAAATTAATACTGACCTTTGAGATCAGGCCTATTTCGGATACCCACTGACACAAAGAAGCAATCCATATCGATGTGCATTATACAGCTCTGATGCTTGGCTGAGCTTAAGACAGACACATTATCTGGTGCAAAAAGAAATATGAACAGAAAACTTTTAAACATAATTTTTGCAGTGATCATGTTAAGCTAAAACTGACGATATTGCCAATATTTTATATTAATTCTTGTATCCATCTGTTAAATTGTCCTTAAAGAAAAAATCAGTGTGCCATAATAAACAGGAGGGTAACATAATAGAGTAAAAAATGTAGTTTCAAATATTAACACATATTTAAGGTCCCACCAATCCAAGATCCATAACACAAGCAGACCAAAGCTACCCATCCGTACGCTGCTCTGGACAAAGTTCTCTGCCTCCCAACTGAGCCACCACCAGACAAAGGCAGATGCAGGTGGTGGCACTGTTGGGAGGTGGGGGACTCTGCGTGGAGCCTGATGTGCACGCACACTGTGTATGCACACGGGTAGCTTTGGTCTGCACGCTCATGGATCTTGGATCAGAGCCTAAATGACTACAGGCATCATAACCCATTCCTTATTTTCTTACATTTTTCACTTAAATTAAAACCAAGTCCGATACTAGGAAACTACAGTGTAAACCAACCTAGCTTTTGCTTCACTAAAATTAATTTTCCAGTTTTTGCTCAGAGATCAAACTAGACATATTCCAGATGTTATCTTTGAATGTTCACTTCATTGACAAAATGTGTGTTCAGTAAACTTAGATTTTTTGTCTACAATGGAAACTTCACACACCAATTTAGCTACAGTGCAGAAAACCTCACAAACCTCTAGGATAGACAACTCAACTGCCATATAACCAGAACCATTATTATTATTATTATTATTTTAAAAAGTTCCCTCCACTGGCCAAGCATAGCTGCTAGCTACTCAATAGCAAAAAGGGGGGGGAGGGAAGAAGTATCTTACTCCCTTTTTGACCATCTTGACCACTTCTTTTGCAGTACTGAGCACAATCATGGGCACATCACTGGAAGGGATTTTTTCTCCGCCCCCTCAAGTGTGATGGCCAGCAGGGAGTAGGAGAGCTCTGCGTGCAGTGCTGAACTGAAGTCCCTGAGCTGAGACACTGTGCTGCACATGGGGCTCTCACAATTCCTGCTCACTTATAGGAGAGCCCCCTCCCATCTGCAGTAATGAGTCCCAGCCCTTAAGCACTGCAGACCAGGCTCTCCAACTCTGACCCTCCCTGCATCAGATTATCAGTAGAATGTAGGCGTGTCCTCTCCCACCTGCAGCTCTCAGCCAGTCACTGTGCTGTGGCTCAGTGCTGTATGGAAGGCTGTTATAGTCTATGCCAACAAACTGATGCTGGGACATTAGGAGAGATCCATTTGTAGCATCTGAGATCCTGGGCTCGAACTCAGCACTGCACATGGGAAAGGGCTCTCCCATTCCCCCCTCCCTATTAGATGATGAGCAGGAAATCTGAGAGCCCCATATACTGTACAGAGAGTCCCAGTCTGAGAACACCAGGTTCAGCGCTTCATGCAGGGCTCTCCTACTCCCTGCTGGTCATATGATAGAGGAAGTAGGACAGCTTCCCTCTAATATTCTCCCTCCAATCTGCAATGCTGAGTACTGGCCATTGGTCTCTGGGTCAATGCTGCAAACAGGGCTGTCCCCACTCTGCATTAGATAATTGGCAGGCCAGAGGCTCTGACAGGGCACTGCAGGGAGGAAGGGTCACTCCTGTGCTCTGCCAACCATCTGATTTGGGGATGGGATTCAGTGAAGCAGAACACACTTGCCACCTCCTAAAGTTTGCCTTTGATGAACAGGTTGGTGGGTTTTTATAGCCCTGCATACAATCCATTTATACCACTGTGTATAATAGTGTTGCAAAATCTCAAGGAGATATGTACAAGTAATAAAACACAAAACAATATTCCATGAATAGTTACACTCCAGGCATCTTGTCCTGGACACCTATAGCATCTGTATCACAACAGGGAGACCGTATTTATTCTATTGCAAGACAAACGAAGGGGTAAACAAACCATGATTCCCCCAATTTGTATAGATATAGAAACTCTAGTTCTTGCTACAATTCTAAATTAAACTAAATTGCCTGAGTCAGACCAATGGTCCATCTTAGCCCAGTATTGTCACAACCTGACACAGCAGCAGGGGTTTCAAATTTGGGTCCAAATCCGGCTCTTCCAGGGTCTCCGGCAGAGGCCATCCCGGTGTGCTACCAGGGATCCTGAGGTGGACATGCCAGGGATTGAACCTGGGACCTTATACATGCAAAGCACACGCTCTTACCACTTGAGCTATGCCCTCCCTTTCCCCCCTCCCCACCCATAGTTAAATTAGAACTGTTTATAGTTAAACAGTTCTAATTTAACTATAGTTGCTTGCAGGAGGGGTGGGATATAAATATATTAAATAAATTAAATTAAATAGTCCCAGAGTGGCTGCGCCATAGGAATTATTCTATTCTATTTTATTCGAAGTGGAGGTTGTTTATGTATGGATATGCTATGACACGATTTGTTATGTATTACTATTATTCCTGTATGGTTTTCATGGTTTTCTGATTGGATGGCTATAGCGAAAGCTGATGCCAAAATAAATAAATAAATAAACCTATAGTTCCAGTTCCAACTGCTATTCACCTTCAAAATTCTCACATTTCTCTTCTAAAGACTAAGGATAAACACAATCCTATATTTATAATATAAAGACCACTCTTGATCCTGAGAATACAAAATAACTTGGCAATCTTCGCAAGCTTAGAATTCTGCAGGGAAAAAAGTTCTGAGTTTAGAACTAAGATACTAAAGCCACTATTTATTTTTAAAATTAAACAAACGGCTCTTTATATTTGACTTATCAAAAACATATAGCTACTGTATACAAACTGAAAAACTTGTGTATTCTGGAAACTCGTTTTGTTTTGACATCAGTTGAGAATGGCACTTTTTAAATTTAAACAAGTATCTACCTGTGTCAGCTATATAAAGGGCAGACCTGCCTGCTTTAATTTTTTTCAACTTTTCTCTTCCTGGAAAGAAACCATTATTTTGCCTCTGTAGATTGTTGACAAACTCCGTAAATTCACATTTCCATGTGGCTATATGATGCAGTCTTGAACGAGAATAGAAGTCAGAAATAAAATTGCCGTCTGAAGGTTTGGACAATGGTGAGGAAGCTGCCTTGCTAAGAGCAGATACTGAAGAAGTGCTTTTTGTGCTTGAAGGCCCCTGAATAGTGTAGTGGTGAGCACCATTTATTTTAGTATTACTGTGCAAAGATGAAGATGAAAATGAATTACTTGTAGTCCTACATGGACTCCAGAAAAGGTCTGTATTTTTGTTGCTTTGTTGCAATTGCTCCATAGGGCAGTCTCTAAAGTCAGTGATGCCTTTTTCAGTTTTTCCCTCCTCCTGTGCAGGGCCTGGAGAGAATCTGTTTGCAACACTGTTGCCAGAGTGCATCAAGCAATCCTGTGTCTTTAAGGCACTGTTAGAACTGTGAGTATGTCCATTAAAAATGGTAGTGCTGTCTCTGTGATGCTGAATTCCATTTGGCTTTCTTCCAGGAAAGACCTGCTCCAGCTCCATCAATCCTAAATCTTTACTGTCTCCCTCTTCCTCATTTATTCCGTTGGTTTTGACTTCATTTTCTGTCTCATATTTCTTTATTACACAATTTCTAAAAAGACAAAAATGTCATTAATTAATATCACCCTCAAAAAATAATTAACCAATGAGGAATTTTTGAAAAGCAATCCTCCTCCTTTCTTTTGGAACTTGTGAAAAACGGTTACTTTTTATTGAATCTGAGTAATTTTAAAATATATATTACACAATTATACATATTACTTGCTAGTTTAACAGAAGATGAAGATTCCATGACCTCAGTTATGACATCTATGCTACGATTTTTCATGTCAGTAATTTTAAAACATTTTACACACATAGTTTTGCTGATGTGTTACTACTACTACTGTGGTTTCAAGCTCTCTTATTTGAAAGAGAACTTTCCCTAGATTTCCAATAATTCTTGAGGAATGAGCATGAATACTATATTTTTAAATATAATAATTCCCAGGATACACCTATTTATTTACTTAAATTTCTACCCAGCCCTTCCCAGAAGGCTCAGAATGGCTTACAAAACAAATAAAAAATAATACATATAGAATCTGTTTTCCCCTTCCCTGTCTCCCCTCCCCATCTTAAGATTGTAAGCTCTCAAGCAGGGACCATGTCTATCTTGTTCTTTGTAAGCGCCAGGTACATCGCTGGTGCTATATAAATGATGCTAACAACATAAAAAACACAACCCCCAACCTTTCCCCTCAGCCCTCCCCAACCCCATCACAAAACCCGCCCCAAACACTCACCAAAACCTCCAATCCCCTATCCCTGCCTGCCAAATGCCTTAACAAAAAGAAAGGTTTTTACAGTATTAACTAGGAAGACTTCCACAAGGCAGTATTTTCTATTTTATCCAAAAATGTATTTTTTAATATCTTTGTATTAAAAAATATAGTTACGTGCACTGATGAAAGGATGTTTATTTCTATTATTATTTTTTGGTAAAATGATTTACAAAGGTGGTTGGTAGCTTTGTTTGCTTCCTTTGCTTGCCCAAGACCAGATCTATCTCCATAAATCCAAACTCTACATGGAGTTTTGTTTGTTTTAATCAAAATTGTATAATATGCACATATAAAAACTAGTGTATTACAACTAGAGTTTTGGAAATTACTTTTAGCTAGATACTGTGATGACAAAATTTTCATCTCCAAAGTTTAGTACAATAATGACAAACAATATTGAGACATTTCAAGTGTAAGTAGATTGTTCAACTACAGCAAGCTCTAGTTATTCCCAAAGAAAGCAATTTAAAGTAACAGAGAAATGGGTTGGTAATAATTAACCAGCTAACAAAAAATCAAGGCAGCAAACCAATTAGTTGTGATAGTAATCCATCTAGGATTACTGCAATTATAAATTACATCAAACAGATCAACAATACTCTGGAAAAGCCATGTGGCTTAAAAGTTGTTCCCCAGTGGTACAGATTTAATAAAATCATCGTACAGAATGAGTTTCTGAATTTCATCATCAAAAAATTAAGATTGAGTAGGTGATTGTAACTGAAGGGACAGAAGACTATCACCTGTCATACAGGCAAATGAATGGGATATATGATGCAGTCTTTGACATATGCACTCTAAAATACTTTCATTTGTTAGAAAGTACTTTTGGCAAAATGCCGAGCCCTTCCCAAAAGAGTTTGCGGTGCAGTGTAGCATTAGGCTTTTGGTCTACTAAAAGAAATAGCAATTGACTTATGACACATTTTGTATTGGAACATGAATACATGTTCGAATACAACAAAGTGAATCAGACGAGTGTTCCACATCGGTCTAAATGGTGGAAAATACAAGTAGGACCTTAAAATGGAAAATTAAATAAAATGCTAGTTTTCCTGGTCTCCTATGAGTTAGCAACTGATTTAGGCCTTGAATTTTGTTTGGGTATGTTTCTTTCAAAATTTATTTTTTGTAAAATCTGTTCCAATGTAAATGGATTTGCTCACATATTTTTAATCATAAAAATTATTACAGATGGTAAATCTCCAGCTTTAATTGTCTTTGTTATCAGACTAGAAATACTTACACCCTGTTGAGCTCTATAGCAATATTGCTAGGACCTGGTAGAGGATCCTCAGGTTTGCATATGGTATTAAAGTTGAGACCTCTCTGAACGCTTGACTGCTTAGTGTAAAGCTGATATGGAATGTGCGAGAGGAGACGTCCAGCTTTGATGCTGAAATAAAAGATAGGAGTATCATGCAAGATTTTCAGAAAAAATCTTATATACAAAAAGTCTTATATACAAAAAGTCTAAACTTTGTTCATGAAAACTTCTTAACTTCTCTTCTTGTCACTTCACTATAAAAGTTCAGTTGTCCATAAATATATAAACATTTTGCATGAAAGAAAATATTTTCAAATTAAAAATGTCAAGTGATGTATACGGGATAAGAATAAGGCAAACAAGATTAGTTAAATTGATAGGTGCTGTATATTACCCATCTAGGACTACAATATACAGTCTTAGCTGTAGAGTTACAGTGACTGATCAGTTAGTGACTGATATAAAAAGTCTAATACATACTCAAAATGTGAAAGCCACTTTTTTCTTTGAAATACACCTAGACAAGATGATAATCCATACCAGATGGGTGTTTAGTAGGTGTTTACTGCTCGTTTATTAGGTGTCCGCCCAATGTTTTCCCCACCCACCATCTGGCCACCACCCACCTTCTGCTCACAGTGTAGTCCAAGGAAATCACGGACTCACCATATGGGCGAATCCAGGCTAATGTGTGCCCATGTATCCAGACACTTAGGGTGCGTGGAGCCTCCGTGCATCCAGGTCTGCCAGCACCATAGAGTTGTGGCCCTGGGTGAAAAGCTTCCAGCCCCTCTCTCTGCTCTCACTGGTACCTTAGAAGTTCAATGCGTGCCAAATCCAAACATGCGTTGTCTCAGCTCGTCCTTGTTTGTAGCACATGCCCAACGCTGTCTCTTCCAAAGCCAATGTTGTCTCAGGAACGACTTAATTAACCATATCATCACTATGGTCATGGCTCAGAATGACAGTCAGACAACCTCCAGCACTGCTTCCTCAATTGTGCCTTCTCAGGCACTCTCTGCCTACCAATCCAGCTGCCAGAGGTGCATTTCTTGAAGGGAGGAAGAGACCAAGGCCTTCATTGCTCTGTGTGTATGTGCAGGGGAAGGGGGGAGGGAAACGGAACATACAGTAAAAGCTTGTGAAGCGCTACTGCAATGAGACCATGTTCCAGGAGAGCTCTCTTCAGATGGCGAACCTGGGATACCAAAGGGACCAGTGCCGGCAGCAGACCAAGGACCTCTGGAGCAGCTACAAGGAGATCCAGGACAACTTTACCTTTGGTTGCAGGAGGCAAATATCTAAATGCTACGGCCTGCTGGACTGGTTCCAAACAGAACGTTAGGAGTTATTCGCAAAGGGATAGAGAATAAAACTGAGGATCTCATAATGCCACTATACAAATCGATAGTGCAACCGCACCTGGAATACTGTGTGCAGTTCTGGTCATCCCATCTCAAAAAAGACATAGCTGAACTAGAAAAGGTACAGAGAAGGGCAACAAGAATGATAAAGGGTATGGAACGGCTTCCGTACAAAGAGAGGCTTGACAAGCTGGGTCTCTCAGCTTAGAGAAGACTGAGAGGGGACATGATAGAGGTTTATAAAATCTTGAGTGGTATGGAACGAGTAGACAGGGAATGGTTATTTACCCTCTCAAATAGTACTAGAACTAGGGGACACTCCATGAAACTAGCTGCCGGCAGCCCTCAACGCATAATTAAGGTATGGAATTTGTTGCCAGATGACGTTGTCAGGGCCAGTAGTATAACTGGGTTTAAAAAAGGACTGGATACGTTCTTAGAGAATAGGTCCATTAATGGCTATTAACCAAGTAGCTTACGTGATGAACTTCTTACTGTCGCTGTCGAGAGCTGGGAATGAACAATGGGGAATGAATTGCCCATTGTGACTGTTGGTTCTTCTCCCATGCGATCGAGATTGGTCACTGTCTGAGGACAGGATGCTTAGCTTGATGGACCATCGGTCTGACTCAGTATGGCACTACTTATGTTCTTATGCATTGATGAAGCCCTCGTGGCTTCCAACCGTTTGGCTGCACCATCACCAGGAGCCAAAAACCTCCTCCATTGCCACCGCTTCTGCTCCCCCCATGGAAGCCATGACCGCTGGTGGAGACTCCTCCACACCAGTCCCACCCCAGAGCCAGCGCCAGTCACCAAGGACATGGACACTCCAACTCTCAAGTTCAGCTCTACATCCAACAGCCAGTCTTTATTTGAGGATCCAGAGGAGAATGGTAAGTTAATGCACCAGAAGGGTGTGCATGCGTGTGTCTGGGCACACCTCCCCCGTTGTCAGCTACAGCCCACTGAACCAGCCCTGGTCTAGGCATGCCTCCACTCCACCAGTACCTTCCCCACAACTTGCTCTGGCGGAACCACTCGAATATCAGTAAAAGGAGAAGGAAAAAGTCCCTCCGCCACTTCCCCCACCAAAGCCAGCGCACCCAGCTGCACTAAAAGGGAACATAGAAGGATATAAGAAAAAATAAGACATTTAATAAAGAAATAAAATTTTAATCTAAGTTCTCACTCCATGGTTTCCATGCTTATTCTGGAAAGGGTGGGGAGGGGGTGTATAGGGGGGGCATAGAGAATGACAGGATGGCATAGCAAGACGCTGCTTGGGGGTGGGTGGGAGTTGTTAGCACTTGCACTAGAAGGGAGGAGGGAGTTGGCAGTACTTGCACTAGAGGCTGTGTGCGCGCGCATGCTAGGGGAGCGAGAATGGTGGATTCTCCAATCCTAACTAGGACTGGCTGTGTGCTATATGTGACCTGACCACCTGTCACCACAGCAGTGGATACAAGACTAGCTATTCGCTGCTGTAGGATGCCCCTCTCCCCCCTCCCACTCAAACTGATGCACGTCACATCTGCCTTAGAAGCACAGTGCGCCTATTTTCAAAACAGGCATTGTCCCAGCTCATTGGTTGGCAGTAAGTGCTTGATGATGCTTACTTTTTCAGAGGCTTTCCATCGCTGTAGCCATGGCTCAGCCCGACAACATGCTGCACTAGTACTTCTGCAGTGGAATCCCTGAATCGAAAAAACCAAGCGCCTTCATTGCTTACAGGTGGCAAGGAGAGCACTGGGGATACTCCCCAGGTCAGCACCTTAGGTGAATGGTACATGCGGGAAGTAAGTGGAAAGGCACCATGTCAGGACCATAGCATGGTGGAGAGGAAGAATTATGGCAGGATGGCAGTTGGGGGGTGGGGGGGAAGAAAGGCAAAATGGAAGGCGTGGAGGGAAGGGGAAAGGCCAGTAACAGTGGGGTTTGATTTCTGTATGTTCTTCCCTCTTCTACAGTAATTGCGGAAGGAGAACCATGTGCCGCTCCGATCCCACAGCAGCAACCTCCCCAGCAGCAACCTGGACTTCGGTACAGATGGAACTCCCAGAAACAAAGACCCAGCAGAACCAGGCCCTGCAGGTCCACAACTGACAGAAGGGGAAGATGCAGGAAGATTTTTTTATTTTATTTTTAAAGTAGCAATTTACAGTAAAGTTAATTGTAAAGAAGAATTTAAATAAAAGTTAAATTCATGTGTTCATTGTTTAATAAAGCAGTTATATTTTTCTCAAGCCATGGTTTCTGTACTTATTCTGGGAAAGGTGAGTGAGCAGGGGCAGTATGGTGGCATGGCATTGTGGGAGGACAGAAGAAGGGTGGTGGGTGCACCGAAAATGGGGGGAGGGTGTCCTCTGGCAGTGCACTTCAGGGAGCACATAGGGGAGGTCATGGAGAATGGCAGTATGGTATAGCAATAAGCCACTTTGGGGGCTGGAAGCACTTGCACTTGAGTGTGGTGGGAGACAACATAGTAACAGGAAGCACGCCTGTACTTCTGTGCTTCCTATTGCCATTCCTGGACCCGGACCCGGCTCACCTGTGAATGTCAACAGGGAATGCAGAAGGAAAAGAAATGGCTGGAAAAAGCATTGCAGGGTTGGGGGAGCTGGATGGGTCACATGAAAATACAACACACTAGAAACATTTTTGAAGGCTTTACTGAATGTTTTTAGAAGACTTTAATAAACTTTTAAAAGGATCATTAAAGTGTCCAATGTTTTAAACTGTCAAAATGTTTTAAACTGTGAAACGGTCACTGCTGGTGGGTGCTGACATTCCGGTAGATGTGGCAGCACAAGGAGGCCCCAATCTCCCCTGCTATGCACAGCTTCATTAATTTGTGCTGGTCCCAGAACAGGGGACTGAGTTGCAGGAGCTAATTGGGGGAAGGTTCCCCAAGGCAGCCCCACCAGTAACACAGACGTTGTGGATGATCACAGGTTGTAGTGGTTAGCAGGGGAGCGGTCTTTAGTTGGTAATCGATCCTGACCACAATCGAGCCCTGTTCTGGATGGTGATGAGCTGTCTGTTAAAGTACCTTTGCTCGAGGGTGTAGGCAACGCTGTGGGCCTTCATAAGCCAGGGCTTCAGGAGGTAGGCAGGGCCCTGGGTGTACATGCGGTCAACTGGGGGAAGGTGGGACGTCATGGAAAAGAGGGACTGATGGAAAATGCGGACGTCATGGTTTTTCCTGAACCACCCGGCCAGCACATCCACAAACTGGGCATGGTAGTTCACTACAGCCTGGAGAACCATAGAAAAGAATCTCTTGTATTTCAAGAAATTGTCCTTCCTGTGGGGTGGCCAGGTACTACTACCACTAATTTCTCTAGCCCTACAGGGGTACACAGGTTTTCTGAGACAGGGCCCGCCCAGTGGGCTTACAATTTAAGATGGAAAAGAATGAGGGGAACATGCAGGGAAAGAACACCTGAATATTCCAATTTTACAGATGGGAAATGGAGGCTGAGAGATTGCAGATAGGGTAATACGTCTCCCATTTATTACCCCTATGCAGCTCAGAAAGCCCACCTGCCAAAAGCCCTCCAGTACCACCATGGAGTCAACAACTGCACCATGCATCCAGCAGCACCTCCACTATCACTGTGCAAACCACAACGAGAATGGTGGCCACTGTGCAGTTTCCAAGGTCAACTCGCTGGGTGACAGAGTGGTAGGAGTCTGGAGCAGCAAGCTTCCACATGGCAATGGCCACATGCTTCTCCACCAGAATGGGAGACTGTATCACCGTGCTCCATTTCTACAAATGAGGCCTGAGGATCTTGGCTAGCTGGAGAATGAGGTGCCGGGGCATCCTGAAGTTGGAGATCCACTTGGTATCTCCTTAAGAGAAGAGCACATTCTCCCACCAGTCTGTGGTTTTATCCTTCATCCAGACAAGCTTCTTGGTGGGTACAGCCATGCGCAGGTCATTGGTGAGTGAAGCCACATCTCCAGACAGGTAGTCCTCTGCATATAATCTTCCATTGCAGGGCTTTGATTCTTCTCAGCATGGCCTGTTGTTGCCAGAAAAGGCAGGTCTATGGCACTGAAGCAGAAGCTACCTGCACGTTGTGGCACACCCCATTACCATGGGCACAGGTCGAGGGAGTGCCTGTCTGTGCCTAGAATTTTCCTTGATCCAACAGCAGCAGCAGACTGCTTGGATCTGTTGGATTGCTCTCAGGTTCTGCTCATTAGCAGCTATGAAGGCATGGAGCATGATAACAAGCACCCTGAAGTTCTCGGGATCCACTGCTACGTTACAGGCGGCCATGAAGTCTGCAGGCGGCCATGTAACAAATACTTTGAAAAGTTTACAGTGCTGGGCAGCTGCCTCACTAGGATTGGCTGTGCGCATCATGACAACAATTACTGTCATAATAGCCTGGAAGACAGAGAACAGCTGGGGTGGATTTTCCTTTCCATAGTTTGCCTGCCTATTAGGTTCGTCAGGTTAAGCCTGCGAGTGGGGGCTGCCCGCATGCACAACTACATGCAGAGGCTGCCTGTTTATTAAGTTGGACATGCTAAATGTGTGAGTGGAGCTGTACAGACTAACACAGTGGGCTATCGTCTTGTTTGAAAACACCCCCAAATTGAACACATTGACTACTGTACAAGTACAGCTTAAAAATCACAAATGGGATCACAGAAGAAAGATAGCATGTAGTATAGCCTCCTCCTCCCCCTCATACTATTAAAGTACACAAATTTGAATTTATTGGTCTGGTGGACACTGATTCTTCAAGTTCTAAATTCTGAACTTTAACATGACAGGGTTTTATCAAACAGAATTTCAAATCAGTTAGTATAAAGCTAGTCAGTCAATCTGTTTATGCAACTATCGGGGACTGAAGTATTTTTAAACACACAAACCCCCACCACATAAGAAACTGACAAAGGAGCTATAACAAACATACCTATCAAGTTACAAGGATTCTCTGGGGAGAGATGATATTTTACGCCAGGTTAATTAGAGCTACAAGACTCCACAAGCTCCTCCTTATGAAGATTTTGCACCTAACCTTTACAGGTTTGTATACCTCCACTTCATCTCTCCACTTCTACCCGACTGTAATTTTACTGTAAGAAATGCAGTTGAAATCCCCTCATCCACGAAATGCTTTAAACTGGGTTCCTGACAGAAAGAATACACAGCCTGATATTTTACCTTTCCTCTCTGATCTTGATTGGTAGTTGAATTAATGAGCTCCCACCTAACCTCTTCCCCTCCTCCCACAGACTGCACTCTGGGGGAAAGGGTTTGCTGCTGTAGAAACTGTCAAGTCCCTGTGATGTGGAAAAGAAATGTGACCCATGCATGGATTAGAGGGATGCAGTCAGATTCAAAGTTTTTAAAAGGCAGTGTTTAAATTTAGTGGGAAAAAATGTTGAAATGATTTATCAACACCAACATTTTAAAGATACATTTCCCAAATAGATCAGATCAGTACTCTATAGAGAGACTTGGCAGAGAAACAAAAGCTTGTACTGGTCCCAATTAGGAAAAAATATAGAAAAAGATCATATTGCCCAATTAGAAAGCTAACAGTTAAGATTTATGAAGAATTGGCAAGGCTTCTACAGGAATGGTGTAATCAGAACAGGTAAGATAGGGAAAGTCCCCATTACAGATTAATTACATATTTTCTAATACATATGTACATACAATCTAAATGACATTAGGGATATTGATCAATAACTTGATATTTAAAAATAACCCACCCACCCCCTGCAAAAAGTTATAAAATGTTTAAGATACAGAAAACAATGAAGAAGCCAAGTGTTTACCAGTCTCTTACCATTATATGAACTCACAAACCCAAAATGTTCAATCTGCACTGCCAATTTCAGCTCCAAAGACACTATTTATCAATTTCAGACCTTGTTTATGTGGTTTTAGACTAGTATACATGTTCCAAAGCAAAAAAACACTGACACACAATACAGTATTGTGCTATGATCTGCATTATTACAGGTTACCTCAGTTAAAAATTGTAATATTGGCTAAAATCCCAGTATTGTCGAAGGCTCAGCAACCTCAAGAGCAAAGGAATCTACAGAATATGTTTCTTTAAGCAGTATTTCCTTTTGTTTCTAAATCAGTTCTGAAAAATAGCAGTAAAATGTATCCGCGCAGGGACAGGATTTACTCCCTTTGCTATTTTGATGGGGAAAAGAGCAATATTTTACTCTCCCGCTAAAAACAAAGTTACCTACCGCAGGGAGTGGCTCAGTAGGATTTTACAAGGCTATTTTAAACAGAACTTTCATTTTTACTTTCATTTTGCGCTTTGATTAAACTAGAATAGTCAGTTTGCTATTTCCTTCATAAAATTTGAGTATCATGATTTTCCTTTACAGTATTTTATTTCTAAATGAAGGGAATCTTCACATTTGGAATCTTCATGTTTTAAACCACTACCAATACCTTTTTAATATTCACTATTACTACTACTTCAGAGGAGATGACCAACAATACTTGAATTAAAGGTGTAACATTGTTCTGTATAACAATATTTGCATTACTCTCCAGTCTTTAATTCAGTGTGAATTTTTTTTCTTCAACCACTTTGGTAAGATAAGATAAGCAGATCTCCTAACTGAACCATACTTATCCCAAATTCAGAGAATCCTGTCAAGCTCAGTGCCAATAAATGATAATTCCTTCCCACACTTATTTCTTTATATTTATGGAAGTGGACTTGATGTTTCCACCAACAGCTGTTGGTCCAATAAAAGATAGCATTCAAACCACTTTGCTTTCCTCTCTCTGCACTTGAGACCAACATGACAACCACACAATCTCTCTGGTTTATATTTATGCCTATATAATAAGTATACCTAGTATCATCCTCTAAAGCAACCAACTATTATACTGTTCTCCATTATGAAGAGCAGCTGTTAAATGTGGCTATTCTGCCATGTAAACCTAATTTATAGGTTTATAGGTCTAACCAGAATGTTCCACTCACTTCATGGTTGCTTCCTTAGTAGTCAGAGGCTGCATTCACAGGAGCCTTCTCTCCCTGCACTTTAATTACCTGCGCACAAACACTTGTGTTATATCATTCACACATGCTGCTAAATATCCATCCCCCACATTAAATCTTGCAGTGTGTTATCCCCAATAAGCTGCTAACGATCCCATCATTCTCAGCAGCTATCTCCTCTCGAGTTGGGGGAGCATTTGTTACATGGAGGAGACAGAGAAACACTATAGGCGACAGCAGCATTAGCCTGGGAGCTGAACCAGTGCACTTTGATCTTTGTGCAATGGCAATGCTGGCTGAAAGAGATGACTTGAGGTGGGAGTGTTTGTGATGGCCACCCAGAATGTCCCCCAAAACACATCTCTGTGACAGTGGAGGAATAAGAAAGGACAATAAAAGTTGCCCATCAGCAATGCTTGGGAGGGGCTTGCCTCGACTGCTAAACCTCAGTTTGCAGCTCGTCAGTTGTAGATGATTTAGGACTTGCTCATGCAGGAACTTATGAGCTGTCATTTTCACGAGCAATGAAAATGTGGGGGAAGCAATCTGTCCCATGTTATACGTCTTGTGTGAATGCAGCCAGAGTCTTTCCAAGTTCTTGACAATTCAAATAGAGGTTACCTAGGTGTCATTATTCTTTGAAAATTTTAATAAGACAAGTTTAATGTTACAAAACTCCAATAAGTCTTAGATAAGGGACTGGAGCGGCCATGGCTGAGGCAGGCCCAACTGGGCACAGGCACCTGCCCCCCTTCCCTTGACACAAAGTGCTCTTGGACTCAGAGAAAGTGGTGTCTTAGTCCAGCAGTTTCCTTCATACCAAAAGAGGAGTGTTGCTCCTTTCCTCATGCACTTCCTCCATATAGTGGTGAGAGTTAGAGAGGGGGAATAAAGGGGAGGATATAGATCTTCCTGTGCTACTCCAAGCTCAACTGCCAAAAAGAGACGAAGGCTAGGAAGCCAGCAAGAAACAAGATGTCACTAGCACCAGCTCTGGGGCTCAAACAGGAAGTTGCTTTCTAGTCTTCCTATCCAAGCAGTGAAACCCCAAATAACAAGGAAAACTACTCGCCTCCCTCTCCCTTAGTGCCTCTAAAAGAATGCCCAATTGGGTCTTACCTGGGAATTGGGATTTTAGTTGATGAGTAGGGAGGTAAGTTGGACTCAGGGTAATGTCCCGCTTCATCCACTAGGAGGCAGCACTAATCTGCAAGTGTCATATTGGGAAGCTCTCTCCCCTCAGGCTCCAGTTGTATCAAGCCGAAGAGTAGAACCTAAATGAGTTGAAGGAACAAACAGAGAACCTCCCGCTCTATTATGAACCTGACCGCCCCTATCGGGCCTATAAAAGGAAGGATTCTGAACTTAACCTTATTTCCTTAAGAAAAAGAACTATTAAATGCTACACCCTATTTCCATGCCCTCTGAAAGGGAGGGTCGACTTACCTCCCTATTCATCAACTAGAATCCCAATTCCCAGGTAAGAGACCCAATTGGGCATTCTAGTGGATGAAGTCCAGTAAGTCGGACTCAGGGAGGTAACAAGTAGTCGAGTCGGCTGTCGGGAGGGGTCAGAAATAGGGTCACAGTTTCCTGCACTGGCTACTGCTGGAGGACTCCTTGCAGGACCCGGCGCCCAAAAGCCGCTTCTGCAGAATCCAAAAGGTCTATTTTATAATGCTTAGTAAACATATGCATCGTCTTCCAGGTAGTGGCCCTGCAAATCTCGGCATAGGAAACTCTGTGACGGAACGTCCATGAGGCTGCCACCGCCCTGGTCGATTGAGGAAGAATTCTGGCAGGTGGGTGAACACCCTTGGCTTTATAAGCCTCTCATATGCAACTCGCTACCCAGTTTGAGATGACTACCTTGGAAGCCTTGCTGCCTCTCATTCTGGGCCTGTAGTTAACTAATAGGGCTGAAGACTGTCTAAACTGCTTAGTCCTATCTAAGTAGAATTTTAGCGCTCTTCTCACATCCAAAGAGTGCCATACTCTTTCCAGAGGATGACTTGGTTTGGGACAGAATGATGGAAGAGCCAACTCCTGTTCCCTGTGGAATGATGAATCCCCCTTAGGAATGAAGGCTGGGTCCAGTCTTAAAGAGACTGATTCCTTTCTGAACCTGCAGAGGTCCGGGTCCATGGAGAGGGCCCCCAGCTCCGATACCCTACGGGCCGATATAACTACCAGGAAAACCACTTTAATTGTCAGAAAATAGAGAGAAACCTCCCTCAAAATTTCGCCAAAAGGACTAAGTTCAAATTCCACGATAGGAACCGGTGTACTACGGGCGGTGCCAGATGCCTGGCTCCCTTCAAAAATCTCTTAAGGTGGGGATGGGAGGAAAATCTGAGTCTCTAGACAGAGTGCTATCTATTGCTGCTAGCTGTCAGGCTAGAGTGTTTGGTCTTAGACCTTTGTCCAGGCCACATTGCATGAAGGCCAGGACGTCGCCCACCAACAGAGAGTGGACTGGGACATTATTCGTACCGCTCCAGGTGGTGAAATTCTTCCAGGAGCTTTGGTAGATTCGTCTGGTGGACTCCCTTCTTGATGCCAGCATTGTCTTTACCACTGAGACCGGGTATCCTAATCCTGCGAGCGTCTTAGATTCAAGTGCCACACAGTCAGCTTGAGAATGCCGGGATTCTTGTGAAATATGGTGTCTTGTGGTTTTGCACTGGTGTCTTGTGAAGAGTTTTGGAAGCTTCAAATTGAGCGGGGATGCAAAGAGGTCGAGGGATGGGGTTCTCAAAACCTGGCTATCAGCTGCCGGAACACCGATGGGTTCAGTGACCATTCTCTTGGTTGTATGGTTTCGCGGCTGAGCCAGTCGGCTTCCACATTTGCTATGCCCCGGATGTGTTGGGCTGACAGGAACAGGATTGAATTCTCGGCCCACCTGAAAAGCCTGACAGCCTCCATGTGTAGGGAGACTGCTTTCGATCCTCCTTGGTGATTTATGTAGGCCACTGCAGTGATGCTGTCCGACAGGATCTGAACGTGGCAACTCCGTATCTGTGCCTTGAAGGTCATTAGAACTCTGCGAATCGTCGACAATTCCAGCCAGTTGATACTGTTCCATTGCTCAGCTTTCGACCAACGTCCTTGTACCGTCCTTCGTTTGAGGATAGCACCCCAGCCTGTGAGGCAAGCATCTGTGGTTATGATTATCCTGTCTGGGGGATCCAGCTTCACCCCAGTGGTGAAGTGGTTGGTGTCCATCCACCGTTGTAGCGATCTGATTGTAGATTTGTCCAGATGGATTGATATCCTCTTGTTGGCGGCAAGCTGCATCTGGAACGGCCTCAGCAGAGCCTGGAGTGGTCTGGTGTGAAACCTGCTCCATTGCAGGTGGCGGAAACATGACACCATTAGCCCTAACAGTCGTGCCAATTTGTGAATGGGTACTTTTGGGAGACTCAGTATTTCCAGGATTTGACTCCTGATCTTGTTTTGCCTCTCCAGAGGGATGAATAGTCTCCCGAGCGCGGTGTCCATGATGATTCCCAAGTGTTTTAATCGTTGGGTTGGGAAAAGATTACTTTTGCCATGGTTGATGACCAGGGCCCCTAGCCTTCTGCGCTGCTGCGAATCGCGTTATTTGCGCAGAATCCTGCCCTAGGCAGGATTCTCGCAGAAAATGGGGAAATCCCCATGGGATTTCCCTTCCTTGGCGTCCAGCCAATCCATGATGACCTGCTTTATTCAGGCCGCAAGCCAATCAGGGGCTTGCGCGGCCTTTATAAAGCAGGTCGCAACAGCACAAGTTCCTGCTTGGTCTCACCGCTTGGATCACCGCCGCCGCTGCCGCCTTTGCCGCCTTTGCCACCTCCCAGGGATCGCCGCCGCCGCTGCCTTCGCTGCCTCCCAGGGATCGCTGCCTTCGCCTCCGCTGCTGCTGCCTTCCCGCTGCTGCCTTCGCCTCCGCCGAGGGATTGCCGCCTCCCAGGGATCGCCGCCGCTGCTGCCTTCGCCACCTCCCAGGGATCGCTGCCTTCGCCTCCGCTGCTGCTGCCTTCCCGCTGCTGCCTTC
>QEPC01007352.1:1135480-1160741 GCA_003113815.1 Sphenodon punctatus
TTGGGTCGCAGAATTTTCCATTTTGGGTCGCAGAATTTCCCATTTTGGGTCGCAGAATTTCCCATTTTGGGTCGCAGAATTTCAGAAATTTTTTTGCAGAAGAATCGGGGCCCTGTTGATGACATACCCATGCTCCTGTGGGTCTTGGAAATGTCCCTGTTGCCAGCTTTGACAAGAAGGTGGTCTAAGTATGGGAATACGGCTATACCATAGAGTTGGAGACTGGCGATCAGGGGAATGAGAACTTTCGTGAAGGTCCTCGGTGCTGTGGCCAGCCCAAATGGGAGAGCTTGAAATTGCCAGTGGCGATGGTTGTAGAGGAATCGCAGCCACTTCCTGTGGGCCGGATGGATCAAGACGTGGAGACATGCATCCATCAAGTCTACTGATGTCAACCAGTTCCTGGACTGTAGGGATAGGGTTATCGATGCCAGAGTCTCCATCCGGAATTTCTGCGTCATGAGATGTTTGTTTAAATATTTCAGATCTAGGACCGCTCGCCACGAACCCTCCTTCTTTTGAACCAGAAATAATATGGAGTACAGACCTGATCCTTGCTCCCCAGCTGGCACTGGTTCTATAGCCCCTGTTTTCACCAGTCACTGAATTTCTCCTTCCATAGCAGCGTGTTTCGTGCTTATGGTTGACTTTTGGGAGATGCGCATGAATTCCCTTGGTCTTTTTCGTAGTTCTATAGGAGAGCCCATGCTCACCACGTCGAGTACCCACCGATCTGTGGTTGCCGTCTTCCACGTGTGTGTGAATTGTTGAAGACGCCCGCCTACCGGGATGGCCCCCGCACCAGAGGTACCCGAGTAGTCAGGTGCGCTGGGTGGCTGAAGGAGGGGATCGCCTGGCTTGTGATGCTCCTGACGTGAGTTTGGCTGATCTGAATCCTCTTCCCTTACCTCCTCTGAGTCTGAAGGAGGTGGACTGCCATTGTCTGGTGAAGGATGACTCGGTTAACATATCGATTGAAGGGTCGAAAAAAGGATCTCTGAGACTGTACTGCTGTAGCAAGTGTTTCTCGTCTTTGGTGGAGACCTCCGCCAGGGTCTTGTTGAGGGCTGATCCAAAATGTTTGGGGCCTTGGTATCTTCCATGGACCAACAGGTTCTTTGCATGGTTATCCGCCTTCCAGGATCGAAGCCATAGCCTTCGTCGGGCGGCTACATTTGCGGCCATCCTCTTAGAAGCCCATGTTAGCGAGTCCATGGCGGCATCTGCTAGAAAAGAGTTCGCCATTGTAATGTTAGTAGCCATTTTAGCAGACATGGTGGCGCTTACCCCTGGGTGTTTACTTAGCTTGAACCACTTGAGCACAGCTCTGGAAGCGTAGGATGCCGTGTTGGCAATTCGGAGTAGGTGAGAAAGGGCCTCATAGCTGCGTCTGAGCCCTAACTCTATGCCTTTGTCTGTTGGATCTTTGGGGAGGAGATCCCCTTCCGCTAAAAAGACGGATTGCCTGGCCAGTGAGGAGGCCGTCGTGTCCACCCTAGGCGTGGTGAATAGGGTGTCGCAAGTTTTGTGGAAGGCAAAGTGTTTGCTGCGCTTTGGAAAGCTTAGAGTGTCTTGTAGGCACCTTCCACTGCTCCTTAATGATCTTTTCGAATGCCTTATCCATCTGCAGCCCTTTTCCCCTGCCATCCATCTTGGGAATATAATCTCTGTCTGAATCCTCGAGCGATGACTCTGAGGCCTTTTTATCCTGTACCCTGGGGGTAATGCGTAACACCCTGGAGGCCCTTCTCAAGCGTTTGGGGTCCAGGCCTGAGGCAAGCTCCTCCCCATCGCCTTCGCCTCCACTGTCTGTTCTGTGCCCTGGGAAGAATCATGTAGTAGAGAGAGATCAGACTGGGAAGAACTCCTCTCATCCCCAGATGAGCTCCTGCTAGTTCCTCGCTTGTGAGTTCTCCTCTTGCTGCTTGTGTGCGCAGGGGGAGGGGACGCATCTGATTCTGAGTAACTCTCGTCCAGGGGAGATCCAGAGCCTGCAGAGTCCTCAGAAGTGGAGCCCATTAGCTCCCTGAGGGATTCTTTGCACTTTCTTGTTCCTGAGGTGGTCTTTTGTTTCCCTTTTCCCACCATTCTGGATTGCCCTTTAGCCTTCTTCGCCTGGGGCTCTGGGGGGACTTGTGCCTCTTGCGGCCTCGCCGAGGGCCTGGCTGTAGCCTCTCTAGGCCTGAATGGCCTGGATCATGCGATCCATCATCTCCATTTGGAGACGCTGGGCTGGGTCTAGCTCCGCGGGGGGTCTTACCGGCTGGTGGGATGCTGAGGATTGCTCCCCTTGGGATCTGGAGTCAGCTTGTGACTGTTCCTGGGCCTGCTGCATCGAGTCAGCAACCTCAGCTGCTCGTGCCGCCCCCGCCTGACCATCTCGGCCCACTGCTGGCACGGGGCCTAATCAGGCCACGCGCCTAGTTTTGGCGGTTTCCGCCATCTTGCCTGATCCCCCGATGGCCACGCTCAAGGGTCCGTACCCGGAGTCCAGCCCTGGCAAGAAAAAGCGGTTGGTCTCAATCGGCACACCCGGGAGCCCCCCGGACGCTCCAAGGACTGTTTGCTGAGGTTTGTATTTGAAAATTCCTGGGCCTGCCCTTATTGCTCGTAAAGGAAGCGGAGCCCACATGCAACGCTGTTCCTAGGTCTGAGGCAGACACTAAAACTGGAGCCTGAGGGGAGAGAGCTTCCCAATAGACGCTTGCAGATTAGTGCTGCCTCCTAGTGGATGAAGCGGGACATTACCCTGAGTCCGACTTACTGGACTTCATCCACTAAATGAAGCGTGTAGACATGTCAGCAAGCAAGGGAAGGCAACGATTCCCCAAGGAAGAAAAAAGGCAACGATTCCCCAAGGAAGAGAGAGACACTCATTTATGGGGAGAATAGAGACTCCCAGAAGGTAAAGGAAAGGAAGAGTTGGTTGGGGGGTGGGAAATAAGAGGACAGAGATGGGGAGAATGCCCAGCAAGGGAGGGAAGGTCTCAAAGTTTTAATACTGTCTTTACATTTAATATTGCTGAGAAACTGGTATCTTCTGCCATCAATCAGGAATGTAAAATATCCTTCTGGACGGTAATATTTTCACTTGCAGTCCATGATGCCCTAAATGAATGCAGAATTTGGTCTTTTATTCCTGAACAAGTTTACTACGTCTTCTCTATACCATTCATTTATTACATATAACTCTATCATGCCCGCACTAAATTATTCTTTTTCAATCTAGATTTAGACAGGAGTTGTTCCATATCTTCAATCTTTTCATAACACATCTCTATACCTCCTTTATTTTTTCCAGAGTGTGGCTGGAAGAGAACAAATTATTCAAGCACTGATGTCTCATTTATTTATATAATGGCACTGCATATTTTCAGTATGAACATTTTTTAACACAAATACACCTTTATTGATGAACAATAAGTATGAATAATTTGAGTTTGTGGGAAAACACAAATTTTCAACATTCCTATCAAAAGGATATGTTTGAAGGTTGCAAGAACAGAACTAGATTGACATTAAAAATCCAAGAGTTATTTGATAGCCTATTTTATTATCAGTGCTAGTGTAACATTCCGATGTTATGTAAAGTCTTAATATCCAAATTAAGACCAATGAAAATCCTGCTCTTTGTAGGAAATCAGATAAATTCATTACATTTTTTTGTCGTGTTCTTTTTGTTATGAACTGACGAACAACTGGACTTTCTGGGGTCTGATGAACAATTTTACTTTTGGAAATCAAATTGGGAACATTTTGTTCAATTTAGATAAACAGAAATGGAAAAGTTCTTTGTCTAAATTCTTACCTAGCAATTTTAAAGGAGTGTCAAAAACAGGCTTATATAGGCAACTCTGATGAAAGCAACAATAACGTAACTACTAGTAGTACTTCCTAATATAAGATTCAGATACTCTCAATAAGGAACTAGAAAACAAAACCTGAGGGGAAAGCCACATTACTGCTAATATTAAACTGGCAGAGTTTAATCCCTGCACAGTGCTCTGGGCTGGAGCTATGCTCCCATGGAGCCTTTCTGCAGAGTAACCCTAGATGTGTGTGCTATGAGGGAGGGAGAGGGGAGGAAGAGTGTTGCCACATGGGGAGTACTCTGAGAACTATACTGCTTACTAAAAGACGCTCTGCTGAAATTGCCCCCCCCCCCCCCCCAAACTGAGAGAACAGAAAAGGTTCTAGGATAGTACTCTAATGATAATTAAAATAAAAGGAATCTCACTCATTTTATTATGATTATTACTCGCTAGAAAGTCATAGAAGGAGCAAAGAAGACTACATTGAGATGCAAGACCCATCTGATAGATATAGAACACACAATACAGATATCATTTATATTGTGATTTCAGTGTTCAAAGTGCTTTACAGTCCATATCTAATTCACCCTCACAATAACCCTGTGAAGCAGGTCACTATTATTCCCATTTTACACATGGGAAGTTGAGGCTGTCAGACTGCAACTTGCCCAAAGCCACGCAATGAGTTCATGACTAAGATAGGTTCTAGTCCAACACCTTATCTACTAGGATACACTGGATTTCTATTAAACAGAAGGTATGAAATACAGATAATGAATAATAAAACAAAAATAAGAAAAAGGAAAATCTGGAGTCTTACCTGGGTGAATTTTCCTTCTTGTCTGCGAGTCAGGCAGGCAGTCTGTTGGGTGTTGCTCCTCTCGAAAGCTGGGTAGGATCAGAGCTTTGATTGGCAGTCCAGCATGGGGGAGAAGCCACCGCGGCTGAAGCTCACCCAGATCTGTGACTGTTGACCTATATAAGCATAACTCTAACATACTACTGTAACATGTTAACCTGGCCAGTGTCAGCTGCATAGTAAACTCTGCCCAAGCAAGGAAGGAATAACCAAGACAAAAACAGAAGCAGACAACTGAAGAAAATAGGAGAGGGAGAACCTGCCCTCCTATCTATATGTGAGCTGAAATTAACTGGCATTTTACAACTAACAGCCAAAAAGGCCTGGCTAGGTATAAGGACTGGATGGGTCAGACTGCCTGCCTGACTCTCAGACAAGAAGGAAAATTCACCCAGGTAAAACTCCAAATTTTCCTTTCTCTGTTTAAGAGATCAGGCAGCCTGTTGGGACGTCCCCAAGCAGTAACCTCTAAAAAGAACAAAAAAACACCCCAAAACACGGGTGGGATAAACAACTTTATTAACTCCAAACCCTAGCTGGGCCTAAGCAGAACAGATGTCAGAACCCTCTGAAGAACACTGCGACCAAAGGCCGCCTGGACTGAGGTCCATTTATGAATGCTGTAGTGTCAAGTAAAGGTATGAATGGAAGACCAACAGGCTGCACTGCAAATATCTGAAATCAAAGTCCCCTGGAACAGCACCCCATTGGTAGCTGCGCTCCAGAACCTGAAGACCCATAAAGGAGTATGCCAATTTGATGCACGCTCTAAGCCATCTAGCAATGGTAGCACTGGAGGCCTTACGACCTCTCGGCCCTTTCCTAGATGCTATAAAAAGGGAAGAATCTACCCTGAACTCACTGGTTCTAGTCAAATACATTTTTAGAGTCCTACAAACATCCAGCTTGTGCCATAGCACCTCTAGGATGTTGAGGGTTTGGGCAGAAGGACAGAAGCTTTATCTCCTGGTTTCTATAAAAGGCTGAGTTGACCTTTGAGAGAATGGCCAGGTGTAAACGGAACAAAACTTTGTCTTGCTGTAACTGATTTCAGAATCCAACGACAAAGCACCTAATTTGGACACCCTCTTCGCAGAAGTGATAACGACTAAGAGGGAACCTTCCAAGAAAGGACCTTGAACAGCACTTGATGTAATGGCTCAAAGGGGGCTCCCTGAAGGGCCTGCAGCACAACATTAAGTCTCCAGGAAGGAAACTTGTTTCACTGGGGGAGCTATGATGGAGACTGCCCTGAGGAACGTCTGGAGATGTGGATGCTTGGATAATGGTACGTTGCCCTCCCCACCAGGATAGCTGCCAGTGCAGATACCAGATGCCACAATGTGTTAGCGCTCAACCCTTTATCAAGGCCACTCTGCAGAAAGTCCAAAGCTTTGCCGGTTCTTGCAAGCAGGGGGTGCTTCCCAACATCCTTGCACCAACTGACAAATGCTTTCCATGTATTGTAAATTCAGTTCGTGGAATCCCTCCTGGCAGCAAGCAAGGTAATTCAGCGCCGCTTCTGAGTAGCTGAAAGAACCTAGATTTTGCTGCTCAACCTCCAGGTGGTTAGGTGCAGCTTCTGCATGCCTAGGTAACTTGATAGGACCCTGCATCAGCAAGTCTTCTCTCCAGGGAAGCCGACATCCCAGTTCGAATAGCATCTGCCTGATCTTTGCATCCCAAGGCTGCCTTGGCCAATGCGGGGCTATCAGAATCACTTCTACTTGTAAGCTCTGAATGCTGTTGAGGACCAGGGGCAACAACGGGAATGGTGGGAAAGTATAGAGAAGCTGCTGAGGGGGCCACTGACGCACCAGGGCGTCTACCCCAACCGCAGCCGGATCGCTGAACCGTGAGAGGCAACTAGGATCCTTGTGGTTGCTGGAGTTAGCAAACAGGTCCAATAATGGTAGGCCCCACCTGCATATGGTTACCTGGAACTTTGTTGAGCGACCACTCGCTGGGGTCTAGCCTCTTGTGATTGAGCCAATTCGCTTGCTCGTTGTCCTTGCCTTTCACATGTCTCAGCTTCAGCGACAGGAGATTTCTCTCCGCCCACCCTAGGAGGGTTTGAGCCTCATTGTGTAACTGCTTTGACTTGATCCCTACAAGAAAAGAATTGACATAGGACATGGCCGTCGTGCTGTCAGTGTGTACGAGGACATGTTGATCTTTGACAAGTGAGAGGAAATGCCAGAGTGCTAGGTGTATGGCCTGGAGCTCTAACCAGTTGACAGGACGCTCCCTCTCCAACCTGTTCCACTGGTCCTGGGCTGCTACTCCTTTGCAGTGTGCCCCCCACACAAGGAGACTGGCATCAGTGGTGATCAGGATCTTGAATGGGTCCTGGATGGGCACTCGCACAGAGAAGCATGTTGGGCTCATTCACCATATCATAGATTCTCTGATGGACTCCGGAACCTGTACCAGCAGGGTGTGTCTGGCTGCTATGTGTTTCTGCCAACTGAGAAGGAAGACTTGTAGTGGCCTTAGGTGAAAGCGGGCCCACGGTACTGTGTCGAGGCAAGAGACGATCAAGCCTAGGCTGCTTGCTAATGTCGTTAGGAGAACTCTGTTGTGCAGATGGCTTCTTGCGTCTTCTGCTGCCTGTTGTGGGAGAGCAAGACTCAGGCCACTTTCAGAAATGCGCCCCCCCCCCCCCCCGGCATATTCAGGCTGCAGGGGGAATGCGCGGGGATCGACTGGTCTGAAAGTCCGACCCCCGACCCCCTCAGCGTGGCTTTGCTGGCAGAGAAGCGCAGGGATGCAGAGCAGGAAATAGAGTTTTGCATCCCTGTGCGTCTCTGCTGACAAAGTCATGCGGGGTGGGCTTTCAGACTGGTCGATCCCCGCACATATTTGGGCTGCGCATTCCCCCCAGGAGCCCGAATATGTGCGGGGGGGGGAGGGGGCGGCATGTCTAGAAGTGGCCTTTGTCCTGGGCTGTGTCCAACATTACCCCCAGATGCAGTAGCCTTTAGGAAGGCTCTAGGACAAGTTCCTCTCCCAATTCACCACGAAGCTGTGGCTTTGGAGGGTGTCTATTGTTCTGTGAGTGCTCCTGTGACACTTCTGACAGGATCTGGCTTGCAGCAGGATGTCATCCAGGTAGGGAAAAACTCCTATTCCTTCTTCCCTGAGACTTGCCAATGGGACAACCAGCATCTTCGTAAATATCCTCGGAGACAAGGCGAGACCGAAGGGAAGCGCAACATACTGAAAGTGCCTCTGACTGTAGGTGAAGCGCAGGTACCTGTGGTGTTTTGGCCATACTGGGATGTGTAGGTAGGCCTCTTGAAGATCGATGGAGGCTAGAAAGTCCCCCAGGTTGCAGAGTCAGCAGAATTGAGCACAGCATCTCCGTTCAGAACTTCTTTGGTCTGAGGAAGTGATTGACACCCTTCAGATCGAGGATGCACCAGACGTCTCCATTTTTCTTTGGTACTGTGAAGAAAAGAGAGTACGTACCGCAGAACCTTTGTTTCAGTGGAATAGGTTGCCCCTAACTGGAGCAGATGATTTATGGCTGTGAGCATTGTAGCATGTTTGGTTGGACAATGAGACTCCGGAAACACATCGAAAGCAGGATTAGGGTAAGTCAGGAACTCAGCTAGTAGCCATTTGCTATGGTCTCCCTTACCCATTGATCGGTGGATGTAGTGTGCCAGGCCTGGTGGAAAACTTTGAGATGTCCCCTGAGGGTAGAAGAGTCGAGGTACTCCTGGAGTCAGGAGGCTCCTGCTGCAGGGGGCTTGTCCTGTTGTCCTGCATGCCTGGACCCTTGCACCAAGAGCTTGTTGTTTCTCTGCCAGCAGTATCTGTTGTATCCATATCTCCCATGACGGGGGTGAGGATTGGACAAAAAGGCTTCCTTCTGAAGTCCTCCTTCTGTGTGTTAACTGGCAGCCCTTTCTTTTTTTCAGGTTCCTCTGTCATTGCCTTATTCACTAGTTCCTCAAATAGCTTGGTCCCTGCATAAGACGTTGCTGTCAGAACCATTTTTTCTTGGTAGTCAGCCTTCCAGGGCCTCAACCATACCATTTCTCTTGGCTGCCACACTGCTTGCCATTGCTCTGGTGGAGAACTGGGCTGCGTTCAGGGTGGCATCTGCGATGACAGATAATTTCTTTAAACCATCTTTGAGCTCCTTACTAGGAGCCAGGGAGTTCGGATCCTTGACCCATAGGGCTAGGGCTCTGGAGAATGCTGGCGCTGTGACCGCCGCCCTACATGAAGCTGAGGCAGCCTCGAAGTTCCTTATGAGAAAGGATTCTACCTTATGGTCCAAAGGATCCTTTGGGGACCCTTCCTCGGTGGTTGGAAGGACCAATGCCTTAGCTAAGTCGGAAGCCCCAGCATCCACCTTAGGGAGACTGAACAGTCTGAGATTCAGGGAGAGAGTAGGCTTTTGGTTTAGCTGGTTGTCACCATTCGGCCTTAGTTAGTTTCAGGTACAGAAAAGGTACAGGTAAACAAGTCTTGGGGCAAAACAAGGCCAGCGTCTTCCGACAGCTTTTCTTTTCCTGGGGGCGGAGGGGGAGTGTTGGGGTTGCCAAGCCAATCCGCGCTGTCATCTTCTTGGAAAACATCTCATAATGCTCCGTTTGAAAGATTCAAGTCCCGGCCTTTGCCATGGGGTCACCAGCCTCTCTCTCAGAAAACTCCCCATCCTCCTCCCCATGCGACATAGAGGGAGATAGAGCTGTGTCCTGTGAAACCCTGCCTGGATCTGGGAGGAGTGGTGGAATCTAGGGGACAAGGGCGATAAAGGCCTAGCAGAGGCTGAATTTTCTGGGACCAGGATCCCTTCCATGGAGTCCTGTCTCGCTACAGGTGAGGAAGGCTGCACTCCCTTGCCTAAGAGTTGAGACCCCATCCTTGGGACCTGAGTCAATAACTGTGGCCCTGCCACATCAACGCAGCAGGAGGGGGCTATCCCCCCTTGGATGCAAAGGCCTGAAGGGTGGGGGAAAATCCCGGCCTCTAGGAGAAAAAGGCTATGGGTCTGTCCCAAACCTCCCAGGAGAGCAGGAAAACTGCTCTCTGGAGTAGCGCCCCCTGGAGGGTGGAAGCAGAAAGCGCACACACACACCACATTGCCGTGAGGACCAGACCTGTGGCGGCTGCAGTGGCCCCATGAGTGTTGGGACTCCCCGGAGGAGGACCTGCTTTTGTGCCTCCGTCTGTGAGGAGAGGCCCTGAGCTGGCGGCCTCTGTGGTTGTGTCACCGGGAGCATCAACTGGAGCGTGTGCTCGGCGCCTTTGACTTGACTCACTGCTATGGTGGCGGGAGGTACCAAAAGAAGAGGCGGAGTTGGTGACCCAGAAGCCCACTTCTCCACTCTCCTGTTGCGTTGCTCACTCAGCTGTCCCCATTGGGGAGGTTTGGCAGGATGCTGGGCGCCTGGGTGGTTTCCCTTAGGAATGCAGACTGGGGCCTGTTGGGCCACCTGGGCTACAAGCCCCCATCTCGGAGGAGGCCAGGCCTGTGGGGAATCGCCTCATTGTGCTCCTTCAGTGCAGGCAGTCAGCAAAACGTTGAGCTCTCAAGTCCCTAGGAGGGAGACTCCCTGAGGTAAATCGGTCCCGTGCTCACCTCCCTATGGAGGGAGTTCTGGGGGTGGGTGAGGAGCCTGCTTCTCTTCTTAGTATTCTACCCCCTAACTAACTAAACTGAGCTAAAGAGTACAAAAATAAAAGAATAAAAAAGAAAAATGAAAACAAGGCCTAAGCTCTCCCTGAGAGAACACTCAAGTTCCTGACCTAATCCCTAGGAGGCAGGAACAGATCTGGGGTGGCTACAGTCGGGGTGGCTCCTCCCCCGTTCATGGGCTGCCAATCAAGGCTTTGATCCTGACCACCTCTCAAGAGAGGAGCAACACCCAGCAGGCGGACTGCCTGCCTGATCTCGCAGAGAATGAACATTTTTATTAATAAAATAATTTTTCAAGTAGCTGTTTCTCTTATTTAGCAATGCTGACAAATTGACTTTAATATTAAATGTGACAGAATAAAAAATAAATTCAGAACCTGATAATACAATCTTTCACAAGTGGTTTTGTTAAGACATTTCTCTCACTCAAAATAGAGAAGTTTGTTCCCATTAAAATACACCAAATGTAGGTTTAACAGATAATCAGTCTTCTAAACTTACCTTTCTATGATCCATTCTGGTCGAACCACTTTTTCCCCTTTCAGTTCTTTTATTTTGGCATTTGGAAGATTTGTGGCAATGATGTGTGTTGTTTTGGACCTGGAATAGTACACATGGTATTGCCCCCCGTGCAACATCATTAACCTTCTTAATTCATCAGCGGAAGGATCTGAAATACAAAAGGACAAAAATGAATTTTAAATTCTTAACTTTGGAAACATTTTCATTTAGAAGTCTCACGTCATGTTTGATTAAAATGCATAACTTCTCAAAATGCAACAAGTTTTTCATGTTATCCCTAAATAATTTCTTGAGGATACCAGTAAACAAAGTCATAAAAATGTTTTACGTAAATTGTCACCTGTGGAAACAAAACTTTAAAAAACCCCACAAGAAGTTATCTAGGAATCAATTTAGGGATCATTTCACAGTGGCTGGTCAAGGGGATGAGTTTATTTTAAAACATTAAACAAAAATCACAACTTCATCATCAGGACAAAGATTAAAGTCTGGTTTATGAGAGAGGTTACTGTATGAATATGTGAGTATTGATGTTTTTATTTTATTTTTATTTTTTTAAAAATTTCAGTCCATTCTTAAAATTAGTCTATTTATACTGGAACAAATTTACATAAATTCACCATATGTAAATTTTATGCATTTGATATCCTGCATTTTGAGTGTCACTATACGTGTTTTCAGAAGTGACGCACCCCACGCTTAGACCCATTCCGGGGTAATGGTCACCACTCCCCCCTGGGGTAGGCCGGTACCCAGAACAGACATGACGGTGCACCTTACCACTCTTTGTCCCAAACTGTGGTAGCGTTTACCACTGGCTGTTGCCCACAATTTTCTGAGATCACAACTGGTGGTAATTGCTACCACGATTTGGGGCAAAGTGTGGTGAACATCTGGCAGCCACCGAACATTAGGGACATTGGTTGTGACCCCGGGGTGGGGTAAAGTGCAGCTAAGCGTGGTAGCACCACCTCATTATGAGAAGAGCCCAGTTAATCCTCACAAAATATTAATTTGACTAATATCTTGTATATTTGTAACTTTCCAATATGATCAATACTCCATCATATAAACCTTAAATGCAAATTTATGAGAATTATTAAGACTTCAGAAGGGTATGGAGCAAAAATGTTACTCTTTGGACAGTATATAAATATACGATGTTGTAAAGCCGCTAAACTCTACTTAATTAAATGAGGGAAAACATATCCTGACTATAATCAAGAATCATGCATGTAATGAAAATGATGGAAAATGCTTTTATTTAGAACATAAAAATACGACTGTCTGCCATGATGCAATGTTTCAGAAACCACTTTTGTCTGACCTGTTGATTTAAAGTATCTTTCTTTTAAGGTAGACAATATGATTAGCCCTTAAAAAGAATACAAAGTGTCTGCCTTTTCAATTTAACTCTTTGAGTAGAGTGCAAAGAGCCAGTCAACTCAGTGTTCAATTGTGTTTATTCTGTTAACTTAAGTCACAAAAGAATTCTACAAGCTTGGGAATAAACTGCTCATAGTCCGACCCGAGTATGTGAACAATTATTTTTCCCACAGTAAAAAAAAGATAGAGAATGGTACAGAAAAACCTCCTCAGCCTTACATTTTAAAAACATTCCTGTCAACAGTATAAAAGAAGCAAAATCACAGCTAAGGTGGTATCAGAGTGGGTAAAAATTAAATAATCTCTCCGTGACTGCTTTATTTCTCATCAACCACCAATAAATGACTGGACAGTTGACCAATTATTTTTTGACCAATGCAAATGCCCCTTCAAAAAAATATCTATTTGAAGTTAAAGGGGTGTTTCTGAGTTATAAAATATTATCATTCCAGAGTGACTGTGGTATAACTCTCAATTTTCATAATTCTAATCTGCTAAAGAATCAAACTCCAGCTAGAAGATCCTCACAGAAAAGATCAGTACAATTATACCCATTTACTATACAAACTGATCCCTTCTGTGAAGGTCTTCATCTAACCCAAGGTTGAAGAATCTCAGGCTCAGGGGCCAGATGTGATCCATGGCTAGTTTTTATTTGGCTCTTTTCAGTTCCTGGATCTGCCCCCTGGATCCAGTTCCTCTCTCCAAGCACTGAAAGACTTAAGCTCAAGGTAAGGGAGCAGAGAGGACGGCATGCAGTCAAGAGAGGGGACAGATCTATGGCATAGATCAATGATCTGGACCTTCCTCTTCGTGAACACACCCCGTAAGCACCTCAGCCTGAACTTCTGTGTGGCCCTCAGAGCTTGTACTAATTTTCAAAGTGGCCCCTGGGAGAGAAAAGGTTCCTCACTCCTGATTTAGCATGAGGTAGAATGGATTCCTTCTATCATTCTCCAATGTCAAAGAGATCGTAGAACTAAAATAAATGAGAAAGTTGGGAATGGTGTCGGAGGTCTCCAACTTTGCCTGGTACATTTCCAGTCTTTCTGGTGTTTGAAACTAAGACAAAAGAAAGGGGAAGCAAGCTTAAATCATGTTAACGAAAGGTTCATGTGTATGAACTGATATTGCTGCCAGTACTCAATTAACTTTAAATATTTAGGGCCTGATTCTCATTTATACTAATGCAGATGGCACATTTACATCCCTGTTAGCACTTTCAGGGTCCTAGGGCCAATGAGAATCAGGCCCTAAATATTTATAGGAATTAAAATCTCACCAGTAAAACCATTGACATAGATGGCAACTCCATTAAAGATGCTGGATGAGGCTCCATCATTCTGAAGTTGTATAGCAGCCTCTGAGCGGAACTGGTCCTCCAGTTTCTGGACCTTGGCAGTCATGTACCCTCCCTAGAACGTAAATTTAAAAAAAAAATATTTGAGCATGAAAACATGTCAACCATTCTTACTTTGTGTTACACAGATAATGAAATAGATCCATCCTAAAAGATTATATTACCTCACAATCTGTGTCCCCCTAAAAAGTATATGTATACATTTGGTATTTCTCCTGAAACTCATTTTGGATAACATACAAAATTCACATGTGGCTTGTCCATTCACGAGTGATACGATCCCTTGAAAACCTATGAAAAAAAATCTTATGCCATACCAGTGGGATGACAGAACATGTTTTCCTCACCCCATTTTCATGAAAGACTGAAGTTTCGCATGACATGACATGTATGGCTTGCCAAAGAAGAATGAACTAGGAATGGAAACTACAAAGTAGGAATGTGCATACAATGTACATAAAAAAGTCTGGGTGGCTAATGTTTAAATGTCCCAGCTTTATGGGTGACAGGTGGCTAACCACCAATCCTCTGGGGGGAAGAGTCATCGAGTCCAACTCCCTGCTGGGATGCAGGTTGACTAGAACTACAACATCCCAGCAGATGGCTGTCTAACCTCTTTGAAAACCTCCAGCCATGGAGAATTTATGATCTCCCTAGGCAAACTAACATTGCTGCACAGATCTTACTGTTAGGAAGTTTCTCCTGATATTTAATCAAAATCTACCTTCCTCTAACTTAAGCCGATTGTTTCTACTCCTGTTCACTGTATCAGTGCAGAACAGTTTGTTGCCATCTTCTTGGTGGCAGCACTTCAGGTATTTGAAGACTGCTATCAGGTCTCCCTTTAATCTCCACTTCATTAGGCTAAACAGACCCAGTTCTGTCAACCTTTCCTCATAAGAGTTGTTTTCCAGACCCTGTGTCATTTTCGTCACCCTTCTCTGAACCTACTCCAAATTGTTAATGTCCTTCTTAAAATGAGGAGTCCCAAACTGGACATAATACTCCAGGTGAGGTTTGACAAGTGACAAATAGAGTGGAATTTATTCCCCTCTGCTTCTACCCCAGCAGTGGCATTGGAAGCTCCCCATTGCAGAATGTGCTCTGGTTCAGAGGCAGGGAGGGAGACAGCAAGGAAGGGTGCCTTGCAAGAGGGAGGATTGCCTGGTCAGTTGCACCAGCAATGAATTCTCCCCACTGTACTGTTTCCCTGCTGGTGAAACTGCAAGGCATGCTCCTCCACTGTTTCGGTCCAAACAGAAGCATAGAGAGCCATGGCGGAGAGCTTCCAATGCTGCTGGCTAGGGTAGGGTCGAAAAGAACAGGAAATCACTTCTGTTGTTGCTGCCAGGGTAGTGGGTAGGAAGAAGAGACCCGGAGCTTTCTCCTGAGCTTGGAGGAAGGCTCAGGGACCTTTCTCCCTCTCCACTACCGTGGCAACAGCAGGTCTGCTGGGAGGGAGGTTGGATTGGTGCCTTCTCATTGCTACCCTTGTGGCAGCAGCAGAAGCTGCAACAAGTAGATGATGCCGTCTGTGGGTCCTCTCTCTGTTGCAGCTTTAAATCCCCCAGCATCAATCCTTCCATATAGTTCTTGTCACAGAGATAACAACTATGTGCAAGGGACCAACACAGAGCTCCACACTGCTGGGTGGCTGTAGGCAGCTAGTGAGAAGCAGTCACATAGCGGCTCTGCACTGGCAAAAACCTGTCCAGTAACAAATGTAACAGTACCCAGTTACTTGTGGGTGGGTACTGTCACGTTTCTTTCTACCCCTGTAGAAAAACCTCAGTGACTGCTAAACTTAGGAAAGAAGGTTGAAGTTTATTAGGAATCTAGACAATAAGAAGTCCAATTCACTCTTCTCCTGGATTCAACATTAACTGGGGAACAGGAGAGGAGATTAATGATGGTAGCTGGTATTAGTCTAATCTACTAATTTTGGAATTCTAGCGGAGAGAGAAAGAGAAACACTCAGCACTACCTACGAATATAGTAAGTTTAGATGTACACCCTGCCCACACCAATTTTCATACCAGGTGGTGCTGGCCTTCAAATACTTTTAAGCCTGGTTTCTTATGGAAAGAAAGCTTATGCAATTAACTTGCGTACATGCATCCTCCCTATTAGTAAGTATGGACCTTGCAGGCCAATTAGAACAAAAATTTGGTAGTGGGGGTAGAAGGGCCAAAAGGTAACTAGGGCCTCAAAATTATGTAACAAGTGTACAACTTGAGGGGAAACATAACTCCTTTTGTAGTAAACAAACAACAACAACAAAGAAATCACGCAATTTACACTGAGCACCCCTTCACACTCACACTCAAGCAGGAAAAATCAGTTTCGTAATTTTGGGGTCTTGCTCCATAGAATTACTTATTCAGTAACAAGTGAATGTGTCCAATGTAATTGTATGGAAATTAAGCTATTTAGAAGCTTAAGTAACAATAAAGGAATAAGACAGAAGGCAGCTTCCCAGAACACTGCATGTATTTATTCTATGTTTTAGACCTACCCACATCCCCCAGCCATCTTTGTCACTGGCTCGTTTCCTCCATCCACCGCGCCTCATAGTGAAGTTTCTGCTCAGAGAGAAAATAACGAGTTAGTTTTTATTTAGCAGGGTTTTACAGTAGTTTTACTGTAGTTTTATAGTATTCTATAGTTTATGTACCACTACACGCATCAGTTGGAAGCTAAAACTTTCAGTCTTGGAAGAGTGAAATGTAAAAACCTTTTATTCAGGAGATGAGAAACACTCACAGCCTGTCTAACGATAATATACTGATGAAAATGGTTATCTTGGTATGAAATATTCAGTTACCATTTAGAGATCCATTTTTACCTCTCACACTGCATGACAGAAGCACATCCCAGAGTGCAATTATTATACAGTGGTGCAATGCACTGTGGGAATTTCAAGGGAGTCACGAAGGCATAGAAGATTCTCTCTCAATGTATCTTGGAACTGCTTAATTTCTGGCACATTTGTATGAACATTTAACCTAGGTGATAGTTACCTCCAGTTCATCCAGGGGATCCTTCCCTCAGATTAACTTCAGTACAGTCTGCACCTTGTACAACCAATTTCTGATAATCTGGGATTCAGAAGTGTAAAATTCTGCTTCTATTTTGACAGTCTTTTAACCATCCTCACCCCCACCACACAAAGAAGCATGAATAACCTTATGCTCACTCCAGCCACCACTTTTCTCTACTTTCTATGAATATACAAAATAAGCGTAGATGCAAAAGCCTGCAACCAGACACCCTGGGGTTTCCTTGCCAGAGCTCATCATAAATAACCAAGGTATTTTTATGTGGGAAGATCCCATTCTCACATAGGAAGCTCAGCTGGACCCTCTACAGCTGCCTTTTCCAAGATAAACTAGTGGTTTGCCTCATCATAAAACATTACCTACTCCCAGGCTTCCTCATTTCAAAATCTGTCACCAGAGTATAATTTTCCAGCAAACAAGTTCCCCTCTATACCACTTTTCTGCAAGCTCCACCCTTGGGTCAAAGTTACATAAACTTAATTTAAACAATACACAATCCTCATGTGCAAACTTAAAAAAAATATCAATAAGCATATACTGTTGCTGAGCTGGCAGGTTTACCAAAGGTTACTCCCCTCTTCAATGCCTTACTCCTTTCTTGGGGGAACAGATCAGGTAAGGAAGTCAGCTAAACTAAACTATTTCCCTGGTTTATATACTATCATGAAGTTTAAGGCTGTAGCAAGAGGTACAGTGTTATTCCTTGATTAGTGTCTTCCATTTCACACATCCATTGCAATGTCTTACAACTGGTTTGTAACCCAAGATGGCATCCATACAAATAGTACTTCAGGCTTTCCACATGCTATTTTATCACAAAAAAATTCTCTTCAGATGACCATGTATCTGATTTCTTTTCTAGGTATAAAAACTTACTGTAAATTCCAACTCTGGTTGTATTCCAAAACTAAAGGAAATTCAATCATCAACTTCGGCTGCGTTCCCATCTGTGGCAGAGGTGGCGGCAGAGGGAGGGGCGAGGGATCTGCCGCGGCTTCTTTCGCGCATGTCAGGACGCAAAATCCTGCCCTGACATGAGCGAGAGAAGCCGCGGCAGATCCCCATCCGCACCAGCTCTTTTCCCATCAGCTGGTTCCTCCGCGCTGCCGTGTCTTCCCTTGCCCCTCCCTCTGTCGCCACTGCCGTCATAGATGGGAACGCAGCCTTACATTCATTATGTAGAGGGAAATACCTTTTAATGGGGGGTAAGTGCTTTAGGAATACTAAGACTTACCTGGACTGCCACAATGTGCATATATTTATTTTATTTTCTGTGTCTGGGAAAGCATTACCTATATTTACATACCTGTGAACACAGAACATGGTGAACATCTTTTGCATGGATCTTGCATATAAAAAGGGACTACAGAACCTACAAACATTTACATGTTGGGAACGAGTGGACTACCACTGCTGCTCAAAAATTATTGTCTGTGTTGTGGATAAAGTGCTGGACTTGGTCCTGGGAAGCCAGGGTTCAAATCCTGATTTATCCATGAACTCACTGAATGGCCTTGGGCAAGTCACCACCTCTCAGCCTCAGTTCCCTATATGTAAAATGTGAATGTGGGAGTCTGCCTCCCCCTGTGTTCCCCTCACCCTTGTCCATCTGGGCAGGGACCGGTCTCAAAAAATCTGTGATTGTAAAGTACTGGGTACACCTAGTAGAGCTATAGAAATGAGTAGTAGTAATAGTAGTTGTGTGTGACCCAATTTTGAGACTTAAAACAATCTGACAACTCCAGATAGCAAAGGTACGAAAAGTAAATCCACTATCAGTTAGGATTCCAACCCCACTTGATATTGTACCCTATAGTCTGGAAGTCTCTGCAGTAATTCTTGGATGGGACTGGAAAATATATACTTTGACAAAACTATACTCATGGGTTCTTTTCAACTAGGAACTGATTTGTACAGATGCTGGGCACTATCCTAGTTATAAAGCAGATTTCATAAAGACATCCAGTGCCAGGATATCAAGCACTATAGATTCAGATGCGCTGTACTGCAAAAATTGGGTCAGATACTTCTTGCTCTACCTACTCCAGAAGGAATGGGATCACGCTAGAGATTTTGTGGATAATTTCACTGAATTGTTTATAATTCCTTAGTGGGAATCTCCCAGCGCATCATCCAGAGATGAGTCAGATGCAGATTCTTTTAACACAAGAGGTCCTACTGCCAATTCTTGCTATTCCTGTTCCTCTTCCTTCTCTCAATAACATGTTATCGATGTGAGAAGTGGGGACAGTTGTCTTAAAGTCAATTTTCAAATCATCTTCTGTGTCATATGTACTATGGGACTGCATGTTGCTTAGACACTATGGGAGTAGCCAGACGAGCTGCAGGGGTCTGATCCCTGCATGGCCCTTTGGTGAACAATTAAGAAAATCGGGGACAACAACTTTACCTCCAGCCGCAGTATGCAAACGTCACTCTACTACATACACCTGAAATGGTGATTGTGCAGAGATGGGAGACATTGTGGCATCCCGTCTGTACGGCTGCACCTTTGCTGGAGGTCAGAAGCAGGTGGATATGGATCCCCCACTGCCTGCTCCCACTACAACTACTCCTTCTCCTATCATGGAACCCACAACCTCTGGTGGAGATGCCACCATGCCCATATCTGCCCCAAAGCCAGCACGTCGATGTGTAAATGAACACCGTGATTCTCATGATGCATTCCCCTGAGCTTGAGAGCCAGCCCTTGTTTGAGGATCTGGTGGAGGACATGCAGAACCCAGATGCAACCTTTGTAGAGGTCGTGGTAGAGGAGAACTTAAGTTAATGCATCGGAGGTGGGGGTGTTTGCGTTTACACCGTTACACGATAAAGGCTTCAGTTTATTGTTATTTAATTGTGTGTTTCCCCCCTCCCCTTTATTGTGTTGACAGATGGTCAGGAAAGGGTGGAGGAGCAGCAGAAAAATCCCCAGGAAAGAGCTCCAGTGGATGGGAACAGGCGTTGGAAATGTTTGGGGAATGCAAAATGGCAGGTCCACGGGTTGGGGGGGAGGGGAGATGGCGTGACTGGCGGTGCTTGATTTCTGTATGTTCTTCACTCTTCTACAGTGATCATGGGAGGAGCATCACTTGGTGCCGAGATCCCACTGTAGCAATTGCCCCACATTAGCAGCATAGGTCAAGTACTCATTCCCGCTTCCCTTTGGGCGATGGACAGCTGTAAATTGGGCAGGAAGGGCACGTGGAACTGAAACACCAGGTCTGGAAGGTGGGTGTGGTGGTTTGAACTAATGGCTTTTCTTGTTGCCTTGATACAGATCTGCCAGCACAACAGGCCAAAACAGAACTCTCAGCCACAAACGCCCAGTGGAACCGGGACCTGCAGGTCTGCAACTGGCAGCAAAGGGAGGATTTGGCAAGGGAACTGCTTCAGGGGACCACACAGTGGGCAGGCGAGATCTGGGATGCCATTAATGACATGGCTCAGCTCAGGAGCACAGGCAGCTTGAAAGCACATCTGACCCACCGGCGGAAGAACAGGCACTGCCCACCCACCCCGCCCAGCAGCGCTTCAAGCTGTCAAACGAAGAGCAAAGAGCCTTGTTCCCTGCTGAGCCCAGCTGCATCCCCTTGACACCTGGGAGAAATGCGCAGCTGCTAACTTCCCCAGCACCCTTCAAAAGCTCCGCCAGGGCTACGTGCAGGGGCTGGCGGGGTGAGAGTCACAGGGGCTTTCTAACAGCCCGGTTTTGCCTGCCTGTGTCACCTTGCTGCCTTACCATATCCACCCACTGCTTCTCTCCACCTGCCAAGACCAAAGAGCCTCATTCCCTGCTGAGCCCAGCTGCATCCCCTTGACACCTGGGAGAACTGCGCAGCTGCTAACTTCCCCAGCAGCCTTCAAAGGCTCTGCCAGGGCTACAGCGACACCGTAGGCGCACGCACAAGGGCGTCGCGCACAAGGGCGTGCCCTTGTGCGCAGGCTTAGGCGGGGGCTGTGAGCCAGTTTGAATTCCCACATGTGGAATTGTTTTAATGGGGAAGAGGGGGAAAAAGCCAGGGGTGGAAACCCGCTCCCAAACACAAGCCAAACAGACCACAGTGGAAAATTATCTTCAAGAAACCAGGGTTGGTCTCTCCTGGGCTGGTGATTTAGGGAGCCCTACCCAGCTACCAGAAGTTGGAGAGTCCCAGTCAAATGGGGCATCCTCCATGTTTACACCCATATCTCCCACAGATTCTTTTGGCCTGGAGTCTAGGGCTGAGTTATTAGGGCTCCCTTCATCTGCTGGTGATGACAACGTGGCTTCCCCCTCTCCCTGGGAGAGCATGGCTAGATAATGTACAGCTGTGGGCGACTTAGTTGCAAGTTTATATACACAACTGGAGAATGTCAACATGCAACTTGAATTGCAAAGACTCCAGCTGACGGTAATAACTGATAAAATTAATTTACAGGAGGTGGTGCTTTTACATCGTGGAAAGGTTTCTCTTCCCCCTCACCCTACATCAGGAACCCGAACTGGATCGGATGGACCCTCCTCCCAGGCTTTTTGCCCCCTTGGGGGTAAAATAGTTGAGGAAAAGGCGGTGAAAAGAACGAGCAGCCGGTTCTTGCTGGATCCTCAGGCATTATTATTCAAGGTAGCACCATTGCCTAACGGTTATTTACCTCCATGGACTTCCAAATTTTTTGTCCAAAGACATTTGTCTGCAATTGTTGGTGTATCGTTTCATGCCAGCTCTATAGCTAGCTATTCGATTTTACCAACTTATAATTATTCTTACTGTTTAGTGATACACTTTTCAGATCCCCAAATTGTGGCCAGTCTTTGGTCTAAAGCGCATCGATTTGCTGTTAGGGGAATCCTTCAAGAAAGGGTTTATAGGAAACCCTCAGATCCTCCCCCTATTGCCTGTTGCAGTCAGGGGACCCCTGGGCACGGAGACAGACTCTAGAGTTTCTAATTCTCCTGCCTTAACCAAACAAGTGCCTGGGTTAGGAAGTCCTCAACTGGCCACCAGCTCTCGAGAGCTTCAAGAATCCCCTGGGGAGCCCTCTGGGCCCCAGGAGGTGTCCTTGATGAGTCTATCCGTAGCACTTGCTAAGCCCAGTGAGGATATACCAAATCATGCTCAAATATCTAGACTGAGTACCAGGGTCTCCTGTCAGGGGCCACCTTTACAACAAGGCTCCTCGGATAAATGCGACGTGCTGGAGTGTCACTCACCTGGGACCATGGATGGGCCATTTTGTGCCCATACTAGGGTCCCTCAGGTGGAATCAGGCCCCAGTGGTGGTAAGACCTCTCTGTGGAAGTACGGAGTGGTAGTGGCCAGGGCTCTCTGGTGTCCTCGTGACTATCTCGGCCAACTCCTACTGATGAAATAACAATATGCTCATGGAATGTGGTTGGCTAGGCCAGGCATTACAATGACCCAGACTTTATTCATTATATCCAAAGGTTTTCTATCATTTTGATTCAGGAAACTTGGACCAAAGACCCTTTGGACTTGGATGGCTTTATTTCCTTTTCTCTCCCGGCGACACATAGGCATCTTAAGAGGAGGGCTTGCGGGCGCTTGGGATGTTTCATTTCAAGTGATGTGCCCCTCTCTATAGTTGAAAATCTGGAACTCCCTGACTTGCTTTTGGGATTCATGGCCAGGTTTTTTTCAATGACCCTCATAATTATGACTATATATATCCCCCCCTGCAATGCAGAATCCTTTCGTTCCTCCATGTGGGATTCATTGGATGGTTTACTGGAGCAATTATTGTTTAAATATCCAGAGGGCCAGATAATTTTGATGAGAGATTTAAATGCTCGCATTGGAGCTGACAATCAGGCTTTGGCCCCTTACTGTGATGGGCTACCTTATGCTCCAAGAAACCTCTTGGGCTCTAGGTGTTCCAAGGATAAAGGAATAAATTCGTCAGGGATACGAATGGCTCAGTTATTAGCGGCACGGGAGTTGTATGTATTAAATGGGTCAGGCTTTAAAGACCTGGAAGGGGAATTCACTTTTGTTGGACATCAGGGCCCTAGCACTGTAGACTATTCCTTGGACTCGGCTGGGGTTTTACCACGTTACCAACTTTGAGTCGGGTCCCCCCTTGGTGGGGGACCACTTACCTATGGAACTCTCAATTGTATCACCCACTACTGCAGTATTACCAGGGGTGCCTCATAAGCAAATAAATGCAATAGACAACAATTGCAGACCCCACGAATCCGTTTGTGTTCCCCGTTGGGATGAGGTTTTAGCATCTCTTCTGGGGGTATTTGTCTTACAACCTCAAGTGGTCTTGTGGCGAGAGGGACTGATGGAATCTAAATGCCCCTCTGAGGTCCTGGAGAGGTTCGACTGTGTAATATCAGAGCTGCAGCCTTGTATAAGGGGAATGAAGCGGCCTCCAACCCTTGGAGTTGTTAAAATCAATCAGCCCTGGTTCGACAGAGTGCAGGCAGGTTAGAGCTGAGCTCAAATACATGCACAAGCAATACAGGGACTCCCGGATGGCTACTTTACCTTCTGAATACCTAGCCCTTAGAACATCATACAGGAATTTAATAAATAGGAAAGAGAAGGACTTTTGGGATTCTCGTTGCCGATCTCTTTTGCAGGCCGCCAATTCAGGGGACACCAGGGGCTTCTGGAACTTGGTAAATGTTTCCTCTGGGGGAAAGGAAGGTAACATCTGTTCCTCTAATACCAGTAGATAGATGGACAGACCACTTTAGCAAACTATTTAATACCCCGGATGCAGATAAGGAAGGAGGGCATCTGGGGAATGTTTCAAACGAGGAGTTTAAGGAGCTACCAGAATGTCTGCCAGTGCAAGTTGAGGTGGTGGTAGATTCTATGCGGAATGGGCAAGCGCCGGGCCTGGACTGCATAAGAATTGAATTTCTTAAAACAAATAAGGCTTGGTGGCTACCTGTCCTGGCAGCTCTATTTACAGCTATAAACAGTTCCGGCCAGGTTCCAGTGGGCTGGGCTGCGGCACTGGTAGTGCCTATATATAAAAAGGGTTCTAAAACCAATCCGGCCAATTACAGGCCGATCAGCCTCCTGTCAGTCATATCGAAGGTATATGCCAAGTTACTCTTGGGGAAACTAACCTCATGGATGGACCAGGCAAAGATAATTTCACCCAAACAGGCTGGATTCCAGCAAGGGCGTTCTACCATATAACACTGCTACATATTACAATATCTTGCTGCAAAGTACAGATCCCGTAATGGGGCTCTACATGCAGCTTTCTTGGACCTCAGGGCGGCCTTCGACTCTGTCAATCGGGCCGCCCTGTGGGAAAGATTCGGGATTCTTCTATTGATAGGCGCCTCCTAGCCTTGTTGCGTTCTTTGCCTACTAATACCTCCATGGTGATTAAAATGGACAGTTATGGTCATATTACTCCTCCCATTTCAACTTCAAAAGGGGTAAGGCAGGGATGTGTCCTGGCCCCGGCATTATTTAACTATTTCATTGATAGTATAATCCCAGTCATGGCGGACTCTCGATTTTTTCCACCCAAACTGGCAACTCGGGCCATCGGTTATCTTTGTTACGCCGATGACGTCGTTTTACTGTCCCAAACATGTCTGGGCCTTATGCGACAATTGCAAACTTTTGCCAGCTTCTCAGTCCAATAATTTAATAATTAATCACGACAAGTCTAAGATCTTGGTTTTTACCTCCCGCCTAAAAATGCATCGCTGGTCAGTAGGGGGTATTCCAATTCAGCAAGTCCAAGCTTTTAGATATTTGGGAATCTTATTTCATAAATCTGGAAGTTGGCACGAACGTATCAATAGGGCTATGCGGACGGCACAAGCAGCCGCGCAACCAATTAGCAGGCTTTTCGCTAAGCAAGGTAGGATGGCAATTTGCCCAGCACTCCAGGTTTTTAACAGCAAAGTAAGGTCACAATTACTTTATGGGGCTGAGTTATGGGCCCCTTTTCATTCAAACAAGGTTGATAATACTCAATCTAAATTTCTGCAGAGACTTGTGGGAGCTCCAAGAGGCACTCCCATGGCAGCTGTCCGTGTGGAGCTGGGCCAGAAATCATGGACTCTGACTGCTAAGGAAGCCTCCATGATATTTTGGCACAAACAGCGAAAGGCGCAGGGATCTATCTTGTCACGGGCTCTGCTTGAGGACCCTTTTCTGGACCCCTGGTCCTTGAGACTGGATGCCCAACTAAAAGAGATGGGCGTCTCTCCCGATTATTTGAAATATAATTTTATTTATTTATTTATTTTATTTTCTAGATTTCTATACCGCCCCATCCTGCCATGCAGCTCGGGGCGGTTAACAACAATAAAAACAATATAAAAATATTTAAAATACAAATATAAAATATATCAATAAACAGGGCATGGTACAATCATAAATAAATATATAAGGTGGGGGATTAAAAATCACCCCCTCCCCCCTCCCTCCCAAAGGCCTGGGCAAACAGCCAGGTCTTACAGTTCCGCCGGAATATCAAAAGGCTTGGGGCCAGGCGAGCTTCCTCCGGAAGGGAGTTCCACAGCCGCGGCCCTACCACCGAGAATGCCCGCTCCATCGTGGCCCCCCGCTTCACACGGGGGACCTCCAAGCGGGCACCCCCGGCAGACCGCAGGAG
>QEPC01007352.1:1162977-1176454 GCA_003113815.1 Sphenodon punctatus
CCCATTCTCTCTCCCCCTCCCACAAGCAGTGCCCATTCTCTCTCCCCGCTCCCACAAGCAGCGCCCATTCTCTCTCCCCCTCCCACAAGCAGCACCCATTCTCTCCCCCTCTCCCACAAGCAGCACCCATTCTCTCTCCCCCCTCTCACAAGCAGCACCCATTCTCTCTCCTCCCGTCCCACAAGCAGCACCCATTCTCTCCCTCCAAGCAGCACCCCAGGCCTCCTTTTCACCAGTGTTTCCCAGCAAAATAACTAAAAATAACTAACTCACCAATGGGGATGTATCTGATGCGGGTCCAGCAGCAGCGTGGGGTAACAAAGCCACAAACAAGCCAGGCCAGCCAGCACTCTCCACCAAAATGGCACAGATTACCAGCACACCAAATGAGGAGAGTTCTCTTTTAACCCCACCCTAGGGGGTGGGGTACAGGCAAATAGCCTGAGACCTCAACCGCAGCAGCTGTGCACACTGGCATACACTGCCTGGGCGTTTGAGTCGCCAATCCAAACACAGTCTTTCAAAGCAGCCCATAGGGCTCTGTGGAACACTGCCCCCACTGGTTGGAAAAGCAAAGTGGCCCAATAGCCCACTAGCCCAAATCGCTTTTGTAAAGTTTTGTCCTTTAAGGGACTCCTTAGAGCAGGCTCAGCAGGAGGCACTGGCCCCCACCCCCTCAGCTCCTGCCTGCACATGTGTCCAGGGAGGCACAACAACAACAACACTGAGCACTCAGCTGATTGCTGAACTGGAGGACTCGGAGCAAGTCTGGAGCAGGTTGCTGACTCCCCACCCCCTTGGGACTCAAGTGAGTTTTTTTTTGTTTGTTTGTTTGTTTTTCTTTCTTTTTAAAAGCATGAAGAGTGTGTGGAGGGGGAATCAGGCCAGGAGGGGCAATGCCCCTGGTGCCTTGAAATGTGCACCGCCCCTGTCACAAAGCCAATATAAATCATTCCTTTGACTCTTCCAGACACAGGCCTTTCCTTAGTCCCTTTTGACCCAAAGGCCTTTTCTGTTCCACAACATCTGGCGGGGTGAGAGCCACAGGGGCTTTCTAACAGCCCGGTTTTGCCTGCCTGTGTCACCTTGCTGCCTTACCATCTCTACCCATTGCTACTCTCCACCTGCCAAGAGCAAAGAGCCTCGTTCCCTGCTGAGCTCAGCTGCATCCCCTTGACACCTGGGAGAACTGCGTAGCTGGAACTTCCCCAGCACCCTTCAAAGCCTCTTCCGGGGCTACGGCAGTGCCGTAGGTGCACGCCTAAGGGCTTGTGCGCGGGCTTAGGTGGGGGCTGTGGGGGTTGTGAGCCAGTTTGAATTTCCACGTGTGGAATTGTTTTGATGGGGAAGAGGGAGAAGAAGCCAGGGGTGGAAACCCGCTCCCAAACGCGAGCCAAACAGACGACACTGGAAAATTATCTTCAAGATTCCAGGGTTGGTCTCTCCCGGGCTGGTGATTTAGGGAGCCCTACCCAGCTACCAGAAGTTGGAGAGTCCCAGTCAAATGGGGCATCCTCCATGTTTACACCCATATCTCCCACAGATTCTTTTGGCCTGGAGTCTGGGACTGAGTTATTAGGGCTCCCTTCATCTGCTGCTGATGACAACGTGGCTGCCCCCTCTCCCTGGCAGAGCATGGCTAGGAAATGTACAGCTGTGGGTGACTTAGTTGCAAGTTTATATACACAACTGGAGAATGTCAACATGCAACTCGAATTGCAAAGACTCCAGCTGGCGGTAATAACTGATAAAATTAATTTACAGGAGGCGGTGCTTTTACATCGTGGAAATGTTTCTCTTCCCCCTCAGGCTACATCAGGATCCAAACTGGATCGGATGGACCCTCCTCCCAGGCTTTTTGCCCCCTTGGGGGTAAAATAGTTGAGTACAAGGCGGAGAAAAGAACGAGCAGTCGGTTGTTGCTGGATCCTCAGGCATTATTATTCAAGGTAGCACCATTGCCTAACGGTTATTTACCTCCATGGACTTCCAAATTTTTTGTCCAAAGACATTTGTCTGCAATTGTTGGTGTATCATTTCATGCCAGTTCTATAGCTAGCTATTTGATTTTACCAACTTATGATTATTCTTACTGTTTAGTGATACACTTTTCAGATACCCAAATTGTGGCCAGCCTTTGGTCTAAAGCGCATCGATTTGCTGTTAGGGGAATCCTTATAGAGAGGGTTTATAGGAACCCTCAGATCCTCCCCCTATTGTCTGTTGCAGTCAGGGGACCCCTGGGCACGGAGACAGACTCTAGAGTTTCTAATTCTCCTGCCTTAACCAAACAAGTGCCTGGGTTAGGAAGTCCTCAACTGGCCACCAGCTCTCGAGCTGTCTCTTATACACATCTAGATGTGTATAAGAGACAGGTCCTGGTCCATTCAGCTCCAGAGCTCCCTGCTCGAGCATGTTACTGCTGCAACTGTGAGTACTGTTCCTCAAGGGCATGTGCCATATCCCGACCCACAACGGCAGTTCACACCCCACCCTGTGGAACCCACACGTGCCCGCTCTGGTTTCCCCAACAATACACCCCCAGGTAAAGCACCTGAGCCTTCTCCACACTGTGCTCACACCTGTCAACAAACCCAGTCATTCCAGCACACCTCCTGTGAATACACTTCCGCAGGTGGATCCGCAGGAGGAGGAGGATGGAGAAAATGTCCCCTGCCAGTCCCGCCAAGCAAGCGGGTGTGCCTAGCTGCCCCCAGAAGGGGCAGGAAGAAGAAATAAAGACTTCTTTAAAAATAATTTTAAAAATAATTTAAAGTAATTGGTTATTTAAAAGTTCATTAAAAGTTATTTGTTAAATAAAGTTCTTCATGTTTTCGTAATCCATAGTTTTCATGCTTCTTCTGGGAAAGGAAGAAGTTTGAGGGGGGCTTGGACAATGGCAGTATTGCATGCACAGTGATAAACCGCTTTTAGGCTGGTGGCTAGAAGGGAACGGGGGGCCTTGAAAAGGAGGCCAAGGAGGTGAGGTGGGGTCCTCTGGCCATGCACTTGCATGTGAGGGAGGGGGGGAAAACACCTAGGAGAGGCCATGGAGAATGGCAATATGGCATAGAGAAAAGCTGTTTTGGGGGCTGGGGGTAGTCTGTGAATGTCAGGAGAGAGTGCACAGGGAAAGGGAAGGGTGGGAAATAGCACAGAAGGGTTGGGGGTCCAAGGAGGGAAGTATAATGTACATATTTTAATATCTAGTGTAAGTTTATTATAGTTGGCCACATGGCCATCACAAAATAAAACTACAAGACCAATAAACAGATAAAACATGAAGAAGTTCACTTGAAGAAGTTCACTTGGAGGTAATCTACAGACCTTATCAAAAAGCAACATATACCAGCTTTATCATCCACATAGACTTTAACATTATCCCTTTGTCAATCTCTAATCAAAATATACATGCATACCTACTCCCCTCAGCTCCATAGCGAAATGTCCCCATCATGTATACATATCTCATACCATAATCACCACCCGCCCAAACCCCTAACAGTTTGTATCCAATCCCCCCCTCAGACATGGGACACAGTTGCCCCGTACCTTGGTCAAAACCCTCCACCCCTACTATGTCGCCGATATTGAAACCATTTTCCGGCGTACTGACATAGCTCTGACTGCAAAAATTGCCACCGCCTTAGTTCTTTTATGGTTGGAGTCATTTAACAAAAAGCAAACCTGTTGCAAAATTGGGCGATCAGAATTATAACCAGTAACCTCCTGTAACCTTTGGCGATGAATCACATACAAAGGACATTTGAGCAAATAGTGTGTTAAGTCCTCCACTTCCCCCCCACACAGACACATGCGTCTTGCGTGGGGGATACTCTTATACCTCCCCTCCAGTACTGCCATCAGCATGGTCTGAAAGCGGAGGTTAGTAAAGGCGGACCTAAGGCTTGGGTCAGGTAACTGAAACGCATACTGGGCACCCCCACTTTGTGGCGTCAGAAATCTATAATACGGGGATATTCAACTATTATTCCCCACTGCTCTCAAATTCTGATCATCAATATCATGTATCCTATCCTTTAGGATCTTAATAACCCCCTTTACTTCGGATAGTGCAGAGATAGATTTCCGAGAAACCCATCCCTGCCAATTGGTCCTTTATCCCTGACCACCATCTATCAGTCCCTCTTTCATTGTCAAACATCTTTTCTTGCAGCGCAAAATATACCAAGGAGGCTTCAGAGGCTTCCCTTAGCTTTACCCAAAAGGTCAATGTTCGCACTAGTATTGTGGCTTCTATAGATGATATCCCTATTTCCAAATTAATCAACGCTGAGGGAACCGAATGGGGTATGACCAAAATTCTTTTCCAAACCCTATTTAATTCTGCATCTAAAACCGCTCCGGTTCGCAACCCAAGCCGGGACACCATACCCTGCCATGGCCTTAATTACAATGAGTTCCTTCACTGCCATAATGCTTTGCTGCCCGTGATACATAATGAATTGATATATTGCTGAGAGTTCTATCCTTCATTTCTGCTTAATCGCACTTATATGGGTTTTCCAGGATCCGCTGTAAGCAAAAATGATACTCAAATATTTATATGTTCGAACCTGTTCCAACTTGATCTTTCCCAGGGACCACTTCCTAGGTACCCATTTATTCGCGAACGCCACAATTTTGGTTTTGTTATAATTTATTTCCAGTCTCATCTCCTTGCATTTAGCATCAAAATCTGCAAGCACCCTATCTAGTCTCAGTTTGCTAAGGCACAGTATCATAGTATCATCCGCGTGTACCATAAATACTGATCTGGTTCCTATTTTCAGAGGGTGGTATTTCCCAGGATCATTTAGAATGTTAACCAATGTATTAATATAAATGTTGAACAATGTCGGTGCTAAGAGGCATCCTTGTCGGACCCCTCTCTGTACCAGTATGGACTCAGTTAAACTGCCTTTGGAGTACACTCTCACTCTCAATGAGGTATCAGTATACAATGCTCTTATCAGGCCCAACAATCGCGTATCCATATTTAGCCTATCAAGCTCCTCCCATAATTTAACCCACTTACAAGGTCAAATGCCATCGATAGATCAATAAATGCGGCATAGACTTTCCTCCGTCTCCTATATTTCGGCACAAGGTGATCCAACACAAAGGCTTGACTAATGGTAGATCTACCACTTCTAAAGCCCACCTGCTCCTCAGTCAAGATTCCTTCGTCTTCCTCCCATTTTAAGAGGTGGTTTAATAAAAGCCTTGTATACATTTTTGAGACTATACAAAGACGACTAACGGGCCTAAAATTTCTGGGGTCAGTCCTACTCCCCTCCCCTTATTATGAATCAGCACCACCGTGCTGGAGGAGGGAAGTATGTAGTCCCAGTGCTGGGGGGGGAGGGGCTGAATGGGTCACAGGAAAACAGTGACACACAGGAAGCATTTTTTAACGGCTTTATTGATAACACAAAAACAACTGAACAATTCCATCCCAGAGGGGATGTTAGCAGTTACACAATTTTTTTATGTTAGCATTTAATCTAAGATCTTCATTTCTGGAACCAAAGACACTATAATCCAGATGGTAGTGGGGTTACGGCTCTACTTTATTTATTTATTTTTTTATATATTGTAAGTTCTTTTAAATTTGACTCTCACGGTGTGTATTTGGTTTGTTTGTCAGGTCGTTTTTGACAATGGCCTAAGACCACGCCTAATAAACTTATTATTATTATTATTATTTTAAAAACTGTCATTTAACTCATTAAACTGTCACTGATGGCAAGGGTTTGTGTTAGCATTGTGGTTAATGTGCTGGCACAAGGCATCCTGGATCTCTCTGGCTACGCACTGCTCCGCTCTGTTCAGCTGGTCCTGGAACAAGGACACGGGCTTGCCAGAGCTAACTGGTTCACCAAACCAGTTACCTCTTCCTTGCAGATGTTGTGAAGAACACAGACGGTGGTTGTTCGTAGGGGACCAGTCTCCAGTCGTAAATCTATCCTTGCAGCAATGCAGCGCTGCTTTAAAAGCCCAAAAGCCCTATCCAAAACAGAGCAAGTCGTGCCAGCTGTCAGTTAAAAGTAATGTTGCTCCGGGGTGCCTTCATGTGTCATGGTTTCAGTGGGTAAGCAGGGCTTCCAAGAACTACAGGTCTCATGAGCATCCCCTCAATACAAGTTTCAGTGGAGGGTCGAAAGTCTCCAGTGTACATGCAGACAAAGAAAAGGGACTGATGGAAGATGGTTCTTCCTGAACCACCCAGCCAGCATATCCATGAACCAGGCACAATGGTCCACTATGGCCTGGAGAACTAGGGAAAAGAATCCCTTGCAGGTCAAGCAGTCATCCTTGCTATGCAGTGGCCAGATGACGACAATATTTTATTTATTTATTTATTTATTTATTTTTCAAATTTATATCCCGCCCCCTCCTGCAATGCAGCTCGGAGCGGCTAACAACAATAATAAAAACAATTAAAATTCAGTTAAAAAATCAGTATAAAATACAACAAAAACAGGGCTAGAAAAACAATCATAAATAGATAAATGGGCGGGGGATTAAAATCACCCCCCCTCCCTCCCAAAGGCCTGGGCAAACAGGCCCCACGTAGCGCGCGTTGCAGTAGTCGAGCCTCGAGGTGACGAAGGCATGGATGAGGGAGGCCAGGTCCGGGCCGGTGAGACATACGGACGCAGCCTCCGCACCAGATGCAACTGGCAGCCTTTGCGACTGCCTCCACCTGCCGCTCCAGGCGGAGATCCGTGTCCAGCCCCAGCCCCCGGACCTGTTGAGCTATGGGAGGGCGAACCCCCCCAATAAGGGGGCCCGACACCTCCCTCGCTCTCCCCACCAGTATCACCTCCGTCTTATCGGGGTTGAGCTTCAGTCTGCTCTGCCTCATCCACTCCGCCACGGCCGCCAAACACTGGGATAGCACCGAGATAGCAGGGTCTGGGTCCATTGAAAAAGAGAGGTACAGCTGAGTATCATCAGCATATTGGTGACAACGCACAACGAACCCTCTCACGATCTCCCCCAGGGGCTGCATATATACATTAAATAATAATGGAGACAGAATGGAACCCTGCGGAACGCCGCATGATAAGGCACGCCGGCAAGCTGTCTCCTCCCCCAGCACCACCCGCTGGCTTCTCCCCGAGAGGAATGAACGGAATCATTCCAGAACAGTCCCATCCAGACCCCCCAGGTCACGCAGCCGTCTCAACAGCAGCCCATGGTCCACGGTATCAAAAGCGGCCGAGAGATCTAGCAGGATGAGAAATGTTGAACATCCTGCATCCATCTCCCGATGAAGATCGTCGACCAAGGCCACCAACGCCATCTCAGTGCCATAGCCGGGGAGGAACCCAGATTGAAAAGGGTCCAGGAAACCGATGCTGTCTAGATGCGCCTGGAGCTGGATTGCCACCGCCCGCTCAATAACCTTCCCTAAAAAGGGAAGGTTAGAGACAGGTCAGTAACTGGCGAGGGCATCCACGTCTAAAGATGGTTTCTTCAGCAGGGGGCGCACCACAGGCTCCTTGAGACTGGGCGACAGCCTCCCTTGCTGCAAAGACGCGTTCACTACCCTCACCAGCACCGTCCCCAACGTCTCCCTGGAGGCTTTCACCAACCAGGACGGGCATGGATCAAGTTCGCAACAAGTGGCCCTCGCAGACCCCAAGACATCCGCCGCGTCGGTCGGCGTCACTTCCTGAAACTCCCCCCCACAAAGATGGACCAGACAGGGCCTCCATCATCTCACGCTCTCTACCTACTGCCCCTAATCCAGCGACAAAGTCGCTCTGAATCCGAGTGATCTTGTCTGCGATGTAGGTGACAAACTCCTCACAGCGGGCCTGGGACGAGACCCCGTCCAGGATAAGCGAGGCCGGACTAACCAACCCCCACACCACCCGAAACAGCTCCGCCAGATGTGACTTCGCAGACGCTATGAGGACAGCAAGGAACTCCTTCCTCACTGCCCTCATAGCCTCAACATAGGACCGCAAATGGGCCCTATGGAGAAGTCGGTCAGTCAGAGCGAGTCCGACATCAGCGTCGCTCTAGCCTCCTGCCTACTTGCTTCATACACCGCAACCCCTCGGTAAACCAAGGGGCTCTGCGGTGACGAGACCGAGGCAGTGGGCGTCTCGGAGCCACCCTGTCAATGGCCTCCTCCAGCAAGATGTTCCACGACTGGACCAGCTCATCGACAGATTGACTGTCCAGGTCCAAGGTTAATTCCCTCAGGGCTTCCTGGAACCGCTGGGGTTCCATCAGCCTCCGAGGGCGGACCATCCTAACTGGTCCTTTCCCCTTCTGGAGGGGGTACGCTAGGAGATATCAGGATAAAGTCTGGCGACTGAATTATTAAATTTTTTTTGGCTCTTGGAGTTCAATCTGAAATGTCATGCCCTGGATAGGTAACCACATCACTGCCTTCTGTTTCTCCAGTCACGGCATGAGGATCTCAGCTGTGTGTAGGACGAGATGATGGGGCATCCTGAAGTTGGTGACCCAGTCAGTCTCCCCACAAAGACAGCACATTCTCCCACCAGTCTTTTCTCTTTGACCCAAACCAACTTGTGGGTGGGTACAGCCCTGAAAATGGCACCTGTGGCTGAAGCCGTAGCTCCCAACAGGTATCTCTGTGTGCATCTGTTCCCCTTGCACAGCTTTGATCCTCCCCAGCATGGACCATTGTCGCCAGAGGCAGGGAAGTGCACAGCGGCAAAGCATAAGCCACCTGCGTGGTATGGTGGGTTCCAAGTGAGAGCCTGCCCGTGCCTTGAAATCCCATCATGCCAATGACAGCAAAAGGCTTGTATCTGTTGGATCACTCACAGGTTTTGCTTATCAGTGGTAATGAAAACCTGGAGCGCAATAATGAGAACCACAAAGTTCGCAACACACATCCCCATGGTTGCAGTACCAATGTCCATGAACTCTGCAGACCACATATCAAATGTTTTGGACAGCTTAAAGACCTTGGTGGTTGCCTAGCTAGGACTGGTTGTACACCGCATGTAAGCAACCGTGCACCTAGCATGCGAGGCTGTCTGCTATTGGTTGCTACCAGTGGCAATTTTTTTCCAAAGCTTATTTTATTTGACATGATAAATATATGCTAGAGAGGGGATACAAGAGGCACGTATTTGACTAGGGAGTTTATGTGAACCAAGAGGGATTTCCAACACTGCAGCGGATGAGACCCTACTAAGACTGTGCCCTGCTACCTGCCAGTACATCACTGTGAGTCATGGATGGGAGTGTCACGGAGGAACATAGGGTCACACACGTGTAACACAGGCCTACATGTAGACTACAAGTCTGGTAAATACGTAAAGCAAAAGGGTTCCACATGTACGTAATGTTACAACTGAGAACTGTAAAACCCAAATCAGAGCTGTGACACATGACCAAGTTCCAGGAAATGGAAAGACAGTTTGTTGATTCCCTCCAGACGGGTGGCCAGAGACATTTATATGCTAATGCAGGCAGCCATTGCCTACGTGCAAGAGACAGAGAAAGCTGATAAACAGAACAAAGGAAATTCTAGAAGCCTCGAGAAGATACGAGGAGTTTCCTCCTGGGGATATAAGGGGGGGGGGGGGGGGAAACTATCAGGAACTCACTCACCATCTTGCAGCCAAGCCAGCAAGGCTGGAAAGACATGAACTGAGAGACAGGTTTTGGTTCTCTAGCAACTCTAAGTCTGGAGACCCAGTCGCTTACATCAAGGGCTGAGAAGAACTCATGGACCTTTGTAGGTAAGATGCTTATTTAGGAACTCAACCAGTATAGGTTAAGAATGTGTTATATTTACCTTTGATTTCTAGTAACCACTCTATCAACAATCTTGCTTATGTAATCAATAAACTTACTTCTTACCTTTATGAAGTGTCTGTCTAACACTGGAACACAAGTGAGCAACAAGAGTTCTCAAGCTCTTGAGAAGCCAGAGACTAAAGAGTCTGTAAACGGGAAGGATCGGGCCCTTGAGTGACAAAGGGGTTGTCCCTGCGGCAGGCTTGAATCAGCCAGAGAGAAAACTGGTTCAAGTGGGCTGTATGCAAGGAAAACTGAGTCACTCAAACCTGGTAAAGTGGGGGTGCGGACCTCCAACCCGTGACAGTTGGCGCCCAACGAGAAGGTCAAGCTCAGTTTGTGGATCAATGTGTAGAAAATAGAGGAGCACTGCCAGGTGACTGGAATCCTCTGAGGGGAATAAATCCCATGCCTGCAGAGACAAAGTCCCAGGAGTCAGGAACTCAGCTCTGAGAGAGTGGAATAAGCAGATCCTTGAACAGAGTGCGCTGTGTTTGTTGTTTTAATCTTAATTTCGGGTCAGGGACAGTAAACAAAATAGGGCTCCCAAAGCACTTTCATCATCTGAGAAGGTCAGAGCTGAGCAGGGAAGCCCAAAAGAGGGGTCTCGAAGCAGAAGGGAAAACTAAACAACAACTGAAACAGCTGATACAGGAATTTGAAATGAGCACGAATGGAATGGATGGGAACGGAGCAGGGGCAGCAAATCCCCCTCCAAACCCCTCTCCATCCGACCAGCAACCAGTAGATGGAGATGCGCTACCAAATGTGCCACCAAACCCCCTTCCAACTGACAGGCAACCAGGGGGACCAGATTCAAACCCTGAACTTGAGATAGCCAGACTGAGAATGGAACATGAGCTCAGACTGGAGAAAATAAAACAGGAAGAAAAAGAGAGAGAAAGGCAAGCGCAAGCAGAGGACAAAGAGAGAACGAAAACACCAACTGCAACTCCTCAAAATGCAGGTAGATGCAGGAATCCAGCCCACACTACCCTTGGGAAACAACGCAGGAGGCAGAATTCGAAACTACGGCCCATTGATCCCACAATGCAACGGAAATCAATCCATAGAGGATTACTTCACAACCGTGCATCATGTGTTTCTTCAAGAACAGATCCCAAACAAGAGGTGGTTCAAATTAGTGTTAGCCAAACTCCCAGCAAAAGCGAAAGGAGTCTACAACACAAAAATAGAGAATCCAGTGCTGACTTTTGATGCTTTCAAAAAGGCAGTTCTTGAAGCTTCCAGGATTACTCCAGAAACATTTCGCCAAAAATTACGCAGCTTCAAGAAGGCAGAGGGTATGTCATATTCAGATGTTTGTAATATGTTGAAACAATATGGGGTGAAATGGTTAGAGGCATGTGGGAATGCTACTAAGGAACAAATTATTAACTCTGTATTGCTTGAACAGTTCTATACTTTGTGTAGCCCGAATTTAAAAGCACACTTGCTGAATAAGGAGATCACAAATCTCAAAGAGGCAGGGACAAGGGCTGATGCATTCACAGAAAATGCTCTCTTAGCTTATAGGGAGAAGAAACCAAATAATGGGGAAAAATCCAAACAAGGGTTTTACCATAAGCAGAATGGGTACAAAAATCCACAAACTGAACAAGGAAACTTGACCCAGAACAAACCGAACGAGAATGGGGGTGGGGGAGACAGGGATCACCCAGGCTCCAAAGAACACACACCTCCCAATCCCCTACTAATGATTCAAGACAGTGATATAACTGTAAGCAAACAGGGATGTGGTACGAGACTGCACCCAAAAAAGGGAATTTCATAGCCCTAAAAGAGAGTTTGATGAGATTATTGGAACTGTCAGTGCGAATTTTGTGTCTGTAATTCAACCTGTCCCCAAAGGTGTTGATGATTGCTATATCACCACAGGAGATCAACTGCTACGAAAGCCTGCTAAGGTTAACGGGGTAAACTATGTGGGGAGATTAGACAATGGGGCACACATGGTTATGGTGCGGAAGGACTTGATCCCCAAACATAAAATAAACACTCATAGAAAGGTTGTGGTATCCCTGGCAACGGGAATCAAGGATATTTTGCCCACAGCAACTGTAGATTTAGAATGGGAAGGCTCAAAGAGACCCATCCAGGTCACAGTACTCCCCAGAAAGGCACAAAATGAAATGTTGGTGGGGAATGCTATAAGCAAATGGATGCTGGGATGGAGGGTGGGAAAAGCCCAATCCCAGGAACACGGGGAGCTGGAGAGCAACCCGGGAAGGGAGGGGCAACAAGACTCAGAGAGCCGTAAACAAGTTGCACCTCTACCCCTGGAACATGGGGAGACAGAGCAACCCTAGTGGAGGGGAAGGGTTACAGGAAGGATTTACAAATCCTGCACCCCAACCTGTGAACTCCACTCACGGGCAGGAAAACCCCAAAGAGGAGTCCCCAAACCAGCCAGAAGGCAGGGGAGGACAAGACTCAGGGAGAGAACTGCACATCTCTGTCTCACATGGGGAACTGAAAGAAGTGAAGCCAATGGGTCAACCTGATTCTGAAGCCCAGGACTTGGCACCCCACCTTACACAGGAGGGACCAAATCCTGCAGAATCAAACCGAGTAACCATCGCGGGGGGAGAGTTAGAGGCTGCAGACGCCCCCTACTCAACACAGGGGGTTGCAGGATGGCCTGGAGGTTTGTTACTAGAAATCAAAGATAAATATAACGCATTCCTGATCTATACTGGTTGAGTTCCTAAATAAGCATCTTACCCTACAAAAGTCCATAAGTTCCTCTCAGTCCTCGATACAAGCGACTGGGCCTTCTGCCTTAGATTTGCTAGAGAGCAAAGTTCATGGTTTCCAGCCTTGCTGGCTGCAGGATGGAGAGTGAGTTCCTGATAGTCACTTCTCCCTCTGAGGTACAACTCCTTATATCCCCAGGAGAAAATCCTCATATCTTCTCAAGGCTTCTAGAATTCCCTTCATTCTGTTTATCAGCTTTCTCTGTCTCTTGCACGTAGGCAATGGCTGCCTGCATTAGCATATAAATGTCTCTGGCCACCCGTCTGGAGGGAATCAACAAACTGTCTTTCCATTTCCTGGAACTTGATCATGTGTCACAGCTCTGATTTGAGTTTTACAGTTCTCAATTGTAACATTACATACATGTGGAACCTTTTGCTTTACATATTTACCAGACTTGTAGTCTACATGTAGGCCCGTGTTACATGTGTGTGACCCTATGTTCCTCCATGACAGCCCCCCTGTCAGATTGCATGTGGAGCGGGCACGACAGAGCCCCGTAACATGCTGAGACTGGTGTGTCCTACCGGTGTGTGTAGGGATATGCGACCCCCTTACTTCCTTGCCATGTGTTTGAATCCTATTTAAGTTAGACCTTTGGTTTTCCAAACCCTCTGTCAGCCCTGTGGGGCTATCATGTTCACGTGTTTTCCACCATGTTGTAGTGGAGTGATCCTCAGGATTCAGTATTTCTGGGTTCAGTCTCTTGTAGGGGTATACCCTGAGGTGTCTGAATAAGAGCTCCTCTCTCCTGTCGGCGAGTCTGTGTGCTGTGAGCTCTGTGTGCTGCTGCCCGGCCCCTAGCTGTCCATATTTTTTTTTTTTAAAAATCTGCCGCCGTGGCTGCTCAATCTGCAGTTTCCCCCACCCCCCCGCCCCTCCAGCTGACCATGGGCCC